>CM016620.1:83131197-83578697 GCA_005393395.2 Gossypium australe
TAGCATTGAAGTAAGGGAGGTGTTAAAAGAAATTCGCAACGATTTATGTCATGAAATTCCAATTGGCCGAGTGGCTGGGCGTGATGTTGCTCCAGAACTCGGGTTCGAATCCCCTGGGCAGGTCCATTTTTTTTTTTTCTGACCTCTGGTATTAAATGCAAGGGAAACTCAGGAATAAAAGTTAAAAGAAAGATGCGACGCGTTCTATCATGAAAGTCAGGTCGGTCGAGCGGTTAAAGCATGGGGAGTTCTGCCTCAGGTCTCGCGTTCGAGACCCGAGGATGGGGCGTGAACGTGCTTTTGTTTTCGTTTCGGGCATTAATGCGCGCAGGAGCCAGCGACCTAGTGTTTAAGAGGAAATTTCGGCGACTATGTCAGGAAAGACAAGCTGGCCGAGTGGCTAAAGCTTGGAGAGTACTGCTTGGAGGTCCAGGGTTCGAAACCCATGCGCAGCGCCTGGAAACTTTTTTTTCCCTTGGCCGGCGTTTGGGGGTTTTGGCATGCACATGCAGGCGTGGGAAACAAGGTTGTTTGGCTGCATGCTTCTTTATTCTTTTAGCATGGTTATTTTATTTTTGGAGCATGGGTTAATGTGTTTCTCTTATTTTTTTTTATTATTGAATATGGAGAGCATATTATGGGAACTTTAAACTATAATAGGATACACTTTTTTTTTTTTATATAGATGGGGAATGTTTTAAATAAAGTTTTATTTTCCTATGATGATGGGGCATTTCACGAAACCATAGGAGCATGGCCGGCCTATTGTAGTGGCAAAAAGGAATCACCATTAGGAAATTTGGCCAAAAAAAGCATTGCCTTGCTTTCTTCTTTCCCTTGGTGGTAGCCGAATGTGCATGTAAGGGGGAGGAGGTCTCAACTTTCGTTTTCTTGAGAGCTTTGAAGGTGCCGAGGTTTTGAATTGTTTTCTTCCTTTCCTTTCCCAATCATGCATGACTGAATTAGGGACCCCATGAAGGTTGCTCAAGTTGCGGTTTTGAAGGAATGTTGAGGGATATTTCGACTAGCTTATGTTCCCTTTCTTCTTCTTTCATTTTGATCAATCGAAACCCTCTCCTCCTCTTATGCTACTTTCGGTTCTAACTTGAAGCAACCAGTGTTGTTAAGCCGAAACTTCCTTATTTTTCCTCTTGTCGCGGGAACTAAAAGATCCCTCCTCCATCTTGCCGAATGTCCCTCACCCCAGGGAGTAAATAATTGCTGTCGTTTTCAAGCTCGGTAAGTGTCTTTAGTCACCATTTGTGTTCTTTTTCTTGAAGTGGAGGGTGCCGAATCTTTTGTTTGACCTTAGGGGCGACCAAATACCTTTTAAGCTATTCATGGTCTATCCTTTGTAGGTAACCGATTCTTAGAGACTTGGAAGGTATCTTTCGGGCTTCATTTCTTCGAGGTAAGGAGACATGGAGTTTGGCCAAGGCCTTATTTACGATTTTGGGTGCGCATGTCGTTTCTCATAAATATTTTGATAGGAAGCTCAATAAAGACAAGTGACCACTTCGGGTTTCCGGTAAGCATGGAGGTGATTAATCATTTTCGGCCAAAGACCATTCTTGGAATTCTTGGGTGATAACCAGATTTTGTACTAATTTTAGGAAGCAAATCGGCCAAGAAACCAGAAGTTCGGGTTTTGATCACTTTGCTTTACGTTGATAAGGTTCGGTCTAGAGCCCCGTTTTGATTATGTTATGACCAATAACTTTGGACTTATCAGTTATAAATAAGACCCCCTAAATACTAAACTGTGTTAGCCAAACAATAGGGACTATACGAGGACAAGTTCGGGACTTTTTAAATAGCACGTAGATCCGGGATTTCTTGTAGACCTCCGATAAATTAGGTGTGTAAACTCTTACACACTTTATTAGTATAAACTGTTATTTAATGATATTAATAACCTCTCATATGGTAACTTGGCTTAGTGGGCATAAGCTTGGTTCTCGGGTAAGTTTTCCTTATTACTCGATTTACTATATATGTTGTTGTATATGCCATCATATGCTGAAAAATGCTATGCTATATTCGATTGCATGATATATGGAATCATGATACTTGTATATGAGCATGATGATGGTGGGATTGATGAGAGGGAGTAATATTCGTGTCGACGGACACCAGTGTTTTGGTAACACATTGTGACTACGGTCACCAGAGGTTTGGTACCTCCAGAGGTTTGGCACCTCATAGCGTCTCGTCCCTGTGGCTTAGTACCACCGTGGGTTGGCCCCACATTTGAGATACGGGATTGACGCCAGTGATTTGGTATCACACGATGGGTTGGCCCCATCACTTATTGTGACTTCGGGTCACCAGTGGTTTGGCACCACCAGTGTTTTGGTAACACATTGTGACTACGGTCACCAGAGGTTTGGTACCTCCAGAGGTTTGGCACCTCATAGCGTCTCGTCCCTGTGGCTTAGTACCACCGTGGGTTGGCCCCACATTTGAGATATGGGATTGACGCCAGTGATTTGGTATCACACGATGGGTTGGCCCCATCACCTTATTGTGACTATACGTCACCAGTGGTTTGGCACCACCAGTGGTTTGGTACCACACGGGGTAGAAAAGGAGCATGGATGGCTAGGTTGGGTTGCATAATTGCATGTCATACTAATATCTTGTGTATGAGAGTTATTTCCCGGGTTGGGGATTTATACACTGAGTCTTGGTGACTCACCCCTTCCCATATCATCTTGCAGGTGAGTAGAGCACGGATGCGGAGCCGAGGAGAGCTCGAGGCGGCCATGTTGGTTTTGTGGACTTGAAATTTATTTTGCCCCGTTTTAAGTTTAATTATTCACTACAATTCGATTGGGTTGTAATATGGCCGCTTATTATTTTGGATGGTTAGGTAGTTGTTTTACTTTACTTTATAACTGATGAATTACGGACGGTTATGCAAATCGGTTAAAAGTAACGTTTTCAAATAATACTCGTACGCGTTTCAAAATGTACCATCGGGTAACGAGATTTTCTAAGCTTTTGATCACGCAATGTTTAAAATTAAATGGTCAATGGTTTTAAAAGGAATAAAGGATTTTCAACTCAATCGGATTTACCAAATTAACCACTGAGTTTTAACGAACACCGTTTTATACCCTTAGCAAAATTTTTAATTTCTACAATCCAAACCTTTCAAACTTCTTTATTCCGTGACATACCAGATCCGGTCATGGCTTGTGGGCCGGGTTTGGGGTGTTACAGTTTTGGTATCAGAGCCCGGTTCAAAGACTCGGCTGTGAGGGCCTAAGACCCAAAAATGCTTTGCTAAGATATGCTATTGAAAACCCGTTGAAAATGATTTTGGTTGAACAACATGGCGTCGAGTCTCCGGCACCGATCCACTCTTGTAAGTATATTTTAATCTATGTATAAATAGTTATCTGTAAATGGGTAGAAAACGGGACGTAGATAGTATGAAAGATATATGAACTCTAGGACTAGTTACCCCAAACAATCGCATAAGATTCTAATTGCCTAATTAAACAAATCCATGACTAAGTCGCCGAGTTAAGGTGTGGTAACCCTTGTACGCATGTCTAGGATTGGATCCGGAAGAGCTTGGTATTTAAGTGGTCTTAGTGACTCACCTCCTTTTCGCGGGAATCCTACCTGGTGCGTAGCTTCGGTTCACCCTAGCCGTGAGGACTTGTTTATGGGCCAAACCCTTCTATTAAAACCCGAAAGGGAATTAGCCGCATTTTTATAAAAACTCTAATTTTTAAGGACTTCCCTCAAACTTATGAGAATTTTGCTACAAAATTTCCTTTGATTTATGGACATTCTAAAATACCCTTAGGGGTAAATTACAAAAAAAAAAAAAAAAAAAAAAAAAAAAAAAAAAAACACCCCTAGTTTTAAAAATTCTACCAAATAACCCCAAATTTTCTTTTAAACAAAATTTTCCTTATTTTACAAGCATACCTAAAATCCCTAAGTTGCCAAATGTCGAAAATATTGTGCCTTTGGAAAATTTCAAAATTTGCCCCTAGATTGCAAATTTCCAAAATGACCCTGATTTTCAAAGTTTTGAAACACTACCAATTTGGGAAGAAAATTTTTTCTAAAAAGAGAACCCCAAGTTTGGCATTCCCTTGATTTGTCAAGATTTACAACTTACCTTGTTTTGTTACCAAAATACCCCTGTACGGTAAAAGACGAAAATACCCCGGGTTAAGAGTTGGACATAGAGAGTGATGGATAAGTGAACGTGTATCTTCGAATTACGATAGAAGACTTGACACTTGTTTGATCGAAAGAACAACTTCTTAATTTTGCCCATAAGATTCCTTGCTAATAATCAGTGGAACATTGACTAACTCATAAAACTTTTTAGATTGCGCCATAAGAAATGAGTTCTAGAGGTCGCGGCCGTCGGGGACGCGGTAGAGGCCGGATGGCCGTGACAGAGCCAGTTAGATCGGGCCAAGGATCGGATAATGAAATACCACCTCCACCACCACCCCCAACTTTTGGTGATGGACCTCAGGATCAGACGGGGGGCGAGTCGGTACCGCAGGCTATGCTGCGTGTGCTAGAAATGATGGCTGAGACCAATAGAAGTGCAGGAGCTCGGAAGTCTGTATCTGAGCGGCTCCGATCCAATGGAGCGGAAGTATTTCGGGGTGTGTCAGGTGTCGCACCCAGTACAGCTGAATATTGGTTAGAATCAACCGAGAGGATCATGGATGATCTCGACTTAACAGATGAGGAGAAGCTGAAGGGAGCGGTGTCGCTTCTAAAAGACGAGTCATACCAGTGGTGGCTCACGGTTCGAAACGGCGCTACAGCAGACGACCTTACTTGGGAATACTTCAAAGCTACGTATCAGAAGAAGTATGTGGGCACCAGTTACACTGATACTCAGAGGAAAATCTTTCTGGGACTGGTACAAGGAAATAAGTCGGTATCTGAGTATGAGGCAGAATTTCTGAGGCTGAGCCGCTATGCTCAGGGAATTGTGTCAACTGAGCACGATCGTTGTGTCCGCTTTGAAGACGGACTTCGGGATGACTTAAGGCTGTTGATTGCTCCACAACAGGTACGTGAGTTTGCTGTTCTGGTAGAAAAGGCTAAGGTAGCCGAAAGGGTCCGGGAGTCTGTGAGACAGAGCTATGATAGAAGCAAACAGAAGAGAGGCATTGGGTCGTCGGGATCGAGAAATACTGCTCAAAAGAGGGCCAGACAGAGTGGGCCGAATCAGGCTGGGAGGCCCATGGCTTTTAACCAGAGGCCGGCTCAGTGTAATCGTTGTGGAAAGTCACATTGGGGAGGTTGTTACACCGGTGAAAAGGGTTGCTTTGAATGTGGATCTCCGGATCACCGTGTGAGGGATTGTCCTCGGAAGATGGCTAGGAATCAGCCAGAGGGGCAGAACCGTACTCCAGCACGAAATGTGGGACCGCCGCAGAGGGGTCGTGGAAATGGTAGAGGAGGCAATGGTCCTAACCGAGGTCGCGGAACTCAGGGCAGAGGAGTAGGCAACACCGAAGCCAGGCAACCTGGCTTAGTCTACGCAGCGAGGCGTCGCGAGGAGGGTGACGCACCGGATGTCATCACCGGTACGTTCCTAATTTTTGATCTCCCTTATGTTGCATTAATTGATGTGGGTTCGACGCATTCATACATTGCCAGTAGTGTGGTAGAGGCTATGAACTTGGATTTTGAGACTACCCTAGCGAGATGACTGTAATTAGCCCTCTAGGACACTCTGTGATGGTTAACAAGCTATATAGAGATATACCCCTGGAACTCCAAGGGGTAGTGTTTGTGGCCGATCTGATGGAACTGCCGTTGGGGAGTTTGATTTAATTCTTGGAATGGACTGGTTGGTTAAGTATCAGGCAAGGTTGGATTGCGCTGCTAAGCGCATGATTCTAAGGTCGGCCGAGGGTGATGAAGTGGTCATGATAGGTAACAGAAAAGACTATCTATCCAATGTAGTGTCTGCCTTGAAGGCCGAGAAAATGATCAAAAAAGGGTGTGAAGCATTGTTGATTCAGATTTATGCCTTGGAGGCTAAAGAGTCAGCAGTTGAAAAGGTCCGAACTGTAAGGGAATTCGCTGATGTGTTTCCTGAAGAACTTCCGGGTCTGCCTCCAGATCGGGAAGTAGAGTTCGGTATAGACTTGTTGCCCGGAACGGCACCGGTGTCTATAGCACCCTATCGAATGGCACCGAAGGAGTTGGTGGAGCTAAAGGCTCAAATTCAGGAACTCTTGGATAGAGGGTTCATTCGACCTAGTATATCTCCGTGGGGAGCACCTGTGTTGTTGTTAAGAAGAAAGACGGGTCAATGCGGATGTGTATCGACTACCGTCAGCTAAACAAGTTAACGATCAAAAACAGGTACCCGTTACCTCGGATTGATGACCTGTTTGATCAACTGAAGGGTGCATCGTTATTCTCAAAGATAGATCTTAGGACGGGCTATCATCAACTTAAGGTGAAGGAAGCTGATGTGCACAAGACGGCATTTCGTACCCGATATGGGCATTACGAGTTTCTAGTGATGCCGTTTGGGTTGACTAACGCGCCGGCAGCATTCATGGACTTGATGAATAGGGTGTTTCAGCAATACTTGGACCAATTCGTCGTGGTGTTTATAGACGACATATTGGTATACTCGAAGACGGAGGAGGAGCATGATAGGCATTTGCGCATAGTCCTACAAGTGTTGCGGGAGGAGCAGTTGTATGCCAAATTCAGTAAGTGCGAATTTTGGCTTAGAGAGGTGACTTTCTTGGGTCACGTGGTGTCAGCTGAAGGGATTAGAGTGGACCCCCGCAAGGTCGAAGCGGTGTTGGAGTGGAAACCACCTCGGTCAGTGGCGGAAATTCGAAGTTTTCTAGGTCTGGCCGGGTACTATCGAAGATTTGTGGAAGGATTCTCTTTAATCGCCGCGCCGTTGACTAAGTTGCTAAGGAAAGGAGTCCCATTCGTTTGGTCAGAAAAGCAGCAAGAAAGCTTTGATAAGCTAAGAAAGATTCTGACGGAGGCTCCAGTTTTGGTACAGCCTGAGGCGGGAAAATTGTTCACGGTTTATTGTGATGCGTCCCATAATGGGTTGGGATGTGTGTTGATGCAGGAAGGGAAGGTAGTGGCCTATGCATCCCGTCAGCTAAGACCGCATGAGGTTAACTATCCTACCCATGACTTGGAGTTAGCAGCAGTGGTTTTTGCTTTGAAAATATGGAGGCATTACTTGTATGGGGAAAAGTCGATAGTCTACACGGATCACAAAAGTCTGAGGTATCTCTTGACTCAAAAGGACTTGAATCTAAGACAACGTCGATGGATTGAACTACTGAAGGACTACGACTGTTCAATTGAGTACCATCCAGGCAAGGCTAACGTGGTGGCTGATGCGTTAAGCCGAAAGGTCGTGACAGACTTAAGGGCGATGTTTGCTCGCCTCAGTCTATACGACGATGGAAGTCTCTTAGCAGAATTGCAAATTAAGCCAACTTGGATCGAGGAGATTAAGGAAAAACAATTAGGGGAGGACAGTTTAAACGCACGGAGGCTACAAGTTCAAGATGGCGGTTTGGAAGGGTATAGTTTGACCGGTGATGGGGTGCTGTGTTTTCAGGGACGGCCTTGTATGCCGAATGATGTGGGCTTGAGGCAAAGAATTCTTCAGGATGCGCATAGCAGCCCATACGCTATGCATCCTGGAAGTAGCAAGATGTATGGAGATTTACGAAAGCAGTTCTGGTGGCCAGGGTTGAAGCGTGAGGTAACAGAATTCGTGGGAAGGTGTCTCACATGTCAGCGGGTAAAGGCTGAACATCAGTTGCCATCTGGGTTACTTCAACCGGTGAAGATTCCTCAGTGGAAATGGGAGAGGATCACTATGGACTTTGTCAGTGGGCTACCCCTCACGCCCAGTAAGAAGAACGCAATTTGGGTGATTGTGGACCGTCTGACCAAGTCGGCTCACTTCATACCGGTAAGAGTGGATTACTCGCTCCAGAAGTTAGCTAAGTTGTATGTGGCGGAGATAGTGAGGCTGCATGGTGTGCCAGTGTCGATCATCTCAGACAGAGACCCCAGATTTACATCGAGGTTTTGGAAAGCACTACATCAGGCTTTGGGTACACGGTTGGATTTCAGTACAGCATTTCATCCACAGTCTGACGGGCAATCGGAAAGAGTTATTCAAATTTTGGAGGACATGTTAAGAGGCTGCATTTTGGACTTCAGAGGCAGTTGGGAGGAATTTTTGCCATTAGCTGAGTTCGCATACAACAACAGTTATCAGGCAAGCATTAAAATGGCACCATATGAAGCATTGTATGGTAGGAGGTGTCGCACACCTACTTGTTGGACGGAGTTGGGTGAGCGACGGATGTTAGGACCGGAATTGGTTGCAGAAACTGAAGATAAGGTGAAGAAGATCCAAGCTCGATTGAAAGAAGCCTCGGATAGGCAAAAGTCTTACGCTGATCTCAAACGGAGGGACATAGAGTTTGCCGTAGGAGACGAAGTTTTTCTGAAGGTCTCGCCATGGAAGAAAATGTTAAGATTCGGGAAGAAGGGCAAATTAAGCCCAAGGTTCATAGGGCCGTTTAAGGTGATGAAACGAGTGGGACCAGTGGCTTATCAGCTCGAGTTACCGGCAGAACTGAGTCAGATTCACGATGTGTTCCATGTCTCCATGCTTAGACGCTATCGTTCTGATCCATCACACATCTTGGCAGTTGAGGGAGTTGAGGTGAGTCCAGATTTGACAATGGAAGAGGAACCTGTGCAGATCCTAGATCGGGATGTGAAAGTTTTGCGTAGGAAGTCAGTTCCTTTAGTGAAGGTCCTATGGCGGAATCATGGCGTGGAGGAGGCTACGTGGGAGCCTGAGGATGCGATGCGGCAGCAATACCCCCAACTCTTTTTGATCCAGGTAATTTCGCGGACGAAATTATTTTAAGGGGGGTAGAACTGTAACATCCTAGAACCGGGGCTAGATGTAATTGAGTGATTTTCTTGTGTTTAAATTTGCTATAGTTTAATCATGGAATATTACGGCGTAAATAAAGGTCTTGAGTGGGCTTAGGTTAGTGGAAAATTCTAATTTAAAGCTTTTAAGTTAAGGGGGGCCTCAGAAAATAGGGGTTAAGTACAAACTTTGGTGAATCACGACACAAGGAAGTGATTAGTAACGTGGTTTGGGGCGCCAGGATGCTCTAGGAGAGAAGGGGTTCGAGCCCCAGGAAGCGCGTGAGGGAGTTTTATTTTTGGCACTGAAGGAGGGCTAGGCGAAGGAAGGTTTAAAAATAAATTCGGCGAAGTGATGGCATGAAAATCAGCCTGGCCAAGTGGCTTGGGGCGCCGACTAGGGGTCTGGGGGCGCTAGGCTCGGGTTCGAGTCACCATGGACGCAGGAGGGGCTTGTTTTTATTTTAGCATTGAAGTAAGGGAGTGTTTAAAAGAAATTCGCAACGAATTTATGTCATGAAATTCCAATTGGCCGAGTGGCTGGGGCGTGATGTTGCTCCAGAACTCGGGTTCGAATCCCCTGGGCAGGAGTTGTCCATTTTGTTTTTTCTGACCTCTGGTATTAAATGCAAGGGAAACTCAGGAATAAAAGTTAAAAGAAAGATGCGACGCGTTCTATCATGAAAGTCAGGTCGGTCGAGCGGTTAAAGCATGGGAGTTCTGCCTCAGGTCTCGCGTTCGAGACCCGAGGATGGGGCGTGAACGTGCTTTTGTTTTTCGTTTCGGGCATTAATGCGCGCAGGAGCCAGCGACCTAGTGTTTAAGAGGAAATTTCGGCGCACTATGTCAGGAAAGACAAGCTGGCCGAGTGGCTAAAGCTTGGAGAGTACTGCTTGGAGGTCCAGGGTTCGAAACCCATGCGCAGCGCCTGGAAACTTTTTTTTCCCTTGGCCGGCGTTTGGGGGTTTTGGCATGCACATGCAGGCGTGGGAAACAAGGTTGTTGGCTGCATGCTTCTTTATTCTTTTAGCATGGTTATTTTATTTTTGGAGCATGGGTTAATGTGTTTCTCTTATTTTTTTAATTATTGAATATGGAGAGCATATTATGGGAACTTTAAACTATAATAGGATACACTTTTTTTTTTATATAGATGGGGGAATGTTTTAAATAAAGTTTTATTTTCCTATGATGATGGGCATTTCCACGAAACCATAGGAGCATGGCCGGCCTAGTGTAGTGGCAAAAAGGAATCACCATTAGGAAATTTGGCCAAAAAGCATTGCCTTGCTTCTTCTTCTTTCCCTTGGTGGTAGCCGAATGTGCATGTAAGGGGGAGGAGGTCTCAACTTTCGTTTTCTTGAGAGCTTTGAAGGTGCCGAGGTTTTGAATTGTTTTCTTCCTTTCCCAATCATGCATGACTGAATTAGGGACCCCATGAAGGTTGCTCAAGTTGCGGTTTTGAAGGAATGTTGAGGGATATTTCGACTAGCTTATGTTCCCTTTCTTCTTCTTTCATTTTGATCAAATCGAAACCCTCTCCTCCTCTTATGCTACTTTCGGTTCTAACTTGAAGCAACCAGTGTTGTTAAGCCGAAACTTCCTTATTTTTCCTCTTGTCGCGGGAACTAAAAGATCCCTCCTCCATCTTGCCGAATGTCCCTCACCCCAGGGAGTAAATAATTGCTGTCGTTTTCAAGCTCGGTAAGTGTCTTTAGTCACCATTTGTGTTCTTTTTCTTGAAGTGGAGGGTGCCGAATCTTTTGTTTGACCTTAGGGGCGACCAAATACCTTTTAAGCTACTCATGGTCTATCCTTTGTAGGTAACCGATTCTTAGAGACTTGGAAGGTATCTTTCGGGCTTCATTTCTTCGAGGTAAGGAGACATGGAGTTTGGCCAAGGCCTTATTTACGATTTTGGGTGCGCATGTCGTTTCTCATAAATATTTTGATAGGAAGCTCAATAAAGACAAGTGACCACTTCGGGTTTCCGGTAAGCATGGAGGTGATTAATCATTTTCGGCCAAAGACCATTCTTGGAATTCTTGGGTGATAACCAAATTTTGTACTATAATTTTAGGAAGCAAATCGGCCAAGAAACCAGAAGTTCGGGTTTTGATCACTTTGCTTTACGTTGATAAAGGTTCGGTCTAGAGCCCCGTTTTGATTATGTTATGACCAATAACTTTGGACTTATCAGTTATAAATAAGACCCCTAAATACTAAACTGTGTTAGCCAAACAATAGGGACTATACGAGGACAAGTTCGGGACTTTTTAAATAGCACGTAGATCCGGGATTTCTTGTAGACCTCCGATAAATTAGGTGTGTAAACTCTTACACACTTTATTAGTATAAACTGTTATTTAATGATATTAATAACCTCTCATATGGTAACTTGGCTTAGTGGGCATAAGCTTGGTTCTCGGGTAAGTTTTCCTTATTACTCGATTTACTATATATGTTGTTGTATATGCCATCATATGCTGAAAAATGCTATGCTATATTCGATTGCATGATATATGGAATCATGATACTTGTAATATGAGCATGATGATGGTGGGATTGATGAGAGGGAGTAATATTCGTGTCGACGGACACCAGTGTTTTGGTAACACATTGTGACTACGGTCACCAGAGGTTTGGTACCTCCAGAGGTTTGGCACCTCATAGCGTCTCGTCCCTGTGGCTTCGTACCACCGTGGGTTGGCCCCACATTTGAGATATGGGATTGACGCCAGTGATTTGGTATCACACGATGGGTTGGCCCCATCACTTTATTGTGACTTCGGGTCACCAGTGGTTTGGCACCACCAGTGTTTTGGTAACACATTGTGACTACGGTCACCAGAGGTTTGGTACCTCCAGAGGTTTGGCACCTCATAGCGTCTCGTCCCTGTGGCTTCGTACCACCGTGGGTTGGCCCCACATTTGAGATATGGGATTGACGCCAGTGATTTGGTATCACACGATGGGTTGGCCCCATCACTTTATTGTGACTATATGTCACCAGTGGTTTGGCACCACCAGTGGTTTGGTACCACACGGGGTAGAAAAGGAGTATGGATGGCTAGGTTGGGTTGCATAATTGCATGTCATACTAATATCTTGTGTATGAGAGTTATTTCCCGGGTTGGGGATTTATACACTGAGTCTTGGTGACTCACCCCTTCCCATATCATCTTGCAGGTGAGTAGAGCACGGATGCGGAGCCGAGGAGAGCTCGAGGCGGCCATGTTGGTTTTGTGGATTTGAAACTTTATTTTGCCGTTTTAAGTTTAATTATTCACTACAATTCGATTGGGTTGTAATATGGCCGCTTATTATTTTGGATGGTTAGGTAGTTGTTTTACTTTACTTTATAACTGATGAACTTACGGACGGTTATGCAAATTGGTTAAAAGTAACGTTTTCGAAGATAAATACTTGTACGCGTTTCAAAAATGCTACTATCGGGTAGCAAGATTTTCTAAGCTATTGACCACTCCAATGTTTAAAATCTAAGTGATCGAATGGTTTTAAAAGAATAAAGGATTTACAACTCTATCGGATTTACCAAATCAACCCACCTGAGTTTTAACGAATACCGTTTTATACCCTTAGCAAAATTTTAGATTTCTACAATTAACCTAAACCTTTCGAACTTCCTTTCTTCCGTGACATACCAGATCCGGTCATGGCTTGTGGGCCGGGTTTGGGGTGTTACAGTGCTAATCCTTCCTCGCACGTAATTGACTTCCGACCCATTTTTCTCGAGTTTTCGTAGACCAAAAGCATCGTTTTAATAAACTGAGGCGTTTTATTAGAACAAAGGTGATCCGATCACACCCAAATAAAGATCGGTGGCGACTCCCTTCCTTTTCATTTTCAAAAATCGAGTCGACCGCGTCGTTTACTGTTTCCTCAAAAAAATGGTTACGACAATAATCACATGACAGATAATAAATGATGCAAAACCCATCCCATCCTAGAATTCCATCCTCTACACACCAACCCGTACCAACCATCACACCTTTGGGATTTCTACAATCAACCCTCCATCCGCTACACACCAAAACGACAATCGTACTGCCTATTCCTATCAATCAGGAATTTTAACGTGGTTTTCTACCACCGATCACCAAGTGACCTAACATTTCATTACGTGGGTTTTCTACCACCGATCACCATATGACCAATCATTTCATTACGTGGGTTTTCTACCACCGATCACTATGTGACCAATCATGCTCTTCCTCTTTTCATATCAAACCCATCTCATGCATACATTCATGCAAAATCAGACAATATACTACCTAAGAGATTACAGTCTTTCACATACATCGATGCACATAGAGAAGTTTCTATGGTTACATACCTGGCATCCTTTGCCTACCCTTTCTGGGTATCGTGACTGTTTACACAGCCCATTTTTCGGCTTTTAGCCCATAACATAAACATATATATATTCATACAGATTATTAGTGTGCTAGAGATCTACACACGACTGTTCATACAGCCTCATTTTCCGGCTTTTCAGCCCCTAACAGGGATAATACAAAATAAAACTTATGTGTTAAGGATCTACACACCTGATTACCGTTATAACGAGACCCTCTAAGTCGTCACTATCCGTAGCCAACACCACCGCTATCTGCCTTGAAATCCCGAAAAGAGATATGAGATTCAGGGACTAGTGTTTCCGGCTTTTAGATCTAAGAGATCTACTTACTAGAGAAGATTCGGCTACTCCCAGAGGATTCCGGCTTTTTGCGAAAATCAGGAAGAGAAGATGATTCGAAGAAATCTATATAGATTCGGCTTTTAGAAGAAAGAAGAGAAGAGAATAATGGAGTTTTCGGCTTTTAGAAGAAAGAAGAGAATAATGGAGTTTTTGGCTTTTAGAAGAAAGAAGAGAATAATGGAGTTTTCAGCTTTTAGAAGAAAGAAAAGAGTAATGGAGTTTTCGGCTTTTAGAAGAAAGAAGAGAATAATGGAGTTTTCGGCTTTTAGAAGAAAGAAGAGAGTAATGGAGTTTTCGGCTTTTAGAAGAAAGAAGAGAGTAATAGAGTTTTCGGCTTTTAGAAGAAAGAAGAGAATAATGAAGTTTTCGGCTTTTAGAAGAAAGAAGAGAATAATGGAGTTTTCGGCTTTTAGAAGAAAGAAAAGAAAAGAATAATGGGGTTTTCGGTTTTTAGAAGAAAGAAGAGAAAAGAATAATGGAGTTTTCGGCTTTTAGAAGAAAGAAGAGAAAGAAAAGGTGAAAACCTTAAATGTCGCAAAATAAAGAAGAGAACCCTCCCTATTTATAGAAATTTTGGCTAACTCTTATCCTTGTAGATAGCTCCTATCTTTTCTCCTTTTATCTTCCATATTATCAACTATAATATCTACATTATCTTATTCATATAAATCCTCCTATTTTTGAGCCTTGTTGCCATCCACTCCACCTAACCCAAATGCCGAAAATTAGCTAACTTAAACAAAAAGAATTGGGCTCCATGAAACTTAAATTTGGGCCCCTTATTCCCTTGTGTGGCGTCACCTCCTTGCTCCCTAAGTGGCGCCATTGACCACTGGGCCACAAGCCCATTTTGACGTTTTAAACACAGATACTACCTTTTAAACCCTATAATGCCCAAACAGATAATTTTAACCAAGGCCTCTGCTTAAGCCCGAGCCCAATTTGGACCCCTAACACTTAAATTAACTCATTACACATGTTCACCCTTAAACGCATAGGCCCAAAAATTCAGGATGTTACATAATAAACTCATCTATTGTAACATCCTGGAAAGGGTCTATGCATTTTCGGTTTAATTGTACGAAATGACAAGTTTTAAGTATTATGAATAAATTTTTGATATTTTTGGAAACTCAGAAATGTATGAAAATAAATTGGAAATGAACATTTTTGGAAACCTGGAAATGCATTGGACATGAACATTTTTGGAAACCTGGAAATGTAAGGAAATGGTTCAAAAATGGAAAGTGAACATTTCTGGAAACTTGGAAATGTAAGAAAATGGCAAGTATACAGAGCCGATTGAAAATTTTAGGAAACTTAGAAATGACCTAGAAATGTCGAATTTTAAAGTTTAAAATAGGAAATTAGGGCAAGGAGGCCTTAAAAGAAAAAGTTGGTAAGATTTGATACACAAACAGGCTTGGAAAAGTGGCCTGAAGGTGTCACTTAGGGCCTATGGAAATGGCGCCATGTGCAAGAGGAATGGGCCTGGGTTCGAGTCACTTGGGAAGCAAATAAATAAGGTTTTATTTTGGCTTCCAGAAGGCTGAGGTTGACGGCACATGCTTCTAGAAAAGGAGGTGTTTTATTTTCATAAATATGTGATTAATAAGGTGATAATAAAGGATTTTTATTGGATTATTTTTTGAAGAGATAATAGATGGATAAATATGGATTTATCCCTTTTATTTTGATAGATAAGGAAGAGATAAAAGAGGATTATTATTAGTATTATTTTTATTAAGAGATAAGAGATAATAAAGGATATTTCTTTAATTATTTTAAATTAAAGAGATAAAGTTATCAAATAAAGAAGAGTGGTGGCCAAGTAAGGGACTCTAGCCTAGTAAATTTGGCTATAAAAGGAAAAGAGAGGCCATTCATTCATTCACTTTTCCTTTGCCGAATTTCTTAAGCAAATTCTCTTCTCTCTGCCGAATTCTCTCTGTCATTGTTCTTCTTTCTCTTTTCAATTCTTCACAAAGCCGAAAGCAGAATCCCCCTAGTCTTGCCGAATTTTCCTAAGTTTTATATCTTCCTCTTCTTTCTTTGAAAAACCAAAAAATCCTCTACTGTTCATCAAGAAGCCAAAATTTTAATCCACATCAAGGCCATAGCCGAATATTGTTAAAGGCTCAAGCAAGGATTGTCGATTCCTAAAGTAAGGAGATCTTTCGAGATTTACTAAGTGTCGACTACAAGGAAGGAGAAGTTCTTTTCCCGAAGGTACACCATAAGCCGCGTGTTCCCTAGTTATTCGGTGAATTTTGGGATTTAAGAATCTAAGGTAAGTCATATTTAACATACGGCTAAGGGTTATTTGTTGTGAATAAATGTTAGAAATTGATCTAACATGAAGTTATAGGGATTTCGACAGAGGGATACAAGGATTTCGGGATTTGAGAATTTCAAGGTAAGTTTTAATAATACTAATCCTACTAGGATTTGGATTTATGGCCGAATGGCTTTTTATTAAAGTAGTAAGTGATTAATCAAATGTAAGAATTTGAGATCTAAGGCAGTAGATCAGATTTCGGGATTTCAAGGAATTCGTTAAGCAAATCAGGTGTGTACCCTACCCTAAGTTTTGATAGGTTCATGGCTATGTTTAAATTAAATGTATTATTAAGAATGTGTGTACTCCACACTACTTTGTAATATGAATTATGGTTGCATGTATTAAAATATATGTTAATGAAAATATGAGCATGGCTAAGGTACCATGTTAAGGTACTAAGTACTCAGGTACGTTTCCTACTTCTAATAGGAATATGAAATATGTTATTCATAACATGAGAATATGATAAGAATGTGAGCTATGGTATATTATGCATATGAATGTTTATGGGGCATATGGTTGTATATTGAAAGGGGAAGTCAAAAGTGGTGATTTAAGACCACAGTAATCTGAAAAGTGGTGACTTACGACCACAGTAATCTGAAAAGTGGTGATCTAAGACCACAGTAATCTGAAAAGTGGTTTCCTAAAACCACAGATGCGGAACCTTAAGCCCGCAAATTGGTGTGTAGCGGAAGGAGGGTCGACTTAGTAGTCCCCACGGTGTGACTGGCAGGTACGGGGGTGTGTAGCGGATGGACAATTAGGTTTGGGTTTGGGAATGCATCATAACTTGTAATCATGGATTTGAATGTGTATCATTTGTATGCCTGATTCTATTATGACTTAGTGTTGTGTACACATTGAGTCTGTTGACTCACCCCGTTGGGGAATATTTTTTAGGTGATGAGCAGTAATGGACCGGGTCGGCAGGAGCTTAAAGGTGGCCATGCATCGCAAGAAATTTATGATTTGGACTTTCAATTTATTTTAAGTATTTTAAGTTTTACTTTGGGATCATTGATATAATAAGGCCATTGTGGTTTACTTTATTTTTTTCTTTTATTTATTATGTTTATGGATTTTTATCAATTAAAGTTTAAGTAAATTCCTTTTAAAATTAACTCTAAATGTTTTGTCACCTTAAATAAATGGGTTTTAACATAAGATAAATTTGTTTTCAACTCAAGCCCAACCCAAACAACATTTTTTTAAAAATCACCCAAGTTTTTCCTAAGTAACAAAAGAATTTTAAACCGGTTTACTTGAGGAACATACCAAATCTGGTCAAAGCTCGTGGGCCGGGTTTGGGGTGTTTCATCTATATTATATTTTTATCTTTCTTTTTCTGTTTCTTTTTTTTTTTTCAATTTTCTATTTTATAGAATAATTTCTCCAAATTCGTTTCTCCTTGCTAAATTGCTATCTTTGCATAAAACTAAAAGCAACCTAACCCTCCCCACCCCCCCCTTTTTTTTTGCTTATATGTTATTTTACTCCTCAATTTTTGAAAATATTTTTATTTATTTATTTATCTCCCGAACATAAAAAACACAATTATGAGTGTTTAAATGTATGAAAAAAGAAGAATTTCTTAGTATATTTTACAATTACAATTTAGGAAGAAGGTGTCATTAGCAAAGTTTGAACCCTTAGGGTGTTAACTACATACTCTCTCTTTAAGTCATTGACAAATTTAGACAATTTTGAAGGAAAATATTTAAATACTTCACATTTGGAGAAACTTTCAGACTAAAAAAAATTAACTGAATATGCGGTTTGAACAAATTTATATATATATTAATATAATTTTAATAATTTATTTAATTGATTAAATTTACCAAATCGACTTGATTAATTTAATCACTTATCTAACTCTAAAAACTTTACTTTTGCCAGAGCTTGAGAATAATAAAAATTATTACGATTAGTTTATAGCACGTAATTAAAGTGGAACCTATTTGGTTTCAAAACATAGTCAAAAAGCAACAGCGGATTCAACTTTGAATGGGCATAGTTGAAACTCGGAGAAAGCTGACAATAAAATAGTGAGCCACTAATGTGGTGGTACAAAATTCAATTGGATGTTGTTGCATGATAGCATTATTAATCCAAATTTAAACAACAAAATCCAATCTCTTTATTGAATTTCTTCCACCTTTGGTTTTTATTTATTCAAACTTGATTGTTTTTAAAGTTTAAAGTTCCATAAAATTGTCAATTTTGTCAATTAAAAACTTTCGCAAAAGCTCCAATAAAGATGTGTTTTTTTTTCCTTAAATAAAGTTGACATTTTAATATTTTATATATACATATAATTACATGTTACTTATTGACAATAATACAATAGAATTACATGTTATTTATAATCTTGTTTGTATAATTTACATTTCAAAATAAGAGAGAAAATCCATGATTGAAAATTTGAATATATACATGATTCCACTACAATGACCTCCCTTATTTGCAATTAAAAAATATATAGTCACAAGGATACATTCTTCAGAATCCTAATAGAATCTAATTTATATTGGTGCAATAGATAAAATATTTAAAAAAAAAAACCCTTTTTAGAAATATTATGCGTATAGAAACTATACAGTGCCAAGGATTTTGTTGCCAAGAAATAACACTTTCTATGGTTAAAATATTAAAAGAATCTGGTAAATTGCTTTTGTATTTCTTTGAACTTTGTACAATCTTTAACGTATACTCAAATACGTTTATAATCTTTAATTTTACCTAAATAAACCCTTACCTAAAATAAGGTCTTACTTAAAAATATAAACATTTATTCAAATGAAACATAAAATGAGGAAGGTTTAACTTTCTTTCATTGAAAATATACAATTATATAGAATTTGATAGCTATAAGTACCAAAGGTCCAAAATGCAATATAGTGAATTCGGCATATAATATTTTTTTCTAATTAGATAACAACTGAGATTTATTTGAGAATTAAGAACAGTTTCTTTTTTTTTAAATTTGAAGTACTAGTGCAATTATATAAAGGGGCATTGAGACGATAAATAGGCACAGCCAATTCGATATTATACTCAACAGAGAATAGGTAGGTAGCAAGGTTTTCCAAGAAATTTGGCAGTGATACTAGAATGGCTTCTCTTCCACTAAAGTGCTACTTTCTGGGCCTTCTATGCTTGGTCTTCTTCATCAACATAGGTAAGACCAACCTCGCCCATTCTTTCATGCTTCAAATAAATGGATATATATATATATATATATATATATATGTATGTATATGTGTGTATAATCTTAATTCTATTTTGGGGTTGGTTTTGATTATTATTTGGTGGATTTCAGAGAAAGATAGTGCAGGAGGAAAGGTATGGGAAGCAGTGATGGGGACATGTTCACAGTTCAAAGATTGCAATAAGTACTGCATCACCAATGGCTTCCCTTTGGGTGGTTTTTGTAAAACCTTGAATCCAACTGCTCCACCTTTCTGCTTATGCAAATACACATAGCCCTGCCCTTTTCTTTTTGTTTTAACTCACAATATGAATAAAAATGTTAACACTATGAATTGTTTTTCCTTTAGAATTTGAATTCCTTGAAGCAATGCTTGTATAATCTTATGTTATTTTCATGTAAAGTTTTTTTAGATGACTTATCTGACTCTTTTAATTTTATAAAAAAAATATTTATTTTAATCTTTTATTTAATTTTTCACTTCTTTGAGCCATTGAACTTGCATTATTTATCAAATCACTCCAAAATGGATAAAAAAGTTAACATATGTTAACTTTGCTCACATGGCATCCACATGGCAATCTATTTGTGTGTCATGTTAGCAATTAATTAATTTTTTAAATTTAAAAATATATTTTTAATTTTTATATATTTTTAAAATTTTTAATTTTTATAATTTTTGAATTTGCTAAGTTTTAAAAGCTAATTAATTTTTGACGTGGTATTCATATGGTAACCCATGTGCATGCCACGTTAATAAAGTTAAATATATATTAAATTTTTCATCCATTTTAAGATGATATGATAGACAAAATTTTTTATCCATTTTAAGATGATATGATAAATAGTACAAATTTAAAGGTTAAAAAGGAAAAAGAATAGATAAATAAGTAAAATAATTGTTTTATAAATTTGAAGAGTGAAAATACATCATTAAATCTTAGCATTTTGATGAAATATTTTTTTCCAAGCCGAATCAATGTTGATATCCATAGAATTAAGCCTTCGGCTACATACATATCCATGTAGGCCCAAAAGAACTTCACTAATAGATCCTTTGATTTTTTGTTGGGCAAAATATAATAAAAAACAACATATATTTATTGGTACTCATGTAGGAAAAATTTAAGTGTTAGGAAAGTTATTTAATAATTAGATTTGGATATAATTGATTGTAATTATATAGAGATAATATGTTTGAATAATATTGTAATTGGTAGATCCCACTGAATTGGGTATAATTGAAACATTCTATTAACACTTATCAATTCTTAAGGGTGAGAATTAGAGTAATTATAGAGGTAATTACACTCAAATCCAATTTTAAAAAATTATTTTTTTATAAATTATAAAATTTATTTTATAAGCATGAAAATTCTTGAGTGTTTGGGATGGTTATGGAAAAAAAATTATAAATCCTAAAAAATTTATATTATAAAAATAATTTGTATATTTGATAAAGTTATAAAATATATATATTATTTAAATCTTAAAATTTTTCTAAAGTTATGATAAAAAAAACTTTATTTAAAAAGTAATTTGCCTATTATAAAAGTGTTTAATATATTTATTTATAAAAAGTTATGGCCAAGTATGAGCATAACTTATTTATGTGTTCATGCTATATACAATAAAAATAATAATTATTCATAAACAAATGTTATAGTTTTTTTTTTTATCATAACTTATTTATAAAAAATTAATTTTCTAAAACTATGACAGAAAATTATATTATTTATAAGAAGTGTTGCGAAAGTTTTGGACAATTTATATATTATAAATTTTAGGGTTAATGCCATGGATGACTCCTATACTTTGGGGCTTGTTCTAATGTGGCCCTTATACTTTCAAAATGTTGGCTCCTTACCCAAACAATGTTACTTTTTTTATGACGTAGCGCTTGTGCCCAATGACATACTAACACGTGTAAAGTTATTAACTTGAAGGTTAATTGCCTGAGGCCCTTATGAGTAATTAAACCATTGAATTTCTTCTTCGTTTTCTTTTTTCAGTTTTTTTCTTTTATTTATTATTTTCACAATTTTTTTCTTTTATTCCTTTTATTTTTTAAAATTAAATGTAAGTATAATGAATACATATAAATTTAATTATTTTATTCCAAGAATACAATAAATCCAATAAAACCATACTAAAGCAAATCAAATGTTCTGCCCAATATTCTTCTTTCTTCAAGAAAGAATCCAAAAATTTTCTTTTGTTCATAGTAACCCATATTTACTTAAAAAATGGTAACCTAGATTTGCTAGCAAACAAAGAACCTAAAACTAAAGTTACCAGCAAACAAATCTAGTAAAGAGAATAAATTACCTAAAATCATAAAAAAAATCTAGGTATTGTAAAATCTTAGATCTTTAAGATTATGCAAACCAAAACCTTAATATTGCAAATAAAAATTTAGGATCTTTAGAATAATATGATTTTTTTATAAGTTTAAGACATACTTGATATGGAATTGGCGTGGGCCATTAGAACTGACGAAGAACACTCGACATATTGATTTCTCCTTAATTACACAAGGTCCGGAGCAAGTGTTGCAACAGGTTTGTCATTGGCTCTAACCCAACAAGGGGCACCGATGCCTACACCACATCCCAGTCAGTACCCTCCATATATTCATGTTCCTTTCACTAACCCCATGTATTTTACACAAGCACAACATTATGCACCACCACAGCATCCTGCATCTACACCTCCTGCATGTGTGTATTTCGCGGCACCTCCGTCCCCATCATATTACGCCTCGATGCTAACACAAATGTCAACACAAATACCGACACCAATACTAACACCCAAGCCGTCACCAATGCGAACACAAATGTCAACACCAATGCTGATGTATTTGCCAACAACAACTATTCTTAGATATTATGCGCAATCGGGTTATGCGACATCGTATGGTTATTCGTTGATAGTGCTGCAAACACCCACCGCGTCATTGTTTTATCAAGGTGATTCATCCTCGCAACCACCTTCTCTTCTTGTAGAATGGAGGAGACACGATAGGAGACTAGCAAGGGCGAAGCCCAGGGGGCTGGCAGGGGCCTCGACCCTTCCTAAAATGAAAAAATTGATTTAATCCTTTAAAAATATAAATATATAGGCTATTAAAATGGTGAAATTTCACTTTTTCTATAATAAAAATATTCAAATTTATTCCGACCCCCCTAAAAAAATTTCCTAGCTCCGCCTCTAGAGGTTAGGATGACATTGCACTCAACCATGGAAGAAGGAGATGAAGACGAAGAGGAAGACGGGGGTGGAGATGAAGATGAAGACGAGGGTCGAGATGAAGATGAATATGAGAGTTGAGGTGAAGATGAAAAAGATGAAGAAAATGAAAACAACAAAGAGGAGGAGCCAACACCCCAAATTGTACATAGAAATCCTACTCGCAACCATCAGCCATCGTCCTGTGGCACACATTTGGCCCGACGACGCCGATGATATTTTTTCCTTTACTTTTTGTAATGTAAATATAATTGATATCAATAAAATATGATCATTTTTTTGTTATTTTGTGTTGTAACTCATAATTCACTTTGTTAAATTCTAATCTATATTGTATGAAATTTTATATCTATAATATTTGATATCAAACATTTAATGATAATTTTATAAATATTTAGAGGTAAATTATTACACCTAGTTTAACTGTATTTGCTATTTCACCATGGCAAACAAAATAGTGAATGGGGTAATTTTATTATCTATCACTATGTTTCTATGAAAAGTTGAAAGTAAAAAGTCTAATGTGACCAAACAATCTGTTAGGCGTAGAAAAGAATGAACATATTTTGTAAAAAAAAAAGCATTGTAATAAATTTGTGTACAATAAAAATGAATAAATTTTTTTAAAAAAAATGAATAAAATTTGTTAGCAAGGTGTTGTCCACAATCCATCCCTCAAATGTTTACACGTTGTCTTCATATGCCCTAGGTTCCTACAATAGCCACATAACCTCTATTGATTGGCCCTCTCCCGAACATCCATATTGTTGCATATATGAGTAGCATTTGGCCGTCCTTTTAGGAGGCAACAAAATTGAATATTCGGTGCCAACTCAAACAGGGCGTTGGACACTGACTGACACACAATCTCATCTAGGACTAGTGGGAATTTAGATCTCCATACATGGTGCATGCGTTCCAGTCTGTACACATCGTTAATATAAGGTGAGTACTGTATTCGTGCATTCATGAATGCAACAATTACATGTGCGCATGGGAATCGAACTGCCTAGAATCTCCCGCGATCCCAAGTCTCTTATCTTAGAGAAACACTGTATGCTGCCCTTGACATGTCTTGGTCGGGTCTAGAAAACACTATGTATGCATTGGACATGAGTGACACACTACATACATAGTGTTTGCTCTTTCTTCATTTCGTTTAAATTCTTTCATGACATTCTTGCACCAAATGTGATCATCTGCTATCTGTCTAGCATATGCCTCAACCCAGAAGCTTTTAGTGGTGCAGTGTTTTTTACTGTCGTCGTAACATCTTCAATTATGAAATCTTCTAATAAAGCCTTGTTCATGTTGTCATGAATGCACTTGTTAATACCTGAAAGCACCTTATCATCGTTCAATGGATTTGAAGCCCTAAAAAGTTCTTTGAAGTATTCTGTTGTAATCTTTACTTTCTCTGCCTCATTAGTTATCCATCCCCCATTTGGTCCTCTTAGTTTTTTTCACCCTATTCTTTTTTTTTTATTTGCAAAGTTATGGAAAATGATGTATTTTTATCTCCAAATTTGATCCAACTCACTCTTGCTCATTGCTCCCAAAGTATTTCTTCTTTGCCGACTTCCAGATTTAATGCCAATTTGATTTCTTCTAACTCTATATGTGTTTCATCATTCAGGTCCAAAGCATTCAATTCATTAAGTTTTTTATTTAATGAATGAGATTCCTTTATTTTGTTAGCCATAAGTTGTCCCATATTGTCGTCCAGAATCTCCCCAAGTTTTTGGAGTTTTGTAGGCACATATTCCAAATTTGCTTCTCAATTTTTGTTTATTTGGTGTTCACATTCATCTTCTAATATCCAATTTACGTTGAATCGAAAGCTTCGTTCCTTGCAAACCGTACTATTTTCAATCGCTAGATCAACTAATAATGGGCAATGATCAGATATAGAGTGCGTTAAATGTTTAACAAAATATCACAGAAAAGACTCCCACCACATCTGATTTGCCACTCCTCTGTTGAGTCTCTCGCAAACATTATTTTTCGATAATTTACCTCTTTCCCATGTAAACCATCCATCGAAAAAGCCAAGGTCATTAAGACTACACTTTCCCAGCGTCTCTTGAAAACTGGCCATGTTTTCATCCCTTTTTAGCCTGCCACCCCTCTTTTCAAAAGAGAACATGATTTCATTAAAGTCTCCTATCACCATCCAAGGCAAACCTTGAAAATTCCCTAAACTCCTTAATAGATTCCAAGTTTCCCTTCTGTTTTGTTCCTCTAGAACACCATAAAATCCTGTGATTTTCTATGATGGCATTCATTCTTTTTTTAAAATTACTACGTTAATATGATTGATTGAAAACCTTCTCAATTGCACCTCATACTCCTATTTCCATCCAATTGATAATCCGTCTTTAGATCCTCGCATGCTAACGTCAATTCCATTAGAAAATCCACATCTTGCTCGAACTTTTTCCATTCTTTTATCACTTAATTTTGCTTCAATTAGAACCAAAATTCCAAAAGCAATTAATCACTTGTAGATGTCCCACCCATGAACGTTCCAACTTAAGATTTTCATTGTGTCCGGTCGACTCGCTTACTAGCGGCCGCCGATTTATCAAAAAATTGAATCAATGCTCCCAGATCCCTTTCTCTGTTATCGTTTTTTATTTGTTGGCTTTTCTTTCCATCACAAGATTCAATTAGTGTATTCTCTTGTATGATTTCCCTTTGATCAACAACTTGGTCTTCTTTCATGATAATCTGTTCATCAAACCTTCCTCTATCCCATCTATCAATTTCCATTCCGTTGAAGATATTGCCCATTTGGGATCCATTTGGCCTTTCATCTCTTAGCCATTTACTTCCTGTAAATAACTCATTCCTAGTTGGTACTCTTAGGGATAGATCCCATCCGAAATTGACTTCTTGAATTCCTATTGTCTTTCTTACCGGAAAAAATCCTTCCCCATGACCCAGTTTACCGCATAGGAAACAGAATAATGAGAGCCGCTCGTATTGAAAATATGCATATCCCTCTTGTCCTTGATCCAACATCAATTTTTTCTTCTTCTTCAGTGTCAATCTGACATCAATTTTTACTCAAAATCTCATATATCTTCGTTCTCCTCTAGATATGAGTGCAACGTCATATTGAATAAACTGACCAATAAAATCCCCCAACTTCCTTGCCGCTCCTTCCTATATGGTTCCATACGGTAAATTATGTACCTAAATCCAAAAATAAGTATGGTTTAAGGGAATTTGCTTTGGATCCTCACCTTTAATTAATCGGTGAAATATTAATAAATGTCTATTGAATGACCATGGCATTCCATCCAATACCCTTTCGATGTCAACTTCATAAAAGAAACGGAAAAGATATATTTTATCCCCTAGATCTAATATTACAACACCCCCTAATGGATGCCACAAATCAGCCAATGTTCTTTTAAGAAACGGGAAGTGAATAACACAATTTGTAAGTGATTTTCCTACTAAACATAACTGATAGTCCTCGTCTTCTTTGTGCAGGTCTCTTTCATATGGGATCGGTTCTTCCTTTTCATCCTCCAGATTAAGATTTGCGATTTCAACCTCCATCTATACTTAAATTTTTATTGAATTCCTCTTTTCTGGAATGGATTAATCTTGATAATGAAAAAACTTTTGGCTTTAATAAAATGAAAGAAAAAAAAAAGAACAACGTGCTAAAAAAACTTTAGCAGACGAAAGAACTTAATTTTTTAAAAAAAATGATTTTTTTCTACATACCAGAGTGTTGATAGTGGTGAAGTTGAGGAATTGGCCCAAGCAACACATCTATAGAGGTGTAGTTTGGAGCTGGCCCAAGCACCACATCTGGATAGATGTAACCTTATTCATCCACTTTGATGAACAATATGGAGATTCCAGAATAGCGTAGCGTAATGTCTTGGAATTTCCACTGTCGTAATTCGTATCATAACATGTGTCATATCTATGATTGAGTTAATTAGAATTCCCAAGGGCGGCATGAAATTAATTATATTTTTATTTATTTAATTAAATGTGACATTGACAAAAAAAATTGAAAGTGAATTGTGAACTACATCATAAAAAATTTAAATTTAGAAAAGAAGAAAATAATTAAGGAATGATGGGGACTTACATGGTGATTGAACAAGGACTAATCATTGAAATTGGACCATAAAAAGTAATTTCGGTGGAGGAAAAACGTTGATCTCCACTAGATATAAGTTAGAAATGATCTAGGCCATAATCCCATTAAAGAAGGAAAAACAGCAAAAAAATTAGTTAAGAAAATGGAACCAGAATTTCACTATAAGCCCTGAAATCTCTCTTTTTAAATTCTTGGGCAATAGCTGATTTTGAAGTGAGCTTTTAATCTTGATTTAAAAGGGCAGCAAAGACCCATCAATTTGAGGTATTGGTTGAATAAAATACCATTCTTCACAATCGGTCAAGAGAGGAAGAGAGAGTAAATGGAAAATGGTTGCAAAGAAAGAAGAAACGTAAGCATTCTTATTTCCATTTTTAGTGAAATTTTAGCTGGAATTAGAGAAACTATGGTTAGCAATCTAATTTAGTTATTGTCATTTGAGCAAGATAATCTTTAATTGAAGAAATGGGTGAACAAAGGGAGCTATGCGGAGAGAGTTGATGAGAATTAAGTTTGGGTTTAAGAGTAAAGGTGAGGAGGCTCCAAGTAGTTAGTACATTCAAGATACTCAATCTATGATGTAATTGGTATTGGTGTTCAAAGGTGAATTTGGTACAGGCCCCAACAAAGGAAAGCATATTTGATATAGGTTTGATAGCTTGAATTAGGTTGAGATAGCTCTGACTCTATCACATATTTATGAGTTTATGTATTTACGAAGCTTATATTTGGATTTTAAGAATTTATATTTGAAATTTTTTATTTCTAATTTTTTATTTGAAAATTAATATATTTCAAATACAAGATTATAGGTTAGTTTAAATTTATTGTTCAGATAATTCAAATTTAAATTTGGATTAAGCTTTTAAAAATTAGAAATAAATGTAAATATGGAAATTTCAAAAAATCTCAAATCCAAACTCTAAAACCCATATTTAAATTGAGTTTTGTATCTAGATATTTTGAAATTAGAAAATAATCTATTAATAATAAATAAGGAAAAAAACTATATATTTTTAGAAATAAGATGAAATTAATTGACTTATAAAATAAGAACTATATCAAAAACATGAAAAAGAAGATAAAAAAAGAAGAAGAAGGAGAAGGTAGAGGTATCTAGCTACACTTTTTTGTTGCAGCTAAAATAATGTCAAAGTTTGTACATTCTTATCCAAATTTTTTTGTAAAAAGAATGTAATTATATTATAGAAACTTTGATATAGTTTTTTTTCCTTCGTTAAACTAAAAAGTTTAAAAATATGTTAAGAACTTGAAAAACCCGAGTTAGTTAGAGAGAGATTTCCATTGAGCATTATTTATGTGCCTCACAGCAATAGTTCACGGTATTTGGTAAGACATAGCTTCAAGGGATAAAAAATTGAGAAGATAGTTATTCAGTATAACTAAACTTAATGCATTTAAGAATAAGACTGTTGTCTAATCATTTAGAACCAAATTATATGGTATTGTTATAGCTTGTGAGAGTACCATTGACCTTTGAAGAAAGCTCGATGCGTAGAATATTTGTTTCTATGCATAGGTAGTTGATTCTTGACAAGAAGAAATTATACTTGAAGCTGCTTAGTATCTAAGAGTCATTCCATTTTGATGTGTATATTTTGAACCTTGAACTTAAGTCATAATATCTATATAGCTAATTTTGGTGGTACATCTTTTATACATGTTTGGGTTGTAAACAAGGCCATGAAAGCTATATGGTTGGTTATATGTGTATGGTTTAGTAGCTCTACACTAAAGTTTAATATAACACCTTGACCCTTTTGACCTTGGTAGTTGTATGATTTTTTTTTTCAAACGAATGTCTTCACTTCATCTTCAAAATTAAAAAAGTAATCCCCATTGACCTTTTAAGTGTTATAATAACTCTACCTCAAATGACCGGGAAAATTCATACAATAACAAATAAGTAGAAGGACAAAGTTTTTCCTCATTCCATAATAAACACGAGATCAAAGGATTGTATGAAGCAAGAGTGCTACATTATCCTCACTGCAGCAAAATATACTTTTAGCGGCGTTTTTTTAGGCCTTTAGTGGTGTTTTTACAAGCGCAGCAAAAAACGCCGCCATAGACGACGCAGCTAAATTTTATGGTGTTTATGTCAAAAAACGCTGCTAAAGAACATGACCTTTAGCGGCGCTTTTATCGCAAACGTCGAAATAGTACATGACCTTTAGTGGCGTTTTTATCACAAACGCCGCTAAAGAACATGACCTTTAGCGGTGCTTTTATCACAAACGCCGCTAAAGAGCATAACCTTTAGCGACACTTTTATCACAAATGCCGCTATAGAGCATGACTTTTAGCGGTGTTTTTTTACAACCGCCACTAAAGAACAGTACCTTTAGCGGCGCTTTTATCACAAACGCAGGTAAAAGTACCATTCTTTAGCGGCGTTTTTAAGAAACACGCCACTAACTTTGGTAGATTTGCAACATCCCATTTTCATCCATATATAACCCTTCCTGTAACATAAAATCCAACCAAAAACAGCAAATCTAAATGATACTTCAAATTTAATAAAAGATATATGGTATAAATTAATAAATGAAGTATAATTCTAAATATTCTTACAATAATGTTAAAAGTTAGAATGTTAAAAACATTCTTACAATAAGAAAAAAAAATGTCTAAGATGGCGGATTTTGCGACTACTAAAACATTTTCATCATATTCTGAAGCTGGAGTGCGTCGTACTTTCTGCTCTGCTCTGCTTCCCTCACTGCTGCCTCCGCTTTAAGTTGTAGCTGGAGTTCTTCATATTTTCTTTGAACCTCAGCTTCTTTCGATGCTGCCTCCACTTTAAGTTGAGCAATTTGCTCAACGGTGCTCGCTTGCATCTAAGCCATCTGTTCTTTTAACCTCATAACTTCATCTTGAGCCTGACTCCCCGAAGGCATGTATTGTTGCGAACTAGATCCAAAATATTGGGTTGGGATAACACCAGATCCTTGAAATTGAACCCGACCATACCTTTCAGGACCCAAAACTTCATTAATAATTCTGTTATCAATCTCGTCAAGATTAACAGAACTATCACTCGAAGCAACCGCTTCATACTCCACCTTTTTATCCTTTAGTTTCTCCTAATAAATCAATCAAAGAGTTAGAAACGAAATATATAATAAAAACAAATGCAGCATAACTTAACATTATTTAGAACTACTAACGACGAATTAAACCATTATAATTAAACATTATAAATATTTAAAATAAATCAAATTTTATTAAGTAAATATACCATAATTTCTCAAGCTTCAGAAGTCATAGAAGATCCATCTTTCTTCCTATGTGTAATGTCAAAAAGCTGAAGGCATCCAACTTTTTGACCAGACGAGAGTTCCTACAATATAGTAGTAAAAATATAATTTAATAGAAAGTAATTAATATTTGACACAATTAATAAATTCAAAATACCTCGGCCTCGGCTACACAAGCAAAGCTTTTTGACCTTGCTGTGTGCGTGAATTTTTGTTTTTGCCTGCTTGTTGTTCAAACTCGCTCACGATCCTACATTATGAAATTATTATTACGTATAAAGTAAATACTATAAACCGAAATAATTATAAGAGTTTGGAAGTACGTAATACCTCTCATTTCTTTGAATTCCAGAATCTAACCGCATCTTTCCATTGGTACCTAAGCATTCCCGGCGGGACATTTCGCAGTTTCTCTTCGAGGCTTATATTTTTCTTAAAATATTCTTTCTTTAAAGTACTTTTATGGTCTCTCCATTTTTTTTCCCAATGCCTTTTTGACATAATTATTCGAGACCTCTAAAACAAATCTCTCCTACAAAAAATACAAGTTTAGAAAGTAAATATAAATGAAACTTAAACCAAAGTATTATAAATTACATTCACGTTTTGTTACTTTAGTATTATCGAGAGCTTGATTTTTGTTACTATCAAGCATTTGATGCCATGACTCGTAGTTGATAGGTAACATATTGGCATTTCGTGCTATGATGCCCAAATATCCTGCTAAAAGTCGAGCTTCTGATCCAACAGGCTGACCATGACTGTTTCTAGATACTTTGACACGCTCGACAGGATTTAACTCGTATAATTCTTTTAGTAGCGTACGTCCTTAAGCTTTGCGCGTCCCACCACTTTCAGCTAAAAATGGTATATTATAATATAATAATTTGAAAAAGAAATCAATAATAAAAATCAACACGCATGTAAATTAAAGTTAACATTACTTTGAATTTCTGCAGGTTCGTCAGGTGTATTCAGAACATTTGAAGATCCAATAGCAGTCTGTTGTTCACTATTTGTTTCTTCCGAATTTGGAGTATTCTGAACAATACTTAGATCTCGCAATCTTCTTCGAGGCATTTTTTCTGCAATACACATAAAATAGTTGAAATATTTAACAAGACCAAGATTTAAATTATAATATTACATATAATTAAAAAATCGTAAAATCTGACTACATCATAATTCGTAAATATCTTCATCCATGTCCTAGCGAACCCATTGAGATTGTGTACTAGTATTAGGGATATTTTCATTTAAGTTTTGTTCTGGAAAAGATAAAGTTTCTGATCTTTCGACAATGTCATCTCTACTTCCATTGCCCATGTCAAATAAGTCTCTAGGGGTGTTTCAGAGTACAACGTACCAACCCTTATTAGTTGGATCTTTCGAGTAAAAAACTTGTTTTACTTGAGAAGAAAATACATACGGCTAGTCTATCAATTGATGTCCAGTTTGAATCAATCGAGAGAAGTTCACCATTGTAAAACCAAATTGATCTTTTTTAATTCCACGAGCAATATTAACATCAGCCCAATCACATCGAAATAAGACAACTTTCCATTTGCCATAGTAATCCAACTCAAAAATGTTAGTAAGAAGTCCGTAATACTCCACATTTCCCTCAACAGGATTACTGTCCCTAGCACTAGCAGAACTTGTAATTGAATAATTAAAAACTATTCCTCAATTTTGAGTTCTCCTCAATCTCTCACGATATTTTGTATGAAATCTGAATCCATTGATGAAGAAGGCACTATATCTTTTTACTACTCTATTCGAACCTTAGGAAAGCCATTTAACTTCGTCATTGACGTCCTTTCCACTCCAAACCTACTGAATTGAAAGTAAATTGAGTAATTATAAATGTTATGAGAAAACATTATTATTTTTCAATGAAAGCTTCAGTTGCATACCGTTTGGCTTAACCATTCATGAAAAGATTCTATGAATAACTTATTAATCTCTCGATGTTGTAATCTTCGGGAGCATGAACGTGATCTCAATATTTGTTTATACTCTCTATGTTAAAAAGTGGATTACTTGGTTAGAAGATAAACAAATAAAAAAAGATGGATATTTATCAAATCCTAAAACTTACTTGCGTAATGTTCAATCGAATCGTGGTGAAAAAGAACATATCGATGTGCTTGTACCCAAGATCTATCATCGAATTCTACAATTTCAACTTTACCAATTGGTTCTCCATAACTTTGAAATAAATAAGTTTCGGCCAAGTTATGATCAGTGAGCCCAGCATTTCTACTTGGTCTATTCAGTCTTGTTTCAACATCTTCTAAATATCTAGAACAGAAAGTCATACACTCCTCTGCCAAGTATCCTTCATCTATTGATCCTTATAACGCTTATTACGATAATAAGACTTCAATTTGAATAGGAACCTAAAGACTATATACAACATTATCAAAAGTTGTAACTCAAGGTATATTTATGAATGAATGAAAAACTTTACAAATAAATTAGCACCTCTCTATAGGATACAACCACCGATAGAAAACTGGTCCACCAAGTTTTGCTTCATGAGGGAGATGGATTACCAAGTGCACCATAATAGTGAAGAAGAAAGGTGGAAAGATCTTCTCCAATTTGCATAAAGTCAATACGGCTCGATCTTGTACTTTCTCAAGTTTTTCAACATTCAAAACTTTGCCACAATTATATTGGATAGTTCAATTATCCAAGACGTCACCTTTTTTGGCATACAACACCGTCAAGCAACTAGTAGTGAATCTTGCATCAAGATGTGATAATCATTTTATTTTAGAGAATATAGTCTTCGATCTTTAAGACTCACACATCGAGATATATTTGATGCATACGCATCTGGGACCTTTATGACCTTCAACACCGTGCAGAATACTTTTTTTTCTTTCTTCGACATTGTAAAAATTGAAGGCGGCAACCTATATTTCCCATTCGGAAGTACTTGGGGATGAAGTTCGCGTCGAATTCTCATGTCAACTAGATCAAGTTGACTCTGAAGATTGTCTTTCAATTTTCCATTGACATTCAGAATTGTCCCAATGATGTTCTCGTAAACATTCTTTTTAATATGCATGACATCAAGATTGTGTCGCAAAATGTGATGCTCCCAATAAGGAAACTCAAAAAAATACTTCTTTTTTTCCACAAGTTCGCCTCATTAGGATCATCCTCTTGATCAAATTCATCATCAATCTGCTCATCAACATCGCCAACATACGCCTCCCTCAGTCTTCTCTTTGCTTGCGTGTTGTGTGGTTGATTCATCTTCCCATAACTGAAATTGATATCTTTTAACATGAATAGGATTTCAGATCCAATGGTCTGCTCAGGAGCTTCTCTGAACTCTTCAGTACCGTCAAATAGTGTCCTCTGAAATCTAAATCTATGATTTCCATCTAACCACCGACGATGTCCCATATAAGAGAACTCCTTCCTATTATATAACCACTTCGAACATGTTTGCATCGCACAACAAGGAAAAGCATAACGTCCTTTGGTACTCCAACCAGATAAATTGGCATAAGCCGGGAAATCATTAATAGTCCACAACAAAGCTGTACGTAAATAAAAGTTCTCCTTTCTCAAGACATCATATGTTTCAACACCCGCTCATAATTGTTTCAACTCTTCAACAAGTGGCTACATATAAATGTCAATATCATTTCCGGGACCTTTCTCTCCAGGGATAATCATAGATAAGATAAAAGAAGATTGCTTCATGCAAATCCACGGAGGCAAATTGTAAGGAACAAGCACTACAGGCCAAGTACTGTACAAAGTACTCATGATTTTATAAGGATTAAGCCCATCAGATGCTAGCCCAAGCCTCACATTCCGAGGATCAATTGCAAAGCTTGGAAATTTACTGTCAAATGATTTCCAAGCTAAAGAATCCGCAGGATGCCTTAATAATCCATCATCAGTTTGTTGATCATGATGCCACCTCATAGACTCGGCTGTCTTTGACGACATGAAAAGCCTTTGAAGCCTTGGTATTAGTGGAAAATATCTAAAAATCTTTACTGGCTTATTTCTTGACTGTGCCTCACCTTCATCCTCATTCACATCTTTTGTATTCCTATTCATCCAACGAGATTTACCGCAAACATGACAAGACTGTTGGTTTTTTCGATCACCCCAATATAACATGTAGTCATTTGGGCAACTATGAATTTTCTCGCACCAAAGGCCTAAATCTTTTATCAATTTTTTCATATCTTTGCATGAATGAGGGATTTTTGCAAATAGAAACATATCTCTCAAAAAATCTAACAACATTGTAAAAGAGTTTCTGGTCCACCCTCCCAAAAATTTTAAGTGAAATAGGCGAATACAGAAGGACATTTTTGAATATTTTGATCCTTCATAAAGTTCTTCATTCATTTCATTAAGTAACTTGTAGAACTTCGCCGCTTCTCTATTTGGCTCTTCATCACGTACACTTCTTCCCGTTTCGGTAAAAACATTTCAACCAATATTACAATCATCAGATGCAATAAAGTCAGGTGGAAACGATTGCAAACCATGACTGTGCATATTAAATGCATCCCGCAACATAACTTCCATGTCATCTTCTCTAACAGACTGATGGTAAGCACTATGAGGATAAGCTGGATTGATCGTTGAAGAGGTTCTACTAGGTGTACACTCTCCTTGGAAAATCCATTTTTTATACCCCCGAATAAATCCATCAACAATTAGATGTTCATAGACAACTTCAAGAAAATGCCAATTGATGTTGCCACATTTCTTACACGGACAAAGAATCATATTTTCTTAGGTTGCGTTTTGAAATGCAAAATTTAGAAAATTTTGTACTCCATTTTGATAGTCGTTGCTTACCCTTGACAAATTCATCCAACTCTTATCCATTTCGTTGTTCTTGAAGTCTAAAGTTGACAATAAATTACGGTTACTTAAATGTTCTCAATTGATTTAAATCATGTCATTGTACTAAAATAGATAATACATATCAAGTATCAAGTATCTAATGGGTGTAAACTAATTCAAGTAAGTTGCGAGATTTTCAAGTATATATTTTTGTATTACGTAAGTTAAGTAAGTTTTGTAAGTTATGATATGATATATATTTATGTAAGTTATGTTATGATATATATTTATGTAAGTTATGATATAATATATATATTTATGTATTATGTAAGTTTTGATATGATATATATTTATGTATTATGTAAGGTATATAAGTTATGTAAGTTATGGTATGATATATTTATGTAAGTTATGTAAGTTATTTATGATATATATTTAACATTAAGATAAATATTATTTCCCTTTAAACAAATTATTTTAATTAAATAATATGTAAATAATATAATTAAATAAATTAATCCAAATTATATAATTTAAAAAATTGTGTATAAAAAGTTGAAAACCGTATAAGATGAAATGTCAACTTTGTTCCATCAAAAGACAAAAAGATCTGTAACTAAAAAAAATTTGATGATATGAAAAAGTAATTTATATTACATTTTAATTTTAGATTGTTTTAATATTACATTTTTTATTAAAAGTAATTTTATATTCGTAAATCAAACCAAATCAGTTATATATATATTTTTAATTTTATCCATTTGACAATATCATTCCAATCATTACATTACATCCATAGCAGCCACTCAGCCAACCACCCATATAAAAACTACAACTGCTTACATGAACCAAAAAAAGGGATATCAATTGATATGAAAAAATTTGGTAAATAAACAGCCTAGACTGCCATAGCTAGCATTCATATATGAATTGATGGGAGCATATTGTTTTTATATGGAAAATTTCTCCCCATTCAATGATTGAATGGCTACATTTTTGCTACTTCTAGAGTCCCAATTCCCTTTATAATTTTGTCGGTAGGAACCATAATCTTATCGCTTTAATTGGTTGGTTACCATAGAAACCAAAAGATATACAAGTAAATAATACCCCAAAAAATAAAGTTGCTTCAATATTAGGTAAGATAAATATTATTTCACTTAAGCAATGCATGAGCATAAGATCATTCATTTTTCAAGTTCCAGAAAAAGAAAGCGCAGAAACTAACAGCAGAAAAAAATACTACAGCCTGTATACCTGTGTTTCAGCAATCAGCTTCCTTACAAGTTCTTTCAATAGATAGTGCACCTAAAGATCAAAGCGCATGGTATTCAACAATCAAAATTCAGTAATCATATAGGAATTTCACTTTTAGCAAAATTAGAAAAGAATCAATAGACTTGTTGGCACAAAAATGAATTCTTTTTTCTATATATTATTTCTGAATTTATGAACTGTGAGTTTTATAGAAAGTATTAATACTTAAATTTTGATGAAGGATAGAAGCAACTGATTGGTATAGATGCACTTATTTGATGGATATTTCTTATTGAAGTTAACTTATAATTTTAATGTAAACTAAGAGGTCTTGTAAGACAACAATGGGAACTCAAATCAAACAATTGGCAATAAGGAGCTATGGTCTAGATTATGGTCTTTGAAACTTCCTTTCAAGATAGTGATTTTCCATTGGAAATTCCTTAATAGTTCCCTACCTTGTAAACTGGAAATGCATAACATAATTGAGAATGCAGACACAATAAACCCAATGTGCAATGATGTAGAGGACACTATGGGAATAGCTTTCTTGCTTGAAAGTTGGAACTGAGAAACAATTTGGAAAGAGGTTTGAAGAGTTTAAAAATAGCAGAATTAATTGTCACTACAATAGTGTTGGTGAAACTTATCCAATCTGGAGTGCTTATAAACTTATTAGGCATATCATTGAGACTGAAAATACCAAACTGCACTACAAATTGGTTTGAAAAAACAATAAACAACTGGAGTACCATTTGCCTAGCCTTAGGTTTCGCCAATAAATTTCTTGAAAAAACTTGCACGACTGGAAACTCATTGGTTTCCATCAATTGAAGATTACATCTTAAAACATACCCATCAATAATAAGCTAAAATATAGATACGCACATCTTAAAACATACCCAAAAATAATATAAAATCCATAGCAGAAAAAAACAAATCAAAACATGAGAACAAACCTTCAATATCGATTTTAAGGCTGCTGATTTGGGGAAAAATAGTTGGGCTGCTGATTTTGGGTGGAACTTAGGAATTTTGAAGGGAAAAAAGAATAAGGAGAAAAGGTTGGGAAAAAAGCAGAGGAAAATAGGTTAGGCTATAAATTTTGGGTGAAATTTAGGGATTTCAGATTGGGGAAAAAGGGGGAAATGAAATTCAGAAGAAAGGGGAAATGAATAAGGTTCATCGGGTTTATTGGTTGGGTAAAATGGAGGAGAGCAAAATGGCGATGTTTTGACTAAAAGAAATCAACCTTTGCGGCGTTTATCCACTAGCGCCGCTAAATCCCTACATATTGCAGCGTTTAACCGAAAATGCCTCTAAAAAACCTACAAAACAGCATCGTTTTGATTAAAACAAAATAACATTTTGTAGCGTTTTTCGGTAGCGCGCTAAAGCCCGACCTATTGCTACATTTTGATGAAAATGCCACTAAAAAATAAAATAAAACGGCACAGTTTTGATTAAAACAAATTAACCTTTTCCGGTAGTTTTCACCTAGCGTCGCTAAAGCCCGACCTATTGCAGCGTTTCACCAAAAATGCCATTAAAAAATCAAATAAAATGGCATCGTTTTGATTAAAACAGAATAACTTTTTGCGGTATTTTTACACTAGCGCCGCTACAGCCCGACATATTGCGGCGTTTCACCAAAAACGCCACTAATAAATCCAATAAAACGGCCCTTTGACACTACTAAATATTTAAAGATTCGATCCAATTTTCTTCTTTGTTTCTATATTTGAAAGGTTTAATTATTTCTTAAATTCCTTTAAATTTAATTTTTTTTTGTTCCACACTATATATTTAATTTGTAAAATTTTATAATTGTGTATGAAAATAATTTTAAATAATATGAAAACTCGAGCTGGATATGTCTTCCTGATGAAGAATACGTAGTTTTTTGTATTAAAGAAGACGGAGCTTATGATGTTACGATAGAATCGAACAAATCAAAAGGATCAAATCAATCCGAAAGAAGTTCATGGTTGGTTAATAGAAAGGTTAATTCTATTCCTTTGACTCTTGATTTTACTTGAAGTATTTGTAACAGCCCGATTTTAGGGCTAGTCGGAACAATGGTTTTAGGACCACTAATTCGAGGTTGAAGAAAATTATTTTTATATTATTTTATGTGTTATAGCATGTTTATAAGGATGTATAAAAATTTTGGTGCATTAATTTTAGCAATTGAATGTTTAATTGTGAAAAAGGACTAAATCGCATAAAGTGCAAAAAATCCATTATACAAGGTAGTGGAGTCTAATAGCCATAGAATATTAAATTGGAGGTCCTTAAAGTACAATAAGGCCAACAATAGTGTGTTGGTCGGCATAGTAAACAAGGGAGACAAGAGCATTAAATTTTGGTCAAAATTTGGTGGAATTAGGTAATAAAAAAATGAATAAAATAAGGCAAAGAAAGAAGATATCATCTTTTACTATTCATGCTTCTTCTACCACCGAAAATTGAAGGGAAATTAGAGTTCTTAGAGTTCAAATTTTCAGCAAAACAAATCTCATGCAAGTAAGTAATTTTAGAGGTCTTTCTTGATTATTTTTGTACTTTTGGAACCCCCAAAGCTTAAGCTAGCTAATGAGGGAACTATCTTACAAAATGTTTGAAAGTTTAAGGACTTGCCAGGAGAATGTTAATGTTGTTTGCTGAGTTTTTATGGAAGAAAATGAATGTTAGTGAGTTAAGGGACAACTTTTGTGAAAGGTGTTGTCGAAACCATTTTTTTTTGTTTGGAAAACGGGGTCGACTTTAAAAATGAAAATGGAGTTGCCACCAATCCTTTTTTGAGGTGTAATCAGGTCACCTTTGAGATTGATCATTAAAACATTTTTTTATTAAAACGATGACTTCGGTCCACAAAAATTGAGAAAATAGGTTCGGGAGTCGGTTACGTATGAGGAATGATTAGCACCGTCGTAACGCCCAAAATTGGTACCGGATTGATTAATTAATGTCTTAATGTCGAAAAGTTGAAAATATTTTAAAATACGATCCTTTTTGTTAAAGAAAACTTGAATAAATTAAACCGGATGCCGAGACCCGCTTATTTCGAAGGAATAAAATATCATACCCAGTGAGTTAGGATACGACATTTCGAATCCTCGAAACTAAGCTTGTCTTTATTTAAAACTCATACATTTAAACTTAAGAAGGATATTTGGTTATTTGGGTCGAATGAAAAAGCGGAACCCAGTAAGTTAGGGCACAATTTCTTGAAATTCTCAAATACCGAATATTGTCTTTATTTTTGTAAATCCTTACCTCGAGATAACAAAATGTCACATCCAGTGAGTTAGGACACAACATTTTTGAATTCCTGAGAATAAGTATTTTATTTAACTTATATGTTTGATTTAAAAATAATTGGTTCTTAGACTCGATGAGAAAAATCAAAACCCAGTAAGTTAGGGTACGATTTCTTTCGAATCTTAGAACGCGGAGTGTTTGCTTGTTTCAAAAAAAAAATCTCATATTTAAAGAACAATTATGCGACATAAATCTAATAAATTAATAAAGCATAAAGACCATGATAATGAAAACACAATAAACCAAAAATACGAGCCTATTTAGAAATTCAAGAGTAAAAATAAAAAATAAAAATATGTACATGAATATATAAGTAAGATAATAAACAAATAATGAGTTAAATAAATAAATAAAAGAATAAGTGAGTAAATGAGTAAATGAAACAAATATATAATATTAGATTTAAGTATTTTATAAGTAAAATAATAAAAATAAATTAATTAATTATACTAATACAGAATTTAAGTAAGAATAATGAAAATAATAAAAATGATATGTCAATAATAATAATAACTAATGGTAAATCAAATAAAAAAATAAGTATTATGTATAATAGTTTAAAGATAATAAATAATAATAATACAATAATAAAAAAATATTAAAGTTAATAATAATAATAAAGAGAATAATAATATTAGTAGTAATATTAAAAATAATAGTAAAAAAATAATGATAATAATACTAGTAACAATGAAAATAATGATAATAATAATAATACTAAGAATATAAAAAAGATAATTAATGAAAATAAATAACATATAAAGAGGAATAAATAATATCTAGAACAACTTAAAATAAATAATATTTAATATTAATTTAAAATGGAAAATAATTTGAAAAAAATTAATAAACAAATAATTAAATGAATTAATTAGAGGACTGTACTGAAATCAGGATAAAACTTGGGGCTAAATTACAATAAATTAAAATAAAAGGGTGGACAGGGACCAAAATGTAACGCGTGTGAAACTGCAAGGACTGGATGAAAAATTATTCCCCAGCCCTATGCGCAGCGTTTAATAATGGACCTCGATGAAACAGAATGAAATTATAGGGGCCAAATTAAAAGTAGAAAAAAATTTAATTTAAAAAACTAAAAAAGCGGAAGGATCAAAGCGATATATATCCCCCTTTCACAAAACACGTGGATCCTTCTCGGGTTGAGGGGCTTAAACGACGCCGTTTTGTGCCCAAGTGCACAGCCCAAAAACGACGCCGTTTTCAATCGGTATATAAGGCCAGAATTTTTGAAAAAAGAAATCATTTGCTGCTCGGTTTAAAAAAAGAAGAAGGGATGAGTCCCTTTTTTCTCTCTAGGATAACCCAGATTCCGGCCGCAGAGATCACCGGAGGCCCACCGCAGCTCCGCCGTGGACTGCGGTCGGAAACCCCAGGTATTCCCTTTTTCTTTCTTTTCTTTTTTTTTCCTTATTTTAACAAGTATATATATATATATATAGTTTAAGAATAAGAATAAAACATCTATACTTATGTAACAATTTTGAATAAAACAAAAAAAAAAAGAAGGAAAAAAAAATATAAAAGAAAACACAATAAACCTTTGTTGATCTTTTCTTTGTATTGATTTCGTTCGTAAAAAATGTAGCCCCTACAGAGATCTTTTTCTTCGATTCTATAATTGAATATTCAAAATAAAATAAAAAAATAAAATGATACAATATCTGTCTGTGCTCCTCTCATTTGCTGTGCTATTTTTCTGTTTTGCAGGCAAAATCGTCGTGGAGGCGCGCGTGTAGAGTGACGTGGAGGCTTGTGGCGCGTGCGTGGTGGCTTGGCCGTTGAGGCATGCGGCGCTAGAAGGTTCCTTAGGGTTTCTTCTGATTTTAATTTTTTGGGTTGTTTGGGCTTAGGGTATTTGGGCTAGATTTAGTATTTTGGGTCTGTTTTTGGGTTAATTTAATAATTGGGCTTGTATTGTAATTTTAGACTGTTTATTATTTTTTTTGGTTTTTTTAATTTTTTTTTTTTAGTTTAAATCGGGCCCGGGCAAAAATGGGCTTTTACAGCTGCCCCTCTTTGCTCGTTGTCGTGTAACGAGAATGGAGCAAAGACTTTAAAAAGGACCATTTTTGCCCGGTTTTTGAATCTTTAACTTCTTTCAGTGCTTTTCTTCTTCGAGTAGATTCATTCCATCCCACTGCATCTTCAAGGGCATAGGAACTAGCGCTTTGATCCAATTCAAGGATATTAGACCTGTAGCTTCAATCTGCTCCGCAGCATCTTCAAGAAGATAATATTTGCTATTTTCTATCTGCCCCACTGCTATCACGAGGAGACAAAATCTACAATATTCAGTCTGCTCCCTTGATACCTTAGGAAGATAAGACTATAATCTTCAGCCTGCTCCCTTGCTACATCAGAGAGATAAGGCCAGTGGCTAAAATCTGCTCTCCTGCTACCTCGAGAAGATAAGATTCGCCATCTTCGATCTACCCCACTGCTATCTCGAGGAGACAAGATCTACAATTTTTTTTAGTCTGCTCCCTTGATATATCAGGAAGTTAAGATTCGCCATCTTCGATCTGCCCCACTGCTATCTCGAGAAGACAAGATCTACAATTTTTTTTTAGTCTGCTCCCTTGCTACATCAGGAAGATAAGACTATAATCTTCAGCCTGCTCCTTGCTACCTCAGGAAGATAAGGCTAGTGGCTAAAATCTGCTCCCCTGCTACATCGGGAGATAAGATTCGCCATCTTCGATCTGCCCCACTGCTATCTCAAGGAGACAATATCTATAATTTTTTTTAGTCTGCTCCCTTGCTACATCAGGAAAATAAGACTATAATCTTCAGCCTGCTCCCTTACTACCTCAGGAAGATAAGGCTAGTGGCTAAAATCTGCTCCCCTACTACCTCGGGAAGATAAGATTCGCCATCTTCGATCTGCCCCATTGCTATCTTGAGGAGACAAGATATATAATTTTTTAGGCTGCTCCCTTGCTACATCAGGAAGATAAGACTATAATCTTCAGCCTGCTCCCTTGCTACCTCAGGAAGATAAGGCTAGTGGCTAAAATCTGCTCCCCTACTACCTCGGGAAGATAAGATTCACCATCTTCGATCTGCCCCACTGCTATCTCGAGGAGACAAGATCTACAATTTTTAGTCTACTCCCTTACTACATCAGGAAGATAAGACTATAATCTTCAGTCTGCTCCCTTGCTACCTTAGGAAGATAAGACTAGAAACTTCAGCCTGCTCCCTTGCTACATCAGAGAGATAAGGCCAGTGGCTAAAATTTGCTCCCCTACTACCTCGGGAAGATAAGATTCGCCATATTCGATTTGTCCCACTGCTATCTTGAGAAGACAAGATCTACAATTTTTTTAGTCTGATCCCTTGCTACATCAGGAAGATAAGACTATAATCTTCAGCTTGCCCCCTTGCTACCTCAGGAAGATAAGGCTAGTGGCTAAAATCTGCTCCCCTGCTACTTCGGGAAGATAAGATTCGCCATCTTCGATCTGCTCCACTACTGCTTAGGGAGATAAGATCTGTAATTTCACCGATATTGTTACACCGTCCTCTGGGGGACATGTCCTGTAAACTCGATTTCTTATGCTTATGTTTATGCCAAATGATTAGGATGCTATGATCAGAATGAATCTAATGCTCCTAACTAAATGTATTATGGACGGCATTTGCATGAATGCAGAATGTCATGAGAATGGTCCCCTTTTTAAATGTATAATAATTAGGATGCAATGATTGGAATGAATCAAGTGCTCCTAACTAAATGATATTATGGATGACATTTGCATGAATGCAGAATGTCATGAGAATGATCTTTTTTTTTAATGTACAATGATTAGGATGCAATGATCGGAATGAATCAAATGCTCCTAATTAAATGATATTATCGATGACATTTGCATGAATGCAGAATGTCATGAGAATGATCTTTTTTAAATGTATAATGATTAGGATGCAATGAACGGAATGAATCAAATGCTCCTAACTAAATGTGTTTTGCATGAATGCAGAATTTCATGAGAATGATCCCTTTTTAAATGCTTAGGGTTGTCATTGCTCGTTGTTTTTCCAGGTTGTATCACTTGACGTAATATCCTGTTTTCTTGCTTGGGTGGTATTTTGACCGAAAACCCAAAGAAACAATCGTATTTTGCTCAACCGGTTTGCCCCACTGTAACTTCAGCGTCCCTTCCACTGTACCTTGGGGACATAAGATTTGTACCATCTTTAAACCATCCTACTGCGGCTTATGGCTATAGGATCTATATCAACTTCAACCCATCGCACTGCAACTCAAGGGTATAGGATCTGTAACTTGTTTGATCAACTGATCACTCCCCGGGTGACCTAACCAAATGTGTATGCATGATATTTGCATGGATGCAGAATATCATTTTTTCGAGAATGATTCCCCTTTTACACTTGGGTTAACATTGCCCATTTTTCGTCAAGATTGTATCATTGACGTAATATTTTGTCATTTTGTTCAATTACCTTTTTTTTTTGACAAAAATCTTAGTTTAGACTCTTTCTCCACCAATATTTCCATCCCTTAAACTTGATGAGTTTTAAACAATAGTCCTGTTTCAAGTTATTGTATTATTCAGAAGCTTCTAGAGTAATATGCGAAACTCCTTTTATGAAAGTATTATTAGTCCACTAATCATTATTTCAATGCAAAATGCTTGAAAAAGATCATAACAATGGACAAGAAGGAAATTAATTAGGAGCATAGCTCGAAACAAATAAGTTAAGCAAAGATAGAAAATGCAATCAAGAAGAAAATTTATTGGTAGTGTATTTTGAAACGAATAAAATAATTAAAGATAGTAAATTTAGAATAGGTAAGATGGAAACTAGGTGCCCCAAATATTGCAACTTGAGCTTCTCTGTTCAAACTTCTTGAGGACCATTTTAAGCTCAATATGTGTTTAGTGGATCCGGAGTACTTTGTCGATACCACAAGATGTAACATACTTCCTCATTATTAATTCAAGCGTAGCAAGACTACTGTATGCCCCATTTTCGATCAGAATTTGAGCCGTCCTTTTCGGGTTTTTAACTTAAATCCTTTTTGGCCTCAAAGCACCATTTGCGGGTTTTCACCTTAGCCCCTCCCTTTTTTTTTAAGACCTCAAGGCACCCTTTGCAGGTTTTCACATTGGCCTCTCCTTTTAGATGAAATCTGAATTCACCAGCTTGAGCATGTCCTTACCATCCATCTTGGTCAAAGTTAATGATCTTCCAGAACAAGCCTTTTTCACCACATAAGGTTTTTCCAAATTTGGCATTTACTGTCTTCTGAAGTCCTTTTGTATGAGAAAAATCATTCTTAACGTCAAGTCCCCATCATGAAATTCTCTTGGGCGAACCTTTTGTCATAAGCCCGTATCATTCGTCTTTGGTACGTTCGACCATGATGAATACTTTCAATCAAGCTTACTGGATACATTCTTCTTCATCCAATTCTTAATTCAATCAAAGCTTGGAGAAAAGGAATCTTAAACTCCAACAATTGCTTCCCTTTCATAAACCAATGAGAAAGATGTTGACCCGTGAAGGTCCTGGATAACGTTCAAAAAGCATAGAGGGTAAATGGTAACTTCTCTATGCCAACCTTTACAAATCTCAGTCATTTTCCAAAAATTTTGAATGGTTTTTGGCTGCCTTTGCTGCACTGATATGGTGTCTGATCTTTGAACAAACTGTAAATCTTTGACATTGTGCAATTATGTTAGACATGTTCCTTTCTGGCATTCTTTATTGCCACTTTTTTTTTTTGAACTTGAATTTGCATTTGAACTTAAATTTGAATTTGGATTTGGATTTGGATTTGGATTTGGATTTGGATTTGAATTTGAATTTGAATTTGATGATTGTTGACTTTGTAACTTTGGCATATGAAGCGACCTTCACCCTCTTAGTGAAGTAATTGACAATCACGAAGATGAATTGGTGTCAGCTGGATGCTTTTGATGAGATCGGCCCCATAGCATCTATGCCTCACATATAGAAAAAATGGATGAGGCACTTGAGTCTTGTCTTCCTCAATTTGGCATTTACGGTGTAACTGATGCAATTTCCCTTTCTTGGTAAACCAGTAGCCCGAACCTCTTGATTAGCCTGGCCATTGTAGAACCATTAACATGGGTTCTTTAAACACCTTCATGGATCTCTTCTAAGATTTTCCCAACCTTAACAGCATACCCACGTTTCAGTAGCTTGGCGTGCCTTGATATGGTCGTGCAAAAACATCTTTGAATTCTTGAAAATAGCTTAATGATATCTCACTTTATTTCTATGGTGAGCTAGGCTTCGATCTTCACTCCTTTCCTAGACTCGCAAAATGTCCACAGACCCTTTATAAGGTAGAGTCTATTTTCATCTTGTTCTACCATCCTTAACAAATCAAAAGGTAAGTTACAATCTCTATCATCTTCAAAATCCTTAGATCCTTTTAAACTCATATCTCACTCAAAAGGGAGTCAGTAGCAGCGTCGCTCATGTCTTGATATCTGGGTACCTATTGTAGGTACGAAGGCAAATTCCAAAGAATAAATGATTCTAAGGATGATTATTTATATGGTATGATCATGAATGAAGAATGAAAGAATATTCCAAAGAACAAAAGAATGTATAGTATGAAAAAGAATGAAAAAAAAATATTTACTCAAAAAGATGCGTTTTATTAAAATAAAAATTCTGGACACAAGCCTATTTCACAAAAGGATTCTTATTGCCTCTAGGCTTAAAGCAACAAGCATGTTCTGAATATTGCTCTAAATTAGTTCTAAAAAATACAAGGATCTCTTCCACAGTCCCATTGTTCAAAACACCTCAAGTACGTAAAGGCAGAAGCTTGGAAAAGTCTATTCCCCGGTTCCTCTTCGAATATGTCGTTAATGTTTAGATTCCCCAACGTTCCCATCGGGTCTTTGATCTCTTCAATTTATTATCCATCAGGCCTTGCACTAAAGCCCTGAGCTCGATGCATTCTTGGATCTCATGCCCCTATCTATCATGGAACTCACAATGTTTACCCATTCAACAGAAAGGTTGAGTAACGGATTTTCTGCACCAGAGGGATCATCAAATTTTACGATACCCAATCTAATGAGTCTTTCGATTATCTTTTTAAAAGCGACACAGTTCTAGATCGAATGCCTTGTGATTCCACCATGGTATTCGCATTGGGCATTTACGTGGTACCATTTGGGGTATGGGGGCTGTATTGATTCTATATAAAAAGGGGATACAACATATGCGTCAAACAAAATTTGGTACAACTCCCTATACGTGATTGGGATGGGTACGAACTGGGGTTTTTCTGAGTTCGGTCTTGGATTAGGTTCTTGCCTTGGGGAGACCTGATGGCTGGTAATTACCGTCCTTGGCTGGCCTACTATAATCGACTTCGAATGACCCTTGTTATACCTACTCATACTATTCGCTTCCTTTTCCTTCTTCTTCGGGGCTTTTAAATTTCACTCTCCCCTTTCCTTTGTTTCTTCTAGAACAACCGGTTTGGCTCGATCATCCTCCGGGTTAAACCTTGAGCCCATCGGGAAGTTCAACAGGGCTGAGGTATCAGTCTGACATTGGGGTCCGATAATGACGGGTACCCCATGCGAATGCGTGTCTGGTTAGGTTGGGACACTTATTGGGGAAAAACTTGGGGAATAGATGAGGTCTTCATTATCATCCCCACTGTTGACCACTAGGCCACTCCTTTTTCCAAGTCCTCCAGCTAGTAACTGGGTTAACTGGCCCATCATATTCCTTTGGAATTCTAGCATTTGTTCTCGCATCTCTTGTTGAATTTTGGTCAATTGCTCATGCATCTGTATTTGCATTTGCTCTATTCTTTCTAACCTTCAGTCCATGGCTTTTGTTCTTACGCGAGTACCGTAACGATGCTCAGTTCAGTAGCCTTTTGTCGGTTCCCAAGTTCGCTGAAATAATTTTACCTAATTAGGGTCTTCCCATTAAATCTAATACATGTGATGAAATGCAATGCATGGGATGAATGTAGAAAGAAAGAGAGGCGTTGGTTCTGGATTCAATTCTATTAGAACAACTTTTTTAGACAACAAATTTCTTTATATAAAACAGATTACATATGCGGCCCATTGCTCACTTATCCCCGCGATGCTTGTCAGCTTCTTTAAGACATGACGGCTCTCGAATAATCTTTGTTAACTTAAATCCTTGGGCAACGAAGCGAAGTCGTGTACTCCTCCGTCAGACCATCTCCCTTTTCTTGTCGTGTTTACTCGGACCATATTCGGACGGTCGCATTATTCTCCACTTTATCAAGAAATCCATTTTCCATGACAAGCTCTCTATTTAGCAACTGAACGTGAATCAACACCTCTTTTCTATGATGAAAATGCAATGCAATCATAACCAAAATAAAAACACAAATAACAAACAAAGAAAATACGTCAGTACAAAAAACATAAATGAAAAATAGAGCACCTATTTGGATGACCACTAGGGGTTTGGAGTGGTTCTACCTGGGGTGGGCTCTTAAGGCTCGCTATATGAGGTTCGGTTCTAAAATTAAGGTACCCAAACAAGTAGATTCCTCGATCCTCACCCATTATAGGCTCATATGGACCGAGTTCAGTTCAGGGGAATACATTTCCCTATGGCTGCACGGAAATGAAAATCTCACGAAAACATAGGTACGGATGTATCCCGAAAGCGATCCACAATCCTGCACGGAGGTGAAAACCTCACGAAGGAGTAGCTTTACACTCTCACTTAAAAGAGGTATGCAACATGATGCGAAAATATTATATGAGACTCAAACCACAGTAATCATATAAACCAATACGAACAAATGCAATAATAGGATCGTAATTTTTTCAAATCAGATTTTCAATTTTTGATAACAAGACAGAAAATAATCAATTTTATGGCTTGACTCTCTTATTCTCCTAGTGGAGTCGCCAAGCTGTCGAAACCATTTTTTTTGTTTAGAAAATGGGGTCAACTTTAAAAACGAAAATAGAGTCGCCACCAATCCTTTTTTGAGGTGTGATCGGGTCACCTTTGAGATTGATCGTTAAAACAATTTGTTTTATTAAAACGATGACTTTGGTCCAAAAAAATCGAGAAAATAGGTTCGGGAGTCGGTTACATATGAGGAAGGATTAGCACCCTCGTAACGCCCAAAATTGGTACCGGGTTGATTAATTAATGTCTTAATGTCAAAAATTTGAAAAGATTTTAAAAGACGATCCTTTTTGTTAAAGAAAAATTGAATAAATTAAACCGGATACCGAGACCCGCTTATTTCGAAGGAATAAAATATCATACCCAGTGAGTTAGGATACGACATTTTGAATCCTCGAATCTAAGTTTGTCTTTATTTAAAACTCGTACATTTAAACTTAAGAAGGATATTCGGTTATTTGGGTCAAATGAAAAATCGGAACCCAGTAAGTTAGGGCACAATTTCTCGAAATTCCCAAATGCCGAATATTGTCTTTATTTTTGTAAATCCTTACCTCGAGATAACAAAATGTCGCATCCAGTGAGTTAGGGCACAACATTTTTGAATTCCCGAGAATAAGTATTTTATTTAACTTATATGTTTGATTTAAAAATAATTGGTTCTTAGACTTGATGAGAAAAATCGAAACCCAGTAAGTTAGGGTACGATTTCTTTCGAATCTTAGAATGCGGAGTGTTTGCTTGTTTCAAAACAAAATCTCATATTTAAAGAACAATTATGCGACATAAATCTAATAAATTAATAAAGCATAAAGACCATGATAATAAAAACATAATAAACCAAAAATACGAGCCTATTTAGAAATTCAAGAATAAAATAAAAATAAAAATATGTAAGATAATAAACAAATAATGAGTTAAATAAATAAATAAAAGAATAAGTGAGTAAATGAAACAAATATATGATATTAGATTTAAGTATTTTATAAGTAAAATAATAAAAATTAATTAATTAATAATACTAACACAGAATTTAAGTAAGAATAAAAAAAATAATAATGATATGTCAAAATAATAATAATAACTAATGGTAAATCAAATAAAAAAATAAGTATTATGTTTAATAGTTTAACGATACTAAAATAATAATAATACAATAATAATAAAAATAATAAATTTAATAATAATAATAAAGAGAATAATAATAGTAGTAGTAATATTAAAAATAATAGTAAGAAAATAATGATAATAATACTAGTAACAATGAAAATAATGATAATAATAATACTAAGAATATAAAAAAGATAATTAATGAAAATAAATAACATGGAAAGAGGAATAAATAATATCTAGAACAACTTAAAATAAATAATATTTAATATTAATTTAAAATGGAAAATAATTAGAAAAAATTAATAAACAAATAATTAAATGAATTAATTAGAGGACTGTACTGAAATCAGGATAAAATTTGGGGCTAAATTACAATAAATTAAAATAAAAGGGCGGACAGGCACCAAAATGTAACGCGCGTGAAACTGCAAGGACTGGATGAAAAATTATTGCCCAGCCCTATGCGCAGCGTTTAATAATGGACCTCGATGAAACAGAACGAAATTATAGGGGCCAAATTAAAAGTAGAAAAATTTAATTTAAAAAAAATAAAAAAGAGGAAGGATCAAAGCGATAAATATCCCCCTTTCACAAAACACGCGGATCCTTCCCCGGGTCGGGTCAGCGCGCGGGTTGAGGGGCTTAAACGACGCCTTTTTATTGCCCAAACGCACGGCCCAAAAACGACGCCGTTTTCAATCGGTATATAAGGCCAAAATTTTTGAAAAAAAATCATTTGCTACTCAGTTTAAAAAAAAAAGAAGGGATGAGTCCCTTTTTTCTCTCTGGGATAACCCAGATTCCGGCCGTAGAGATCACCGGAGGCCCACCGCAGCTCCGCCGTGGACTGCGGTCGGAAACCCCAGGTATTCCCTTTTTCTTTCTTTTCTTTTTTTCCGTATTTTAACAAGTATATATATATATATATATATAGTTTAAGAATAAGAATACAACCTCTATGCATATGTAACAGTTTTGAATAAAACAAAAAAAAGGAGAAAAAATATAAAAGAAAACACAATAAACCTTTGTTGATCTTTTCTTTGTATTGATTTCGTTCGTAAAAAAATGTAGCCCCTACAAAGATCTTTTTCTTCGGTTTTATAACTGAATATTCAAATAAAAAAAAATAAAATTATACAATATTTGTCTGTGCTCCTCTCATTTGCTGTGCTATTTTTGTAACAGCCTGATTTAGGGCCTAGTGGGAACAGTGGTGCGAGACCACAAATCCGAAATAGTAAAATGAGTTTTTATGATAATTGAAATGTTTGCATGATAGTATGAAAATTTCATGTGGAAATTTTATGAAAATTTCCATTAAAGGGTCCATTAGGACTAAATTGCAAAAGTTGCAAAATATGAGTTTCTAGAAGCTTTTTGTATGAAATAGCTTTAGAATAGTAATTAGAAGTCCTTAAATAGTAATTTGCGCAAATTATAATTTTTGGACAAAATTGGACATGATTTAGTAATTTGTAAAAATTTAGAGAGAAGGGCATTTTGGTCACTTACCAATTAAATGATTAAAATAGGAAAAAGATGATAAAAATCTCATTCATCTTCTTCCTTGGTGCCGAAAATTTGAAGAACCCCACAGCTAGGGTTTGTTCATCTTTCAAGCTTGTTAGTAAGTTCATCTTAGCCCCGTTTTTAATATTCTTCGTATTTTCGAAGTTCTCGTATTATGAATTAGCTATCTTTAGCTATAAAATGAGCTAAGATGCATGTTCAAAAATCTACCCAAGAATGACATGCTTGTAAAATGATATTTTATAGAAGTTTATGAGAGTTTGATGTTAGATGAACATCTTTTCCTTAGTGAATTTCATGAAAAATGATAGTATGGACTAATTTGTAATAGTTATGAAATTGGTCATACCTATTAGAAATAGTGAGAATTGATGATTGTTATAGTAGAGAAAATGAATCAGCTAAGCATGATGTTTAAGAAAGTTGAATGAGAATCATTTTACGAGCCTAGGGGCAAGAGTGCAAATATAAGAAAGTTTAGGGGTAAAATAGTAATTTTTCCAAAGTATGAGTTAAGAGTCAATTTAGTCAATGTGAGTATTAAATGATCTAATTATTATTATAGATAAAGAAAAACGAAGCTCGAATCAAAACCGAGGCAAGAATAAAGTCGAGGACTAAATTGCATATCTACATACATTTTGTATATTGAGGTAAGTTTGTATGATTTCTAAGCTTTATGATTTATATCATTGAACTGCTTAGCATAATGTACAATATTACCATGAAAATGTTTAATGTTATGATAAACAAAGAAGATAATGAGATTAAGCATGAGAAAGTCCCGATTGAAGTTGGATTACCTAGGATACTCGATCTATCACATGAAATGAGAAAGTCAGTATAAGACCAAGACAAGGCATGGCATCGGCAATCAAGCAAGTTATCATGTAAGACCAAGACAAGTCTTGGCATTGAAGAGTTATTATGAGATGAAGACCCATATAAGCCCAAGCCAAGGCATGGCATTGGTGAGTCTCCGAGCAAAGTTATCATGTAAGTCCAAGACAAGTCTTGGCATTGAAAATCTATAAAGAGATAGAAATCCCATGTAAGTCCAAGCCAAGGCATGGCATTGGTGAGTAACAAGAAAGATTCCATGTAAGTCCAAGCCAAGGCTCAGCGTTGCCTAGTTCATGAGTAAAGATACCAAGCAAGACCATGTCAAGACATGGCAATTGTAAGTTCCCAAGGGAACACATGAGAAAGACTTCGTATAAGTCCATGTCAAGATATGGCCTCGAAACCAAGATGAAATATTCCATGTAAGACCGTATCTAGGATATGGCTTTGGCATCAAGTTATATGTGGAATGAGATTCAGTATCCTCGGGTATTCGCAGAAATTCATCGGGCAAATGAGTAAAGTTAAAATGAGATAACAAGAAAGATAAGTAAGAAAAGCTATTATCAAGTTAGAAATGAGTATTATTCATATTATGAATGATGAACTAGAGATTATAATTATTATTGTAGAGTATGCTAATCTATGTGATCAAGTGATACATGTACCTTGTTTACCTCACGAGTATGAGACTAGTAAGTATCATGAGATATGTAAGAATCAGTATGAGTAAGTAGGCTAAAATAGCTGAAATTTATGATACCATTGTTTATGTTAAATGAGTTATATTAAGCAAGTATGTTGCTATGTGCATTATATGCAAACTTACTAAGGTAAATGCTTACGTCCTTTATTCTTTCTTTCCATGTAGTCCCGCCAAGCTAATCTCGTGGATCATCGTCATTGGAGCTCGGAGCACACTATCAATCGATATTTTGGTATACCCAAGTGTTTATATTAAGTATGGCATGTATAGGAAACATTTCATTTTGAGATATGTTTTAAAATTAGCCAAAGTATTGGCTATCAAGCTTAGTATCCTTTTTGTATATGGCCAAAGAAATTGGTCATGAATTATTAAGTATGTATGATTTTATTTATCAATGAAGTATGCATCCTTGTTCATGTTAGATTTATTAAATTGAGTTGTTGAATTGAGCATGAGTTTGGACTTGATTTCAGGGTGGCAATTGGCTTGGTAAATAGCCTCTAAGCGCCCACACGGATGGACACACGGGCGTGTGTCTAGGCCGTGTGCACCCTGCACCTTTGTACCTTAAGTCAGGATAGACCACGGGCTAATCCCACGGCCGTTTGTTTAGGTCGATGATTAGAACATGGGCGTGTGCCCAGGCCATGTGAATAAGTCAGTATATCAAGGTATAACACACGGTTTAAGTCCACGGGCGTGTCAATACCGTGCGAAATTAGTCAGTGTCGACCACGGTTGGGAGACATGGGCGTGTCTTAGGGGTACACGGGTGTGCCCCAAGCCACATGGGCGTGTGACCCCTGTTTCGAGGAAAAGTTCCCGATTGAATTTCGAAAGTTCCCGGATATGTGTTTATGTACGTTTTGACTAAGAAAGGAGAGTTTCTACTTCAGAACAAAATTTTACAGCCCGTAAGTACATGTTTAAGTGAGTTCAAGCATGGTAATGTCTCGTATCCAGTCTTAGCCTCGGACTAGAGTATGGGGTGTTATATTTAGTGGTATCAGAGCTACGGTTTAGTCAGTTCTAGGACTAACGTAGAAGGAGCACGAGTCTAGTTATACATGCCATACGCAAGAATGTTTTTATAATGATAGTGTGACGACTCCTGACGACTTAAATTATGTTTACACATATAGTAAATGGATCCCGAAAGAGCTGTGGTGGGTGATGTAGAAAGTAACGCACCGACTCCCGCAGAAGGGACGGTGCCGAATGAGAATGAGAATAGACCCACTACGGTGAGTCAAGGAGGAGGAGAAGAGGCTAGAGAATCCTTCCTCCACATGATGAATACGTGGTATACGGAGTTCGTTCGTACGAACCCAAATGCACAACCCCCTCCACCCCCGCCTGTTCCACAACCTATCCCTGCAGCCCCTCAAGTAGTAGAGGTGGTAAGAGGAGACAAACCTTCAGTTGATAAAATCAGGAAACATGGGGCAGAAGAATTCCGGGCTAGAAAAGATGATGATCTAGAAAAGGCTAAGTTCTGGATAGAAAATACTATTAAAGTATTTAATGAGTTGTCATGCACACTTGAGGAATGCATGAAGTGTGTAGTCTCTCTTTTAAGAGATTCTGCTTACCAATGGTAGAACACCCTTGTGTCGGTGGTACCGAGGAAAAAGATCACATGGGAATTTTTCCAAGAAGAGTTTAAGAAAAAGTATATCAGTCAAAGGTTTGTGGACCAAAAAAGGAAGGAATTCCTAGAACTGAAGCAAGGTAAGATGTCGGTGACTGATTATGAGTATGAGTTTGTACGAATCAGCAATATGCTTGAGAATGCGTGTCTACTGAAGCCATCATGAGTAAAAGATTTGAAGACGGGTTAAATGAGGACATCAAACTGTTTGTTGCTGTCCTAGAATTAAAGGAATTTGTTGTACTAGTAGAGAGGGCTTGTAAAGCTGAAGAGCTGGTAAAGAATAAGAGAAAATCTGAAATGGAGTCTCGTGACTCTAGAAAGAGATAGTGGAATAAGTCATTCCAATCCTCATCTAAAAAGTCAAGAGATTTCCCTACCCGATCGGCTACTTCTACTGAATTTTCCAAAAAGGACAAGAGTAAACAGTATTTGGGAAATAAAGCACAGACTACTTCAGTTGCTAGTGTAGGGAATATTCGATCTGACAGACTCGAATGCCCGCAGTGTGGTAGACGTCATCTTGGAGAATACCGAGCGAATGAAAACACATGTTTTAGATGTGGTTCCTAAGACCACTACATAAAAGATTGTCCAGAGACGATGAAAGAAGAGAGAACTCAGTACTCGAGATCTGGGAGTATGGTCCGAGGAAGACCGCAGAGAAACCCGGGAAGTGGGGCAAGTGGAAGAGGTAACCCTAGAGAGCAGACCGCGAGACCCGAGGGTAGGGCGCCTACAAGGACTTATGCCATTCGCGCTCGCAAAGAGGCATCTTCTCCTGATGTTATTATGGGTACCTTTTCTCTTTATGATATCAAAGTTATTGTTTTAATAGATCCCGGATTCATACACTCTTACATTTGTATGAAACTAGTATCCAGTATGAATATGCCTATAGATTCTACAGAATTTACGATTAAGGTGTCTAATCCTTTAGGCAAGAGTGTGTTAGTTGATGAAGTATATAAAGATTGTCCATTAATGATTAGAGGTCATTATTTTAAAGCAAATCTTATGTTGCTACCATTTGATGAGTTTGACATTATTCTTGGTATGGACTGGTCGACCACCCATGATGTAATAGTTAATTGTAGGAAGAAATATATTGACATGAGATGTGAGAATGGGGATACTCTCCATATAGAATCAGATGAGCAAAGTGAATTACCGGTAATGATTTTTCACATGACGGCATAGAAATACATAAGAAAGGGGTATGGGGTGTTACATTTTCTATTTTGCAGGCAAAACCGTCGTGGAGGCGCGCGTGTGGAGTGACGTGGAGGCTTGCGGCGCGTGCATGGTGGCTTGGCCGTTGAGGCATGCGGCGCCAGAAGGTTCCTTAGGGTTTCTTCTGATTTTAATTTTTTGGGCTGTTTGGGCTTAGGGTATTTGGGCTAGATTTAGTATTTTGGGTCTATTTTTGGGTTAATTTAACAATTGGGCTTGTATTGTAATTTTGGTCTGTTTATTATTTTATTTTGGTTTTTTTATTTTGTTTTGTTTTTTTTGTTTAAATCGGGCCCGAGCAAAAATGGGCTTTTACAGGTGTTACCATGAAAACACTTAAATGGGACATATTAGTAAAGGTTGAATTTGTGTAATAAATTCATGAAATAATTGGTTTTGTGAGTTGTTGTAAGAGAAATAAATGTTCAACTAGGCTTGTTTAATGAGAAAATGTGATTAAAAATGATTTACAAGCCTAGGGGCAAAATAGTAATTTTGCCAAAGTATAAGGGCAAAATGGTCATTTTTGCCTAAGTAGAAATTTTGATGTATCATGAATTATAAAGTGATTAAATGAGTAAATTTTATTATTATAGATCAAGAAAGGCATGGAAACAACATTGATCGGGGAAAAGGCAAGGTTACGGATTAAGTCATCGATTAACACATTTTGTACCGATTTAAGTTTATGTGTAAATGATACATCTTTAATACATGTTGTTGCTTATTGGTGCATTGTATGAATGAGATCAATTACGATTAAGATTGATTGTAATTGATAAATAGTGGGTAATTCTCGTATAAACTTTGGAATAGATACGTAAGCGCGGAAAAATATCCATAATGATTAATTGGTGGGCTGTATGTGATACCACCATAATCATCCTTTTTGGTGGGCTGTGTGCGATACCACCTTATTACTTATTCACGATATGCTGTGTGCAATACCATCGTTTATATTATCATTTGGTGGGCTATGTGCGAAAACACCTTAATTACTCTTGTTGGTGGGCTATGTGCGATACCACTCTATTATTGATTAATGGTGGGCTGTGTGCGAAACCACCGAGTACATAATATTATCCCGATGGGTTCATCGAGAAATGGTATAAGTAAATGTTTCATGTTGCGTTATGGTGGTGAGTGCAGGGAATGTGTACAAATAATTGTGAGTAATATAATTGTTATGTGATTGGAACGTGGTAAGAAATGAGATAAGTAAGCATGATTATAGAAATGTGAATTGTTCTTACCTAGTATGTGACATTATTGATTGATTAGCATATGTGATGATGCTTATTGTTTACATGTAAACTTACTAAGCTTAAAGCTTACTCCCTTTCTTTTTCCCTTGTTTTATAGTGTCAAAGAGCCGGTTCGGGATACGAAGAAAATTTGAAGATCATCCACACTATCAGCTCATCTCGGTATATCTAGACTTAGCATTTTGTGTATGGCATGTATAGGGGCTAGGCTCAGTGATATGTCTTGATATTTTGGCCAAGTGTGTTGGTTTCTTAAAAGAAGAACCTTTGTAAATAGCCATAGCTGATGGCTTATTGTTATTAATATATGAAAAGATGAGGTTATTCATGGATGTGTATGATACATGATTGAGTTGCTTGGTAAATAGTTGAATGTGATTAATGTTGGATGAGTTAGGGTGATAAAAAGAGCTTGGCAAATGGCCTTGTTCCTGTCCATAAGGGTAGGCACACGGGCGTGTATCTAGGCCGTGTGTGATGCACGATCAGTCCCATGGGTGTGTGACCAGGCCGTGTCCCCTGCATGTTAGTGTTGCAAATCAGTGTCGACCACGGGTTAGACACACGGGCGTGTGCCTAGCCCGTGTGCCCCTTATTTGGTTGTTGATGTCACAAACAGAATACCCAGGTTTTCGCACACGGGTGAGGACACGTGCGTGTCTAGGCCATGTGGAGGACAGGGGTCAAGGATACGGGTGTGTGTCCGCCGAGTGAAAACCCCTGTAGGTTCAAATTGAAAATAAATTCCACACGGGCTAGGGACATGGGCGTGTGTGACCACACAGCCTGCCCACACGGGTGTGTGGCCCTGTTAAGAAAATTTTTTTCTAAGTATACAAAAGATCCCGGTTCAATTCCGAGGCCCTCTGTTTGCATGTGTAATGCCTCGTAGGCCCATAATAAGAATGTTATGAATGTGAATGAAAGATTTTATATTGGAAATGAAATTTGATAGCCCAAAGTTGTATGTTAAAGTGCGTTAAGTCTGATAATGCCTCGTACCCGGTTCCGGCGTTGAATACGGGTAAGGGGTGTTACAGTATTCGTGTCTGGAACTTGTTTCTAACACGAACACAAACATATGACATTCTAAGAACCTTACAAATAAGGGTGAAAAAGGCTTGATTAAAAATAGCTCAGTTCTGATTGACATCGGTTAACTGATTCACTGACCAAACCGTTCTTTAGTAGCATTGGCCTCTCCTTCACTCCCATCTTTATTTGATCTTCTCTAAACCCTAAAACCCTAAACCTTAAAACTTAAAATCTTAACCCTAAACCATAAACTCTAAACCTTAAATCTTGAAACCATAAACTCAAAACCCTAAATATTGAAACCTTAAACTCATCCATATCCCATAAACTACAAACCCATAAACCCTTAACTACAAACCTTAAACCCTAAATCAATTAGATAAAATTTGAATATTATATATTCTTTTAATATTTTAGGAAATTTAAATAACATTTTCAATTTACTAATTAATTTTGTTTCTCTAGAGATGCATGGGTTACCAATTTTTTTAATTTTAATATATATAAAGTTTATCTATTATCTCTTAAATAATTTAAACTATAATTATAATTTTAATATATTCATATTCATATTATCTCTTTTACAATTATATAAGAAATTATTTAATATATATATTAAAAATAAATTGTATTTTAATTAATATAAATGAACAAGTTAAATAATAAATAGATAGTGGAGCAAAATGGCGCCGTTTTATTTAAAATAAAATGTTTTTTGCGGCTGCTAATGATAGACCTTTTGCGGCGTTTTCCTCATAAACGCCGCTAAAAACCTATTTTGCTGTAGTTGGCCTATATCCATTTTCAATTATTTAATGATATTTCAGTAATTTTTTTCATGTCATTTATTAATTTTTTAAACCTAAACTCTGAGCCCTGAACTTCGAATCCTAAATTCAAATCTTGAACCTCAAATCCTAAACCAAAAGGTCAAGTTTAGGGTTCAAGATTTAGAACTTAAGGTTTAGGGCTTCGAATTTAGGGTTCAAGATTCAAGTTTGGGTTCGAGGTTTGAGTTCAAGGTTCCGGGTTCAGATTTGAGATTGAACGTTCAAGTTAAAAAAACAAAATACTAAAATTATGTATCAATGACATGAAAAAAATTGTTAAATATCATTAAATAATTGTAAAGGGATACATGATAATGTGATATCCTTATTTCATACGATCCTTTCTCTAATAAACACAAACCACTTACAATTCATTTTTAGCAAACTTTAAATCAAAAATGAAATCGACAATAAAAGAATACATTAATTGCCCATGAAGTTCTTCATCGAAACATTTGGGAGAATTTAAGGGTTTTTGACAAGATACTTTAACAATAATAGGATTCCCCGTAGAGAATGAATGAACATTAAAACTTGATCTTTCTTTGTTGTCGAAACTAATTTCTTGAAACCTCCTAAGGCTTCCAATGCTTCATTTTCTTCCCAATAAAAGCGACATAAAATTTCTTCATCTTCTTCCTATGTTGATTCATTTTTCAACATTTCTAAGACAGTTATATAGAAATTATATATTTTTGGTAAATATAAAACTTATTTTGAATAAAATAATAATAAAAAAGAGTAAAAATGATTTTCTGAGAAAAATGAATTCGAAGCACAGGATGCGCATTCAATATATATTGGGCATGGTTTGAATTAAAGTGCAAGCACAGATGAATTGCCCGCTCTCTTGTTTTGGAAAGTTAAATACCCTTTCCTCTTCCCATTAATGGTTAGATGTTTGTGACTTAACAAAGGAATGTCAAATCCCGAAAAACCATTTAAAATTTTCCAACCTTATCAATTAAATCACCTTCGTTGATTAAAACATCTTGAATACATGGTTGACTAACTTAACTCTAAATCGAAATGTAAATCAAATTATTTATATCGTAATTTTGATCCTTACACAAGTATACAACACAAAACTTATGGAAGTAGATAAACGTAATAGTTAAGGTGAAAAATTAAGACTGCATTCGAGAGGCATCTGAATAGTCCAAAGTGGGAGACGAAACAACAGTGACGCGGCATGCGGTAATTGCATATGAAGTCGTGGATGGCCCCCAGACCCATGTGAACACAACTCCTTCAACCAAAAATGAAATATAATAACACAATTTGCATGGTACGGAATAAAAGAAACACGCACAAAGCCGAACGTGAAGGCCAAGAGTGGCGAGAGCACTATTATCCAATAAAAATCCAATTAAGGTGACTCAGAGAAAACGTGGCAGCACCCTACGAGTCTGTCAGATTTGGAAACGTATCATCATGGGTCAAGATAGCAGGAGAGAGGTGAGTGAGTTACTATAAGGAATCGCATAACTATAATAATATATAAATATCGCTGCCTGCACAGCAGACAAGGTATCAGAATGGGAAAGGTAGGAACGGGAGGGAAGAATAATAGAGCTTTGGTTTTTCTTTTCTTTTAAAAGTAATTATTATTGGTAGAGAAAATTAGGCTAAGGGGTTACGTCAGATTTGCATGCGACACGTAGTTGCTATATAAAACTTCCGCCGCTTCGCCCACGAATCCCTCGCATCCTTCTATTCAGTCGGTCCATTTTTAATTTCTCTCTGAAATTTTAATTAAATTTGTTAGACTCGTAAATATAAATAGAAAACCCTTTTCTCTCATTGGTTACTAACAATTCAGTTTTTCCAGACTTTTTCTTTTTAACAAATTATTATATTTGTCTGAGATCTGAATCCAATTTTTCATTTCAACTCTTCTATTAATGTCTCTCTCATATATATTACGGTATAATCAAATTTTGGAATTAAAATGCTGTATGCCTACTTACAGTTGAAGGGTTATTTTCATTTTACAGAATTAATTAAATTATTTTTTAGTAAAATAAAATATAATATTTTTACCAATATTTATTTTCCTCTTTTTAATTCAGATGATAACCTTTCTGTTGGTAATATAACATCATTTATTTTGTTTCTTTCGCACTGCTTTTGCATGCGTGGTTTGAAACAATCAAACTCCACTTCCCTTTTTAATTTCTATTTCTCATTACTATCTCATAAAAGTAGGATCGTAACGCTTAAAATAGTTTTTACGTATTTCCCATTTTCATTACTGTATCGTAAGAGCCTTTTATTTTTAATTTTTAACATTTATCACCATAATTTAACTAATTACAAAAAATCGTAACATGGTTTTATCATTAATAATCTTAAATTATTAAAATATTTACAGTAAGAATGTAACCTTATATAAGAAGTAAAATAGTAACAACATGATGATTTTTTATCTGAATGATTTTGTATGTTGTTATCTGAATCAAATAAAATCAACCAGCTGTACCACAAACGATCTTTTTGGCTATCTATTATCGTAAGAGTTATCAATTTTTCTCCTGTTTTTATTTTTATTTTTAATTTAAATATAAAATAAAATTCCAATTTCCAACTTAATTTCAAAGCAAAGCTCATATATCATCAATTAACTGAACCATCGGTGCAATTTTTTTTTATTGTAGGGAGTATTAAATTTCGCATCATATGTAATCAAGATCACCTCAAAATTTGGAGTTGGTTTAAAATAAGAAAAAGAAAATGAAATGAAATAGCAAATGGACATGATTAAAAAGTAACAAAATTTGAAAAAAAAAATAAAAATATGAACCACTGTCTGTTCAAAATTGGACTTGAAGGGTGAGGCACCGTTCATAGGCACCAGTCAAGACAGAACGCATGGCTGGTTGCACAAAATCCGGAGTTGAGAAAGTTGCGGCACGAGGTTTTGTTTTTCTTGCGGTTTCTTTTTCCTTCTTTTTCATTACTAATTAATTCCCCTCCCTCTTCTCTCTCTCTCACTTCACTCCAGTTTCCTTTGTCTATAAAGTATAAGCCCCCAAAAAACCTACTTGAACCTTTCTTCAAAACCACAACAAAGATTTTTTTTTTTGAAAAAAAAAAACGAGTGTTTTTTGTAGTGTTCAAATTGGAGATATGTACAATTGAAAGTTTGGTCTGGACATAACCAGAAAAAAACACACATGGGTGCTTTAACTTTCAAAGGTTTTACACATGTGGTTGGATGAGGGTGTCTTCACAAATGATCTCTTCTTCAACATAACTTCTCGTCTACTTTGGTTTCCCGGTTCTGATTTTCCCTAAAAGTATTTTTTTTCTGTAACATTATATATTGATTTCTTGTTTGGGGGTGCTGTAATTGTTGTAAAGAATTGTTTGATTAAGGTTATAGTTTAGTGAAGGGGATAAATTTTTATTAGTTCGATGAAATCCATGGGAGGAAGGAAGCAGATGGTTTATGTTGCTTCGATCTGTTGAGGTTTTTTCTGATAGCCAAAGCGGGCCCTTTTTCACTCTTTTGCTTCCTTGATTAGATACAATATATTTTCCCCTCCTTTCTACTTATCCGTACACAGAAAAAAAAAAACCCTATCCGTTCGCTATCTATTTTTTTCTCTCTCTCTATATCTATATCTATATCTGTCTCAAAAGGGAACTCATTATTTTTATAATAAAATATTTGATATGAGAGCTGTACAACAACAGCAGCAGCAGCAGCAGAAGATGGGAGGTGAAGATGTGCATGCAGTGGGTGGAAATGAAGGAAACCCTTCAGGGTTTGATGATGTTGTTGTTGAGGTTGAAAGATTGATGGGTAGTGAAGAAAGAGAGATGTGGCTGGATAGGCAGCAAGATGATGAGTTGCTTGATGTTAATGATGCTTCCATCTTCTATGGTGATTTCCCTCCTCTTCCTGATTTCCCTTGCATGTCGTCGTCTTCGTCTTCTTCGTCCACTCCGGCACCTGTTAAGGCCATTGCATGCTCCTCCTCGGCTTCCACGGCTTCATCTTCTTCTTCCGCGGCTTCTTGGGCTGTTTTGAAGTCGGATGCCGATGAAGACATGGAGAGAAAGAATACTGGTCATCATATTCATCTTCACCACCACCATCATCAAAATTATATTCAGAATAGTCACCAGCAGGAGCACCATGGTAAGGTTGATGGAACACCAGCCGCCTTATCTTCCACCGCCTCCATGGAGATCCCTCAGCCACCAGATCAGAATGTCATGGACGGCGTCGATTGTATGGACGTTATGGAGAATTTCGGGTACATGGATCTGATCGATAACAATGATTTATTCGATCCATCTTCGATATTTCACCATGATGATACTGGCCTAGAAGAGTTCCAAAAAGATCAGCAAAACCAACAGCAGCAAGAACATGATTCGACTCAACAGCAGCTGGGGCAACAAGTGGGGGCAATGATGTACAGTAAGAACAAAGATCAGACCCAAGAAGAGAAAGCTTCGGATGATTTAGCCATGGTGTTCTTGGAGTGGCTCAAGACCAACAAAGAGACTGTCTCAGCAGAAGACTTGAGGAGAGTTAAAATCAAGAAAGCTACCATAGAGTGTGCCGCCAGGCGTTTGGGTGGAGGAAAAGAGGCCATGAAGCAGCTGTTGAAGCTTATTCTTGAATGGGTTCAAACCAATCATCTTCAGAGAAGGCGCATTAAAGAATCAGCTTCCAACAACCACCCTGATCACCCTTACCAGTACTCTAACCCTAATAATCTCAACCCTAGCTCAAACCCAACCCTCAACTGCAACCCTATCTTACCATCTGAACCCAACTCTTGTTTTTCTCAACCAGCATGGGTTCCACAACCAGCTTACACAACCGATCCGGGGGCTGCACCACCACCGCTGCCAGGTTTCACATCTGTAGTGGGGTATATGGTGGATCCTTTTGCAAATGGAGCTCCTAATGTTACCACCCACCACCACCCTTATCAGCCTCCAACGGATTATCAAGTGCTGGACACAGCACAAACGTGGCCACCCTCACAGTTTGCTTTGGCAGCCTCTCAATACAACTCATTTGCAGACAATAATCTCCATCCAGCTCCACTTCAGCAGCAACCATCTGCTTTTCCTGGGTATGTGAATCAATATCCATATCAGTACGTCCCGGGGCATAATAATAGTGATCAAAGGTTACTACGGTTAGGCTCGTCTGCTACGAAAGAGGCAAGAAAGAAGAGGATGGCAAGGCAAAGAAGGTTTGCATCACACCATAGAAATCACGGTCATCATCATAATAATCAACAAAGCCAGCTCCAGAACCAAAGTATTGACCAACATGAAAGGCTTGTGAACGGTAACTGTGTTGCCGCAGCCCAAGCCAACCCCGGAAACTGGGTCTATTGGCCATCGGTTGCCGGTGCCTTAGCTTCGAATCCTCCGCCAGTTCTTACTGGTGATGTCACTATGGTGCATCCTGTGGATCAACCAACCATGCAAGGACAGACTTATCAACGGCAAGTGGCAACAGATAGACGACAGGTCGGTTCTTTGATCTTTAGTCGTTTTTTAGTCATTATCTTGATCAGATTCGTGGAGTTTTTGACGGTTACAATTATTGATACATTATTGATAATGTTTTGCTTTTCTGGGTGTGTTTTAGGGATGGAAACCAGAGAAGAATTTGCGGTTTCTTTTGCAAAAAGTTTTGAAGCAGAGCGATGTGGGCAATCTTGGAAGGATAGTGCTGCCAAAGGTAGGTTACTTGTTTTATGTGGATGATAATTTGAGTCTTCTTTTTTTTCTCTAATGAGTTTTTTGTTTTTTATTTCAAATGGAAAACAGAAAGAAGCAGAAACTCATCTTCCTGAATTAGAAGCAAGAGATGGGATCTCCATAGCCATGGAAGACATTGGAACATCTCGAGTTTGGAACATGCGCTATAGGTATTCTAGAATTTAGCTTGATAAATGCCATTTTTGGGTTATCTTTTTATTTTTCTTACACAACATTAGTTCTAAACCACTTCTTGTTTTCTGCCTTCGTTTTTCTTTATCTTTATGGAGTTTCAGATTCTGGCCAAACAATAAAAGCAGGATGTATCTTCTTGAAAATACAGGTGCATGCACCATTTCAGACTCATTGATTTTTCACAAACTTTCTATAGTATTTATCATATTTATACATACTAATTGCTGCTGCTGCTTTTTAATTTCAGGGGATTTCGTGAGAACAAATGGACTCCAAGAAGGAGATTTCATAGTGATATATTCAGATGTAAAATGCGGCAAATATGTAAGTACAGTTCTCACCACTTAACTTCAATAGACCGTCGTATCGAATATAAACTAAACGGATCTCATCATAGTTGATACGAGGAGTAAAAGTCCGGCAGTCGGGGACAAAATCGGAGACCAAAAGACCAGGAAAATCCCAGAAAAACCACCATACGAATTCTCCATCTGCCGCCGTCAATGGTTCATTACCCACACCCATCACACAGACAGTAAAGTAATAGAGAAGAAAACAAAACAAAACAAAACAAAAAAAGGGTGCATGCATTTGCAAACCATTGCCATATTTCCTTGTTGCATGGACAAGTGGACGATGAAAAATCAAGTTTGGAGACTCTCAGCTGTGCCCACATTGGTTTCTCCGTCAATGGTAGTGCTTGGAATCCCAGGTGCCGAGGCCGAGACAATATCTTTCTTTGTTTCTATCTCTTATTTACTACAGAGAATTCCGGTATCTGTATGTTTGTCAAACTGTAGTGTTTTACTTCATACTCTTACCACTGTAAAGTTTGTTTACAAGATACTACTACTACGTATTACTAATATATGTAAGACTATGAAATGGAGCTAGCCAGCTATTTGTTGTTCATTAGCAATTGAAATGTGTCAATTTCATGGTTATATGGCTAAATAATTTCATGGTTCTTCAAGTTTATTGGGTGATGGAGATCATATAGAAAATTTTGTTTTAGATACCAACATTTCTTTTTGTTGAGTTGCTTAAAATTTTCTTAAGAAATATCTATACTTGCTCTATCTTTAATTATTAATCTTTTTATATTGATTAATAAATTATTCTCTATATTTCTTGGGTGGAATTCTATATAGGAGAATGACAAATAACATTTTTTTCCATGACTTTTAGTATTTTTTAGTAGGATTTGAATTTTTTAAAGAGGGAAAATGTGATTTGTCATTTTTCTATTGAAAAAGAATAGGAATGACAAAATTTATTTTAAATTTGTTCTTTTCAAAAAGAAATTGAAAGTTTATTTACAAAGAAATGGAACTAAAAAAACGATTTTTGTGGGAAAGAAAATAGCTTTTTTATGTTACTCTTTCTTATATGTTCGTTTTGGTTTGAATGGGGCATTCTGAAGAAATTTCAGTTTAGTTTAACTATAAGGAAAAGAGGATTTTTTGATTGAGCATTTTCTTCCGGGCGAGAAAGCTTTTATTCTACAATTTATTTCAAAAGATTTCATTCATTACACGCAAAAAATAAGCATTACTTATTTCTGTATGTTTGTAAGGAAAGGTATATATGTTTGTATTTTTTTTAATTTAAAGGGATTAGTAATTTTTTTAAATAGAAGGGATCAAATATTTTTTTATGTAGTTTTTAATATATTTTAAACTTTTTTGGTTAGTAATTATTATAAATTGTTTGTGTTTAGTTTAGTGTTTATTTTTTTAAAGTTATTTTGTCACTAATTTATAATTAGGTTATATATTGTTTGTGTTTAGTTTAGTGCTTATTGTGATCTTAATTTTTTAAAAAAATTATTTTAAAGTTATTTTGTTAGTAATTTATGATTAAGTTATAAATTGTTTGTGTTTAGTTTAGTGCTTATTGTGATTTTTTATGGATGTAAATTTTTTTTGTTTTTTAAAATTATTTTAAAGTTATTTTGTTAGTAATTTATGATTAGGTTATAAATTGTTTGTGTTTAGTTTAGTGTTCATTGTGATTTTTTATGAATGCAAAATTTTTTAAATTTTTTTAAAGTTATTTTGTTAGTAATTTATGAGTAGGTTATAAATTGTTTATGTTTAGTTTAGTGTTTATTGTGATTTTTTATGAATGCAATTTTTTTTAAAAATTATTTTAAAGTTATTTTGTTAGTAATTTATGATTAGGTTATAAATTGTTTGTGTTTAGTTTAGTGTTTATTGTGATTTTTTATGAATGCAATTTTTTTTCAAATTTTTTCAAAGTTATTTTGTTATAATTTATGATTAGGTTATAAATTATTTGTTTAATTTATGTGTATTGTGATTTGTTATAATGTAATTTTATTTGTTTTTGATTTATTTGATAATTTTTTTGATATATTGAAATGTTGATTAAATTTGTTTTTATATATTTTTATATGTTGTTTAAAAGAAACTAAATAAGATGTTTTAATTTTATTTTTTTTGTTGATTCGTATGTTTTTTTATGTTTAGATAGTTTATGTTTATTTTAATTATATTATTATTGTAAACTAACATAATTTCTTTTATGCAGGTAAAATATGAGAAATTATGAGATTTTTTTATTGTAATTATATTATTATTGTACTACATTTATCGTATTATTTAATGTATGTATAATAGTAATGTGTTTTTTATAATTATTTAAAATGGATCCTCTAGAAATTAATTATCGAAATTTGTTATTCTCAACAAATTGTTAGGGTGTCTCAGTTTTGTATTTTAATATTGTTTCTCCTATTATTGAGATAAAAGGGCTCCAATCCAAATTATTTACCTATCGTACTATGTTTTTTTGCAACAAACTAATTGAATTCTTTTTTTTTAATTGCAAATTTACAACAAATGGTTCTTTGATTAATAATGATGATCACATATCAAAAACTATAAATGAGATGGTAATAAAATTGTTATTTGTTACTCACGTCATTTACGAAATTAAATTAGGTTATATTAACTATTTCGCTAATTTAATAATGGCAAGGCCCGTACCGCGCATTGAGGGGTCGTGTGAATGGTGTAGGTTATCTGCCAGATGAACGCTTCATGCCATACTTGGAGTTAGCCGGATTCAGATAAGTGGCATTGATCTAGACGTTTGATTTGGGATACAACTTAATATCCGCTTTGGTCGAGCAATGTCGTGTGGAGAGTGCACCATCACTTTGTAGTATGTTATACTGCAACTTGGGCTCCCCATTGACGTGAATACAGTCACGGGCGTAAGTTTGATCTCTAGGCCAGCCGCCCTTTGCTATAACTTACTTGGACACTCGCTCAATGAGGGGAAAATTTACGAGTTTGAGGTTTTCGTGGCTAAAGGCCAATTTCGAGTATTTACCAAATACTGCCACTAAATGGGAGGTGATGTACACCGTTTAAACATACATTATGCACATTATAAGGGGTGTTCCCACTTGATGTACTTGCCTCTATTATCTGATTTGCATAACATCCATTCATATAGTTGGGGGTCCGCAGTGTTAGTTATGTTGTATCGCGAACTTTGTCGGACAACAAATCCTTCTATTGTAGACATAGGCAGATGCCTCATATTGCTGCAGTCTTGGGCGCTTTACCAGATGCCATTCTTGGCATTGATTAGTCACCAATCATATGTATTTCCACTTGTGAATAAGTGATGAATTTTTACTCATTATAACAATTATTTGACATATTTTTCGGATAATATTATTCTAACAATTTGTTTTCGTAGATGGAGTACTAATTCGGGTATCGAGAGGTCATACATGATTTTGATATACCGGCTAATGATTGAGAATCATGCTGGAGATAGGGTAAGTTATTCAAATATCCGTGACATTTTATCATTTTATCTTAATCGACCCGCGTTAATATAACCATGTTATTAATTGTAACACCCCAAACCCGACCTAAACTTTATGGCCTTATCTGGCAATGTCACACGATAGTGTTTTTGAAACTTCGTTGTTACGATGAAAACATTCCATGTTATTATCTTTAGTAAACCTTTGTTAGAACTTAGGAAGTCGTCTTTATTCATTTAAAACATTTGTTTTGAAACATCTCTCGTTGCAGAAGCTTTAATAATTCAATCTAGATGATCATGTGTTTAGAAAATACTTTAACTTTTTTTTTGAAAACCGAATTTCCTACGACCAGCAGGTATAAATCCATAAAGTAAAATAAATAAATAAAACCCAAATATAAAACCAAAGTCCCAGAGGGTCCTTAAATTACAACCCAAATAATCAATAATAATCAAATCATAAATCGTAAATTGAAAACCATGAAGTCCAAAAATTACTGTGGTCACCGCTGAGTCCTCTGTCGCATCGATCCATCTAAGTTTGGGGATTACTTGTGCACATTAAATAAAAAGGGTGAGTTTACGTAAACTCAGTGTGTAATCTCGCAGAAACAAACAAACAATCAGTATTCACAGTGCACAGTTGAACAGTCTTGGGCCTAAGCCTTTTACAGTATCAGTGACAGTTTGGACCTTAGCCCATCTCAGTACAGTGTCAAAATGCAGTAGGGCCTTAGCCCATCACAGTATCAGTAACAGTAACAATTATGCAGTAGCAAAATCCTACCCAACCAGCCTCTACACACCATCTCCGTCCAACCCTACACTCCATGTGGGGATATAATCAACCCACCCATCCCTACACTCTAAGTAGTACCGAATGCAACACAATACAGTAGTTTGCAACTGAGCTGCTAGTAAATTAGGCTTAAAGCCTTTCAGTACACTTTCTCCGAATAACAACCCCAACCTAATGCAATGCAACATACAATGGATGATATGCTATTATGCAATTTCAGTACATATATTCAGTTCAGATATTAACATGCCCAGTACAGATATCATTTAGTCAATTTCACACATTTAGGGGTCTAAGTAGGGCTTACCGACCCTACAGTAGGTTCACAGTCGACTTGGGCGACCCGTGTAACCTTAAAAACATTTCGGTAAAAATGGGCCCACATGCCCATGTGATCTGCCCGTGTGGCCCACTCGGCCCAAATTGGCCTTGGTCGTGTGATCCATTTTTAAAGTAACCCATGCTAGCTCAATACTCATATATGTTTTCACTATTTACTTACATGTTTATTCAAAGCTGTCTACTTGAGTCATTATGACTAAATTATTTATATCTTGAGCTACAGAATTCCAAATTAAGATCCGCTTGATGTTTTTAAAACTAGACTCAAATACCTTTCTACCATAAAGTTTTCGGAATTTATAGTTTACCAAATAAGTACAGTAAAATCTTTAAAGTTATCTCTATTCTGCTGTTTTACAGCTTCATCCTTTCCTTACTAAAAATTATTTATCTCTTAGTACGGAATTTAGATGATGTTTCCGTTTGTTTCTCTTGAAAACGGACTCATAAAGGTTTAAACTTATAAATTTAAACCCCTAATTATTTTTTACAATTTTTGATGATTTTCCTAAGTCAGAACAGGGGAACCCGAAATCATTCTGACCTTTCCTCACAAAATTTATTATATCTCATGATTTACAATTCCATTACTTACACTGTTTCTTCCATGAAAAACTAGACTCAATAATTTTATATTTTATTCAACCTCTAACTCAATTCCCACTATTTTTGATAATTTTTCAAAGTTAGACTACTACTGCTGTCCAAAACTATTTTAGTGCAAAATGTTGATTTCCAAGTTTATAACACCCTTATTTCCTTTCTCTACAATTTTTCGTATAATTTTCTCTTATTTCTCTTATTTCTCAATAGCAAGCAATTTTGGCTTTTCGTCGAATCCCGTTTTCTGCATTTCAGGTACACACCTGGTATCGTTTCTGGTGTGTAAGCACTCCTAAGCCTCCAGAACCTAAAAATCGACCAACATATCTCTAGATTAATCACTTAATTCATTTTTAATCAACCAATTTCAGAAGGAACTCGACTAAAAACCTAGCAAAACCCTTACCTCGCTTGAGTAACCATGACTTCGCACAATCACAGCGCTGATTCAAAACCACCAGCCCAATGATTAACTCCTAAACACCAAAAAGGAATCACTCTTTTAGGGATTAACCAAGAACGATTAACAATAGACAAAACCGTTACTTACCGAACACGCGCAACCAACGATGAACAACCGAATCAATTGGAAAAAAAAAGAATTAGAAAGGGAAAATAAATAATGGAAATTTTGGCAGCAACTAGGGGAAAGAATCGACAGTGGAGGGAAAAAAGAAGAAGAAGAAAACGTCAGAAAAAGTTTGGGGAATTAGAGGGAAAACCGAAACTCTACTTTTTCCTTTTTCTTTTTTTGCAACAAAAAGATAATCAGATTATTTTCTGATAACCTCTCCCCAATTATCTCCTAAAATCACTCCCTATTAACCCACTAAAACACAACTACTCAGAATTTTGCCCTAACACAACTCTTAACCGAAATTGGAGCAAAAATACTGTCTCCACGCCGTCATAGAGAATTGAACACAGGACCTCCAATACTCCAACACTCCACTTAACCATTAGACCAGTAGGCCCATTCTCTTATATACTTATTAACAATTAAATAAAAGCCTATTGACCAAAGATTGGGCTTTATTCATAAAAATACCAAAATTTGCCCAAGTAATTGCTTGAACTTAGGACCTCTCACACACTCCCAGAATACTTAACCATTGAAGCAGATACAGATTTGTGTCATACATCCGCAAAAACAAAAATTTAAATTTTAGGGTGTTACATTAATTATGCAGTTCATCTAGATGCCCTATTTTGTCCCCAAAATTATGGCGGTTATTCCCTCGTCTGCCCATGTCCACTCAGACTTATGGTGCATTAACGCATCCATTATCAATTTCCAAACAGTGGAGTGGTATCACGAAGATCAAGTACTTTGGCAGTCCAGTTGCATAGTATATCCCGACATTGCCAGTATAGTTGAGGGATATCCACGGGATTAATAAGAGGGGGAAACATGAAAATGATTGGGATGTAGTGCATGAACAATATATTGCAGTGTGGAACAACCGATTGGGGCGGATACCTCAGATGGATCGTGCTTTGGATCTGCAGCCTTTGTTAGAGTACATACAGTGGTACTCTGAGATGGGGAAACCGTATTTATTTGGTGGGTGGTCAATGATAGTCTCCCTGCACATGACACGACTTGGGCAACCCTCCCATTCCCTTCCATATCCACCTCCTGCACTCGAGCCAGAGCCACACTTTAGGGATAGTTCTTATCATCCAGACTTGGGGGTCGATGACTATTTCCAGGGCTCGTCAAGCCACGGATATCATTTAGAGTTTGATATATTTAGCCCGCTACCACCGTAATACTCCACTCCTTCTGGCCCATATCCACCACAGTACTCCACTCCTTTTGGCTCAAGTTCATCGACGGCGTTTGGGGCATATGATTTTTCTTCTATGTTTAGCACGCCCCCATGTTCAGGTGAAGAGAACGTTGATCACCGTGACCACCCACAATGTGAATGTCGACCTCCACAAACATATACCCCTAGGACCAAACCATCAAACCATCAATTTTAGAGTATTTTGCAATTTAAATAGTCTAGTTTGTATTTATTTAATTGCAGTAACATATAAATGCAAAAGTACCAACTTCATAATTTAAATTAAATTAATTGCAACATTAAAAATTGAAACAAACTTTGTAATTTAAATTGAGATTCATTGCAACTTTAAAAATTGGAACAAACTTCGTAATTTAAATTGAGATTCATTGCAATATTAAAAATTGGAACAAACTTTGTAATTTAAATTGAGATTCATTACAACATTAAAACTTGGAATAAACTTTATAGTTTAAATTAGATTAATTGCAACATTAAAACGATGAACAAACTTTGTAATTTAAATTGAGATTCATTGGAGTACATTAGCTAATCTGTATATGCGACAACACTTCCCATCAGATTTCTCCCTAATGTCCATTTCATTATGGATCTTGGATGATTGTAGACAACCTTTCATCTTCATACGCAACCCTTTGTCTAGGACAAGCTCGGAAGTCGTCGAAGGCACCTCCCATGTAGATAGGTCAGGCATGATGAGGAACTCATTCTCTGAGACACATAATGTGCGCTTGAGGGTGTACACCTCATTGATAAACTGTTAAACATTGAGTGAGACTTTAGCACAAGCTACCACGACATGCGCACAGGGATAATGAAGTGTCTGGAACCTCCTGCAATCGCACCGTTTGTTTCAGAGATCAACTCCGTAAGACTTAGGTGGTATACCGAGTTGATGACCGATAGTCTTCATAGCTCAAAATGTTTCAAGATGTCATGAATATATTTCTACATTCATCGACATCGCCCTCCGACATTTTACAACCATTGCATCCCTGACATCTTCGACAAACACGTGTCCCGCCACCATCTAGTTGACTTGTTGCTACCTCATTTTTAGCATCAAGGTAGCCAACTTGTAGAACGTAGCTAAGAACACAGATGAAATTGAAAAATGTCATGTTTTCTTCAACACGGAGTTAACCTTATTTGTCATGTTGGTGGTCATATGACCATAGCGAAAGCCTTCATCGAAACTTTGAGCCATTGCCACGGCTCCATGGTACCCAACCACTATCGAAAAGGTGTGTTCGTTTTACCTTCCATGTCACTCTCAAGTCGAGTCATCCTTTGCCAAAAAATGTGTGACTCTAATTCGTACGTTGGGTATGTATTAAGAAAAGATAAGTTACAGTCTCACCTTAAAACATTAAAACGTATATTGAAAAGATAAGGTCATCATTTACCAATCCTCACAACTTATCTCCGCCAGTCTGCATTCTTATAATCTCGGTAAAAGTTAATAAACGGGTCTCCATGGTACATCAGAACGCCTAATGGTGGCAATTAATCATTTCCCTCTATCGGAGATGATGCAAATATTATCTTTTCTAATAACATACCTCCACAAGTTTGTAAAAAAGAATTCTCACGATTCCATATTCTCTTTATCCACAATGGCAAACGCTATCGGGAGCACGTTCTTGTTCCCGTCTTGAGCAACCGCAAGAAGCAGGATCTGCGTATATTTGCCGTATAGCCAGGTTCCATCTACTTGCACAAACGACTTATAGTGGGGAAATGCACGCACACATGGATCAAACGTCCAAAACATCCGTTGGAAATTTTTTTCCTCGGTTGTAGTTGGTTATCTAGACCATAATAAGGTCGTGTCTACAACTCAATTACAGTCCCCGACATGTACTCCCGTATAGTGGCTATCCACCCCTGTAGCTGATTGTATGACGCATCCAAATCTCCATACAGTTGCTCTATTGCCATCTGTTTAGCTATTTATGCTTTTCGGTATGATACTCGATACTGGAATCGTGCTTGCATTTTGGCAATCAGTGCCAAAACTTTAATGGTCGACATGTCCTTCACCATTGGCATGATACATGTATAGATAGTTTTGGAATCAAGTTTCTGGTGATCTTTTGTCATACGTGTTGAAGTGCATGTGTGAGGCCTAACAAATTTTTGTATCTCCCACATCTACGACTTTTGGATAAATGCGGCTCATACCCGCCAATTGTAACCTTTTGTCGACCTTTGATACTCCCTAATATTTAATGTCGATTTAGACACGACGACTTTGTAGTCCACTGACACATGCATGCTATACCACTTGATAAAAAATATGCACTCATCCTTGCTTTTGAATCTCTAGCCCACGAACAACTCCTCAGGATTTTCATCTATGGCCAACCCGTGAGCAGGTAGTATGTAACAACCCGATTTAGGGCCTAGTCGGAATAGTGGTGCGAGGCCATGAACCCGAGGTGAATTTATGAATTTTTAAAGTTTATGCCATGTTTGCATGTTATTGTGAAAGTTTCATGAAGCAATTTTGTTAAATTGAGGTTGAATGGTCCAAAAAGACTAAATTGCAAAAGTTGCAAAATGAGTTTCTAGAAGCTTTTTGTATGAAATAGCTTTAGAGTAATAATTAGAAGTCCTTAAATAGTAATTTTCCCAAAATTTAATTTTTGGACAAAATTGGTCATGAATGGGTAAAATAGAAATTTTTAAAGTGAAGGGCATTTTAGTCATTTGTCTAATAAATGATTAAAATAGGAAAAAGATGATAAAATTCTATTCATCTTCTTCCCTCTTGTGCCGAAAATTTGAAGACTCCATAGCTAGGGTTCTTCATTTTTTTTCAAGCTTGCTAGTAAGTTCATTTTAGCCCGTTTTTGATATTATTCGTATTTTTGAAGTTCTCGTATTATGAATTAGCTATTTTTAGCTATAAGATGAGCTAAGATGCATGTTCAAAAATCTACCCATGAATGATATGCTTGTTAAATGATGTTTTATGGAAGTTTATGAGAGTTTGATGTTAGATAAACATCTTTTTCTAAGTGAATTTCATGAAAGATGATAATATGGACTAATTTGTAATAGTTATAAAAATTGGTCATACATACTAGAAATAGTAAGAATTGATGATTGCTATAGTTGAGACTATTAATTAGCTAAGCATGTAGTTTAAGAAAGTTGTATGAAAATCATTTTACGAGCTTAGGGGCAAAAGTGCAAATCTGAGAAAGTATAGGGGCAAAATAGTAATTTTACCAAAGTATGAGTAATGAGTCAATTTAGTCAATATGAATATTAAATGATCTATTTATGATTATAGATCAAGAAAAACAAAGCCCGGATCAAAACCGAGGCAAGAACAAAGTCGAAGACTAAATTGCATTTCTACATACATTTTGTATATTGATGTAAGTTTGTATGATTTCTAAGTTTTATGATTTTTATCGTTTAATTGCTTAGTATAATGTACGCTATTATCATGGAATGTTTAATGCTATGTTGAACAAAGAAATCGATAAGATTAAGCATGAGAAAGTCCCGATTGAAGATGAATTACTAGGATACTCGATCTACCACATGAAATGAGAAAGTCTGTGTAAGACCATGTTTGGAATATGGCATCGGCATTCAAGCAAGTTATCATGTCAGTCCAAGGAAGCAAGCTTGGCATTGATCAAGTTATCAAGCAAGTTATGATGTAAGTCCAAGGAAGCAAGCTTGGCATTGATCAAGTTATCAAGCAAGTTATCATTTAAGTCCAAGGAAGCAAGCTTGGCATTGATCAAGTTATCAAGCAAGTTATCATTTAAGTCCAAGGTAAGCTTGGCATTGATTCAAGAAGAGACATTCCATGTAAGACCGTATCTATGATATGGCTTTGGTATCAAGTGCATGGCAAGAGATTTAGTATCCTCGGGTATTCGTAGAAGTTCATCGGGCAAACAAGTAAAGTTAAAATGAGATAACATGAAAGCTCAGAAAGTAAAGCTATCATCAAGTTGACATTGAGTATTATTATGTTATGAATGAAGAATTAGAGATCATGATTATCATATTAAAGTATGCTGATCAATGTGATCAAGTGTTACAGGTACCTTGTTTACCTTATAAGTATGAGAATATTAAGTATCATGAGACAAGTAAGAATCATGTATGAGTAAGTAAGCTTTACAGCTGAAATTCATGATAACATTGTTATGTCAAATGGTTTATAATAAGCAAGTATATCGTTATGTACTTTACATGCAAACTTACTAAGCTAAATGCTTACGTCTTTAATTCTTTCTTTCTATGTTGTCCCGCCAAGCTAACTTGTGGATCGTTGGAGTCGGAGCTCGTAGCACACTATCTATCTCTATATTGGTATAGCCAAGTTATTTTACAAAGTATGGCATGTATAGGAAGCATTCATTTTTTTTGAGAACATGTTTTAAAAAGGGCCATTGTATAGGCTATTAAACTATTATTCTTTTGTATATGGCTAAGTGATTGGCCAATATTGACTAAGTATGTATGTTGTTAAATCCAATGAAGCATGTTGTATAGTTCATGAATTGTATTGATTTAAGTTTAGTTGATCTTGATTTTAGGGTGGCAAATGGCTTGGTAAATAGCCTTTAAGTGCCCACACGGTTAGACACACGGGCGTGTACCTAGGCCGTGCGTACCCTGCACCTTAATGTTTTAAGTCAGGATAGACCACGGGTAAATCCCACGACCATGTGCATGAGCCGTGTAGGACACAGTTTGGACATGGGCGTGTGCCCAAGCCATGTGAATCAAGTCAGTAACTTCCCACGGTTGAAAGACACGGGCGTGTCAAGGCCGTGTGAATATAGTCAGTAACTCCCCAAGGTTTGTAGACATGGGCGTGTCCAAGGGTACACAGGCGTGTTCCAAGTTACATGGGCGTGTGAACCCTGCTTCAAAGATGAGTTTTCTATTAAGTTCTGAAAGTTTTCTGATAGGTGCTTAAGGCCTTGTAGGCCCATGAAATGTTTGTTTAGACTAAGAAAGAGAAGTTTTTAAATCGGAACGGAATTTTACTGCCTGAAAGTGTATGATTATGTGAATTCAAGCATGGTAATGTCTCGTATCCAGTCCTAGTATCGGTCACGGGTACGGGGTGTTACATTTAGTGGTATCAAAGCTACGATTTAGTCGGTTCTAGGACTAACGTAGCACGAGCACGAGTCTAGCTATACATGCCATACGTAAGAATGTTTTATTATTGATAGTGTGACGACCCCTGACAACTTAAATTATGTTTATACATATAGTAAATGGATCCCGACAGAGCTGTGGCGGATGATGTAGAAAGTAACGCACCAGCTTCCGCTGAAGGGACGGTGCCGTATGAGAATGAGAATAGACCCACTATGGTGAGTAAAGGAGGAGGAGAAGAGGCTAGAGAAGCCTTCCTCCACATGATGAATACATGGTATACGGAGTTCGTTCGTACGAACCCAAATGCACAACCCCCTCAACCCCCGCCTGTTCCATAACCTGCTCCAGTAGCCCCTCAAGTAGTAGAGGTGGTAAGAGGAGATAAACCTCCAATTGATAGGATCAAGAAACATGGGGCAGAAGAATTCTGGGCTAGAAAAGATGATGATCCAGAGAAGGCAGGATTCTGGTTAGAAAATATCACCAGGGTATTTAATGAATTGTCCTGCACATATGATGAATGCATGAAGTGTGTAGTCTCTCTTTGAAGAGATTCTACTTATCAATGGTGGAACACCCTTGTGTCGGTAGTACCGAGGGAAAAGGTCACATGGGAATTCTTCCAAGAAGAGTTCAAGAAAAAGTATATCAGCCAAAGGTATATAGACCAAAAGAGGAAGGAATTCCTAGAACTGAAGCAAGGCAAGATGTTAGTGATTGATTATGAGTGTGAGTTTGTACGACTCAGTAAGTACGCTCGTGAATGCGTGTCCACTGAGGCCATAATGAGTAAAAGATTTGAAGATGGGTTGAATGAGGACATCAAACTGTTTGTTGCTGTCGTAGAATTAAAGGAATTTGTTGTGCTAGTAGAAAGGGCTTGTAAAGCCGAAGAACTAGTAAAAGAGAAGAATAAATCTGAAATGGAGTCTCGTGACTCTAAAAAGAGACAGTGGAATAAGTCATTCCAATCTTCATCCAAGAAGTCAAGAGATTTCCCTGCTAGATCGGCTACTTCTACTAGATTTTCAAAGAAAGATAAGAGTAAACAATATTTGGGGAACAGAGCACAGACTACTTCAGTTGCAAGTGTAGGGAATGTTTGGTTTGACAGACTCGAATACCCACATTGTGGCAAACGTCATCTTGGAGAATGTCGGGCACATGAAAATGCATGTTTTAGATGTGGTTCCCAAGATCACTATATAAAAGATTGTCCAGAGATGATGAAAGAAGAAAGAGCTCAAAACCTGAGATCCGGGAGTATGGTCCGAGGAAGACCGTAGAGAAACCCGAGAAGTGGGGCAAGTGGAAGAGGTAACTCCCGAGAGCAGGCCGTGAGACCCGAGGGTAGAGCGCCTGCAAGGACCTATGCCATTCGCGCTCGTGAGGAGGCATCTTCTCATGATGTTATTATGGGTACCTTTTCTCTTTATGATATCAAAGTTATTGCTTTAATAGATCCCGGATCCACACACTCTTACATTTTCCTGAAATTAGTATCCGATTTAAGTATGCCTATAGATTCTACAGAATTTACGATTAAAGTGTCTAATCCTTTAGGCAAGAGTGTGTTAGTTAATAAAGCCTGTAAAGATTGTCCATTAATGATTAGAGGTCATTGCTTTAAAGCAAATCTTATGTTGTTACCATTTGATGAATTCGACCTCATTCTTGGTATGGACTGGTTGACTGCCCATGATGTAATAGTTAATTGTGGGAAGAAATACATTGACATGAGATGTGAGAATGGGGATACTCTTCATGTAGAATCAGATGAACAGGGTAGATCGCCAGCAATGATTTCTCATATGACGGCACAGAGATATTTAAGAAAAGGGTATGAAGCATATCTGGCCTTTGTGATGAATGATAAAGAAACAGAGTTGAAGATTGAGTCAGTACCGATAGTATGTGAGTACGTAGATGTTTTTCCCGAGGAATTACCAGGACTACCACCAGTTAGAGAGTTTGAGTTCAGCATTGAACTAACTCCCGATACTGTACCGATATCTATTACTCCTTACAGAATGGCTCCAACAGAGTTGAAAGAATTGAAGTCACAGTTGCAAGAGTTAACAGACAAAGGCTTTGCAAGATCAAGTTGCTCACCATGGGGTGCTCCGGTTTTATTTGTGAAAAAGAAAGATGGCACCATGAGATTGTGTATAGATTACCATCAGCTTAATAAAGTGATAGTAAAGAACAAGTACCCATTGCCTAGAATCGACGATTTGTTCGATCAATTGAAAGGAGCCACTGTGTTCTCCAAAATAGACTTGAGGTTAGGGTACTACCAGTTGAGAGTGAAAGATTCAGATGTATCCAAGACCGCCTTTCGAACGAGGTATGGGCATTACAAATTTTTAGTCATGCCCTTTGGGTTGACCAATGCTCCCGCGGTATTCATGGATTTAATGAACCGCATCTTTAGACCATACCTCGATAAGTTCGTAGTCGTTTTCATTGACGACATACTGATTTATTCTCGAGACGAGAATGAGCATGTTGAGCATCTACGAACAGTTTTGTAGACTCTTCGAGAAAATCAGTTGTATGCCAAGTTCAGTAAAAGTGAATTTTGGCTCAAGGAAGTATGATTTCTTAGACATATTATCTCAAGAGATGGAGTCCGAGTAGATCCAAGTAAAACCTCAGCTATAATGGATTGGAAGCCACCTAAGAACATCTCCGAGATTAGAAGTTTCCTAGGCCTAGCTGGCTATTACAGACAATTTGTCAAGGGGTTTTCCATGATTGCAACCCCAATGACTAAATTGTTACAGAAAAATGTGAAGTTTGAGTGGACAGAAAGATGCCAACAAAGTTTCGAGAAGTTGAAAGTAATGTTGACAGAAGCTCTAGTTTTAGTACAACCCGAGACAGGGAAGGAATTTATAATTTACAGCGATGCATCCTTAAATGGATTAGGCTGTGTACTCATGCAAGAAGGCAAGGTGATTACTTATGCCTCCAAACAGTTGAAGCCTCATGAAAAGAATTATCTGACGCATGATTTAGAGTTGGCTGCCATAGTCTTCGCTTTGAAGATTTGGAGACACCATTTATATGGTGAATGATGTCAGATTTTTACTGATCACAAAAGTCTGAAGTATTTGATGACGCAGAAAGAGCTGAATTTTTAATCCAGCTGAGATGGTTAGAGTTGATAAAAGACTATGAGTTGGTCATCGATTACCATCCAGGAAAGGCGAATGTGGTCATCGATGCTTTGAGCAGGAAGTCCCTTTTTGCATTAAGAGCATTGAATTCAAGGATATCTTTATCCGACGATGGTTCTATTCTAGCTGAGTTGAGAGCTAGACCAATGTTTCTTCAAGAGATCTTTGAGGCTCAGAAAGAAGATAACGAAGTGCGAGTCAAGAGGGCTCAATGCGAGTCAAATGTTGAATCCGACTTCTGGATTAATTCTAATGGATACTTGATGTTTAGAGATAGAATTTGTGTACCGAGAAAAGAGGAGCTTATTCAAAGAATTTTGTATGAAGCACATAACGGATGTTTGTCTGTACATCCGGGAAGTACTAAGATGTATAATGACTCGAAGCAACAGTATTGGTGGCCGAAAATGAAGAAAGATATTTCAGAGTTCATTTTAAGATGTTTTATTTGTCAGCAAGTAAAGACTGAACACCAAGTACCTTCAGGTTTGCTTCAACCTATCTTGGTTCCCGAGTGGAAATGGGACCGGATCACCATGGATTTTGTGACGGGGTTACCGTTGTCGCCAAGCAGGAAGGATGCTATTTGGGTTGTAGTTGATAGACTCCCGAAGTCAGCCCATTTTATACCTGTACGAGTGGATTTCTCACTCGACAAGTTGGCGAGCTTGTATGTTTCAGAAATAGTAAGGCTTCACGGGGTTCCTTTATCGATTATATTGGATAGAGATTCGAGATTCACATCCAGATTTTGGAAGAAGCTGCAATAAGCCTTAGGTACAAGATTGAGTTTTAGCACAGCTTTTCATCCTCAAACCGACGGTCAGTTAAAGAGGTTAATTCATGTACTTGAGGATATGCTTAGATGTTGTATTTTAGAATTTCAAGGCAGTTGGGAAAAGTTCATCCCATTAACAGAATTTGCCTATAATAATAGTTTTCAGTCGAGCTTAAAGATGGCGCCTTATGAAGCTCTATATGGACGAAAGTGCAGAACACCTTTGTTTTGGATTGAACTTAAAGAAAACCAAATTCATGGGGTTGATTTGGTTAAAGAAGCTGAAGAGAAAGTGAAAGTGATTCAAGAATGTTTAAAAGCTGCATCAGACAGACAGAAATCCTATTTGGACTTAAAGAGAAAAGAGATAGAGTACCAAGTCGGGGATAAAGTCTTCTTGAAAGTGTCACCATTGAGAAAAGTTCTCAGATTTGGCCGAAAAGGCAAGTTAAGTCCACGTTTTATTGGACCTTACGAGATTACTGAGAGAGTTGGGCCGGTAGCTTACCGTTTGGCTTTGCCATCAGAATTAGAGAAGATACATGATATGTTTCACGTGTCAATGTTGCGACACTACAGATCAGACCCTTCGCATATAATTACCCCGCCAGAAATAGAGATTCATCCCGACATGACTTATGGTGAAGAACCAGTCAAGATTTTAGCTCGGGAAGTCAAGCAACTGAGAAATAAAAGTATTGCCTTAGTGAAAGTATTGTGGCAAAGACATGGAATAGAAGAAGCTACATGGGGACCAGAAGAGATTATGAGAAACCAGTATCCAAAACTTTTTGCTAGTAAGCTTTTCGAGGACGAAAATTCCTAAGGGGGAGAATTGTAACAGCCCGATTTAGGGCCTAGTCGGAATAGTGGTGCGAGGCCACGAACCCGAGGTGAATTTATGAGTTTTTAAAGTTTATGCCATGTTTGCATGTTATTGTGAAAGTTTCATGAAGCAATTTTGGTAAATTGAGGTTGAATGGTCCAAAAAGGACTAAATTGCAAAAGTTGCAAAATATGAGTTTCTAGAAGCTTTTTGTATGAAATAGCTTTAGAATAATAATTAGAAGTCCTTAAATAGCAATTTTCCCAAGATTTAATTTTTGGACAAAATTGGTCATGAATGGGTAAAATAGAAATTTTTAAGGTGAAGGGTATTTTAGTCATTTGTCTAATAAATGATTAAAATAGGAAAAAGATGATAAAAATCTATTCATCTTCTTTCCCCTTGTGCCGAAAATTTGAAGACTCCATAGCTAGGGTTCTTCATTTTTTTTCAAGCTTGCTAGTAAGTTCATTTTAGCCCGTTTTTGATATTCTTCGTATTTTTGAAGTTCTCGTATTATGAATTAGCTATTTTTAGCTATAAGATGAGCTAAGATGCATGTTCAAAAATCTACCCATGAATGATATCTTTGTTAAATGATGTTGTATGGAAGTTTATAAGAGTTTGATGTTAGATAAACATCTTTTTCTAAGTGAATTTCATGAAAGATGATAGTATGGGCTAATTTGTAATAGTTATAAAAATTGGTCATACATACTAGAAATAGTAAGAATTGATGATTGCTATAGTTGAGACTATTAATCAGCTAAGCATGTAGTTTAAGAAAGTTGTATGAAAATCATTTTACGAGCTTAGGGGCAAAAGTGCAAATATGAGAAAGTATAGGGGCAAAATAGTAATTTTACCAAAGTATGAGTAATGAGTCAATTTAGTCAATATGAATATTAAATGATCTATTTATGATTATAGATTAAGAAAAACAAAGCTCGGATCGAAACCGAGGCAAGAACAAAGTCGAGGACTAAATTGCATATCTACATACATTTTGTATATTGAGGTAAGTTTGTATGATTTCTAAGTTTTATGATTTTTATCATTTAATTGCTTAGTATAATGTACACTATTATCATGGAATGTTTAATGCTATGTTAAACAAAGAAATCGATAAGATTAAGCATGAGAAAGTCCCGATTGAAGATGAATTACCAGGATTCTACCACATGAAATGAGAAAGTCCGTGTAAGACCATGTTTGGAATATGGCATCGACATTCAAGCAAGTTATCATGTATGTCCAAGGAAGCAAGCTTGGCATTGATCAAGTTATCAAGCAAGTTATCATTTATGTAACATCCTAAAATTTGGAATTTTATGTGTTGCATTATTTCTTGCGTTAAGCTAGTTAAAATATTAATTTTGTATGTTTAGGGGTTTTGAGAAGGCTCAGGGTTTATTTGGGCCTTAATAAAAATTTTGTGGTTTAGCCTATTAAGGAGAGATGGTAAGTGGCATCAAGGTTTATGGAAGTAGGTGAGTAATTTGAAAGCATAAATGAGCTCATGGTAAAGGGGAAATGGCGCCACATGAAAGGCCTTGAGGGAAGAGGTTCGAATCCCACCTGGTACAAAAATTTTGACTATTTTTTTTGTATTCTTTCCCTAAGTGTTGGCCAAGCTTGTAAATAAGGCAAGTTGGACTTTTTAATTTTGGCAAGGTGGCTAAGGAAATAAGGAAAGGATGAAGGTAAGGAAAGGAATCAAAAGAAAAAGGGCAAGTAAGGGGAACATGTGGCCTTTTTCAAGGGAATTGTTTTGGAAAGTTTGGTTGGCCAAATTTTTGACCTTAATGTCAAAAATATTACACGGTTTTGGTGTGAGGGAAGGGTAGCCGAATTTTTTCTTTGTCTTTTGGTAGAATTTTGGTGCTTGTTAGGCCAAAATCTCTTTTGCACTATTTTGTGTTTTTCTCCAAACTTCTTCTTTTGCTTTGTGCCGAAATTACAAGCCATTAGGGAGCATATTTTCTTCTTTTCTTTCTTCTTTGCCGAAACCTCCTAGCACATTTGTGCATTTCTTCTCTTTTGTTTGGTTGAAACATTCATCTCTTGTTCACCTTCCCTTGGTAGCCGAATCATCTAGCATCCATTCATTCTTCCATTCTTTTCTTTTAACCATTTCTTCAATCTTTCCTCTTCTCAAAATTCGACATCACTTTAAGATCACATCTTCTTGTTTGATTTTCCTCCAAAGCCGAATCTAGTATCATCCCATCTCTTCACTTCTTCTTTTCTTTTTTGTCGTGGACAATCTCTTTTTGACCGAGTTGGTAAGTGACTTATTATCCCTCTTTTCATTTCATTGTTATTTTCTTACTAGCCGAATATATGAGATCATCATCATCTGGTTATTCTATTTTATTTCTCTATCGAAATATCTCTCTCCATCACTCTCATGTGGTAATCAATATTTTCTTCGTAGTGATATTGAGGGAGGCCGAATACCACAACATCGCCTAATCATCTCTAGTCATAGGATGATCGAGAGAAATGGGATTGTCATTGTTAAGGTAAGGAGTTCCTTCATAGTCCATTCGATATCTCTATTTGGTTATTGTGTTAATCAGATTAAAGGTTGGCTAATTGATATTGTTGGTAGAGTCTAAATCGCTCGATCGATCGACTTGTTAATCATACGACTATAGTGGTAAGCCGAACCCTTTGTCATTAGACAATCCATATTTTTAACGAAATATCATTTTGACTAAAATCTTATTCAATGGAGGCAAGAGATATCAAATTGAAAGGGATAGCGATTGGAGATCGAAAAATGAGCGGATTTATAATCCCTACTCCTAAATTCAAACGAATGGCAGTATCGGCGATTCGAGATTTTCCACCTGGTTATGGATCGTCATCCAGAGAAAATCGAAAAATCGTGGTCGTTCACGATTCCAAGGGTAAAAACTTTAGATCGTTTATTTAGAGTTGATTAATAAAATCAAGTATGTCGACTAATCGAGCGTTATGATATTTTAGGTGTCGACGATCAAGAAAGCTTAGTGCTTACTGTAACCAGGTGTGTAATCTCACACCGTTTTCCGTGGGTTTAGGATTGATATCATATTGGTAGTAAATCGTTTGACTAAAATCGTATTATGGTGAAACTGGGAAATTTGGCTTAAATCTCACTATTTGATAAAATTGACAAAATCGGTATTAACACTATGAAAATTATGAAAATGCCCCTAATGGGTCGAATTACGAAATTGCCTTAATGGGCCGAATTGTTATATTGCTTAATGGGCCGATTTGTTATATTGCTTAATGGGCCGATTTGTTATATTGCTTAATGAGCCGATTTGTTATATTGCTTAATGGGCCGAATTGATATGTTGCCTTAATGGGCCGATTTGTTATAATGCCCTAATGGGCCGAATTTTTTGTTATAACCTCTAAATTAATTATTGTTGTTATATTTGTAAAATATCATAATTTGCTATGTATGATGCATTTACATGATTTTGCATGGGATGGGAAAATGATGAAGAGAAGTGATTCTGGTGGCACTGCCACGAAATTGTTTGTAATCTGATTCGACATGATTCTGGTGGCTTGTCCACAATTAAATTTGTTATAAATGGCATAATGCCTGCGATTGGTGTGTTGGCGGGGTGGGTTGACTTGATCCCCACAGGTGTGATGGATGGTACGGGTGGTGTGTAGCGGATGGATTATTAGGTTGTTTTGGGATTGCATTACATTCATATAATATGTTTGATACGTTATTATGTAAAAATGGGCTTAGGCCCAAAATTTTGCTAAATGGGTTTCAGGCCCAGTGGACAACGGTAAGGGGGTTATACACTGAGTTCTAGTAACTCACCCTGTTTCCTTATCCTTTTCAGGTAATGCTCAGTGACGGGGACTTGGGCCATGGATGACTCGGTGGAGGCCATACTACCATAAAACGGTTTATTGGACTTTGGATTTCTTTTTAGTACAATTTCTTTACTATTTTGAGTTAAGGTTGTAATGAGGCCTCTAGATTATTTTTATTTTGAATTTGTTTTATGTTTAACGTATTTATATTTTGCTTTAAGTACTCTAAATGTGATTTTTCTAAAAACCTAAATAAACATTTTCTAAAATAGATATACAAAGGATTTCATAATAAACTTTCATAAATATTTTTAACTCGGAAATCTTCTCTTAAATTTTCATCAACACTTTTCAAAAGACATGGTTTTAAATGGGAAATTTGTTTTACTTAAATTTAAATTAATATCTATTTAGTTCAAATGAAAAGGACTTAAAAGCATTTTTCTCATGTGACATGTCAGATCTGGCCTTAACGCATGAGCCGGGTTTGGGGTGTTACATTTTAAGTTCAAGGCAAGCTTGGCATTGATTCAAGAAGAGACATTCCATGTAAGACCGTATCTATGATATGGCTTTGGTATCAAGTGCATGGCAAGAGATTTAGTATCCTCGGTTATTCGCAGAAGTTCATCGGGCAAACAAGGAAAGTTAAAATGAGATAACAAGAAAACTCAGAAAGTAAAGCTATCATCAAGTTGAAATTGAGTATTATTATGTTATGAATGAAGAATTAGAGATCATGATTATTATATTAAAGTATGCTGATCAATGTGATCAAGTGTTACAGGTACCTTGTTTACCTTATAAGTATGAGAATATTAAGTATCATGAGACAAGTAAGAATCATGTATGAGTAAGTAAGCTTTATAGCTGAAATTTATGATAACATTGTTATGTCAAATGGTTTATAATAAGCAAGTATATCGTTATGTACTTTACATGCAAACTTACTAAGCTAAATGCTTACGTCTTTAATTCTTTCTTTCTATGTAGTCTTGCCAAGCTAACTTGTGGATCGTTGGAGTCGGAGCTCGTAGCACACTATCGATCTCTATTTTGGTATAGCCAAGTTATTTTACTAAGTATGACATGTATAGGAAGCATTTATTTTTTTTGAGAACATGTTTTAAAAAGGGCCATTGTGCATGCTATTAAACTATTATTCTTTTGTATATGGCTAAGTGATTGGCCAATATTGACTAAGAATGTATGTTGTTAAATCCAATGAAGCATGTTGTATAGTTCATGAATTGTATTGATTTGAGTTGAGTTGATCTTGATTTCAGGGTGGCAAATGGCTTGGTAAATAGCCTTTAAGTGCCCACACGGTTAGACACACGGGCGTGTGCCTAGGCCGTGCGTACCCTGCACCTTAATGTTTTAAGTCAGGATAGACCACAGGTAAATCCCACGACCGTGTGCATGAGCCGTGTAGGACACACGGTTTGGACATAGGTGTGTGCCCAAGCCGTGTGAATCGTCAGTAACTTCCCACGGTTGAAAGACACTGGCGTGTCAAGGCTGTGTGAATATAGGCAGTAACTCCCCACGGTTTGTAGACATAGGCGTGTCCAAGGGTACATGGGCGTGTTCCAAGTTACATTGGCGTGTGAACCCTGCTTCAAAGATGAGTTTTCGATTAAGTTCCGTAAGTTTTCTGATAGGTGCTTAAGGCCTCGTAGGCCCATGAAATGTTTGTTTACACTAAGAAAGAGAAGTTTTTAAATCGGAACGAAATTTTATTGCCCGAAAGTGTATGATTACGTGGATTCAAGCATGGTAATGTCTCGTATCCAGTCCTAGTATCGGTCACAGGTACGGGGTGTTACATAGTATATCAGCGTACTCTGGGAACTCGGTTGCATGCTCCGCCTCGGGGTTTATGAGCGACATGTGTGCCCCAAGATTATTGCGTATCAAAATAAGTCGAATCTGGTTCCCGACTGAAGATGCGTTAACATTTCCATTGTCATTCACGCCTTCGTCGTCAGTATCATCAGAGATCTCGTCCACATCGAGATCACTATCATTATTGACCTCGTGATCAGAAGGATCATACTACCGCGTCCATCATCACCAACCGCATCAGTCTAGGGTGCAGCATTAATATCGATCTCGATGCCGCATACAGTTTATTGAGTATCAACGTACAATATCGAAACTACCATACATGGCTCTTGAGCTCCATGTTCTTCACCTAATGGAGTGGGATCTTCAGTTGTCTCCATATCAGCTAACTCAGCAAATAATTGAATCGGTGCATTTTGGTCACTCCAATTCCCACAATAAAAAGCAGCCATTGTCTCCACGTCTTCATCGTCTAGAAGTTCCAACTCAGTGAATTTGATAGAATCTGTCGAAACTGGAAACTTGTAGAAAAGTTTCGGGATCCTTCTCCTACAATGTCTAACAATTTTTGCACTAATCCTTTCCTTCATATCATCAAACGAGACATTTCTATTAAATCTCATTGCTATTTGTTGGCGACATTCAAATATACATCCAACTGTTGTTGTCAAAATTACTCCATCGAAATAAACACATAAAAAAAATTGATTATCCATCTTTAATACTAAATCTATTCAGAAAGAAATAAAAATTCTCAATACAATAAACATCAAACTAAACAAATTAGTAACAAAAATTATTTGTAATAATTTCTAATCCCTTGTATTTAAAAAAAAAAAAACAAACATACCTTCACCTTCCCTTTCTTTCTTCTAGTTTTCTTTTCCTTTAATCTTCTCTACTAAATTTTTTTCTCTTCTACTCTTTTTTTACTACACCTCTTCTTCTTCGGGGCCATGGTTGTTATAAGGGAGCTGGTCCGGTGCCGCCTCTCAAATAGGGGTCACTAGTACAGCCTACCTAAGAGGGGTCACTAGTACCGCCTCTTTGAGAGGCACCACCCCTCTATACCATACGGGTAAATAAATATCGGGTTTTGTATAAACTTGTTGAGTGGTGCCGCCTACCAATAAGGCACCACTAATATAAAATTATTTTTTTAACATTAAAAAAATATTTTTCAAAAAAAACGGTGGTGCCACCTATGCACCACCCTCCACTGCCTTTGATATGCCATTTTGATATATAATCTAGCTGAGATACCATTTAGGAATATAATTATTTATTTTATATTATTAGTGTAAAAGAGCCCAAAAAGTACTTTAGATATTCAGTAATTATTTTTTTCTTAAAATAATTTGTATAGCATTTCATTCCGAGACTTTTTTTGGTTGATGAAAACCACATAAGGAAGATCAAAGTGATACAACTAAGCATCCAATCGAATACCAAACATTCAGATTCTTTAAAGTGAAATTATTTGTTATGTTTTAGAAAAAATAAATATTGAATACTCAAATTATTTAATGTTAATAACCCTAATCTCTTTCCATCTTGTTATATATTAATTTTTAATTTTTTTAAGAAAAGAAATTAAATATGAAAGTAAGAAATTATCAATTTTGTTCACCCTATAACTTGTATTACACAATAAAAAAGAAATTATCAATTTTGTTCACCCTATAACTTGTATTACACAATAAAAAGAAGCAAAAAGGAAAGACAGGAGTGTCGTGCTCTTTATTTTATTGAGGTAAATGGAATCTTAAATCTAAAGATTAAATATATTCATTTTGATCTAAAAGTTAAAACATTTTATTCTCATGATTCACATTTTAAATGTTTTCATCATAGTTGTTATCCTTTTTATGGAATTAACCATCGATTGATTTTTGTTTATGTATTTCTAATTTTTTATACAAAATCTTTTATACCAACAATTTGATCATTTTTTTTAAAGAAGCAATTTCATACGACTTTTATAATATTATGTGAAGAAAATCTAAATAAACAAAAGAAAAATAAAACTAAGAAAAGTAGAACATCATGTGAAAAAAATCTAAATAAAACAAAAGAAAAATAAAAGTTTATGAAGTAATAAAGAAAGCCACCAAAATCTTTGAAATATTGTGAAGGCCATCTTTTTCTCTAAAGAGCTGTAGTATTTGATAATTTTCCTGCAAACATAGAAGTCATATTATTGATACATAATTACAAGAAGGAGGCATGGGAGAGGATATGGTAGTTTTCACGGAGGTCGATTCACCCAATTGGAGTGGAGAGTTGGAGGTTACAAACAGTAAGGAGGAGGAGAATATTAAAGCTAAGTGTTGAAGGTGAGTTGGTAGACTATCAGCTTGGCATATTTGGAGAGTCGATCCTTTCTTCATCATTCCTAAAGGTATTTATAGGCAAGGGTCTTGTGTAAGATGGTGCTAATGTGTTGAACTTGCCATTCAGCCATCAATACGGAATGCGTGAGGTGGATGTCTTCGATAGGATGAGAATGTTTGTGATGGGACAGATCTTGTCATTCACTCTGACTTGCCAGTACGGAGCAGTTGAACCCACGTAAGGTTTGATGACCAACGATATCATGTTCTCAACAAGCTCGGGGGTTTGGAGCAATAGATGGTGTTGGAAAAACGAGTTTAAAAATGCAACGAAAAATAAGTTTAAGGTAAAAACCATAGTTCTAATTTTTTTTCCAAAAACAAGAACTTGGTTATGATATCTAAAGTAATAGATACTTAATCAAAATTGTATCTTTTCGATTCATCTAGGATGAATGCTTCGACAGAGTAGTCTGCGCCACTATCCTCAAGCTCATGTTTACTGAGTGTGGACTCGTTTCGAATCAAAATTTTTTTTACAAAATTAACAGTGGGGCAATTTCATAATTTCTCTAAAATTTTGAGCCAAATTGTAAATAAGAAAAATATCTCTAGAAATCTTCTTAAATAATTTCTTCAGAGAAATTTCTCTCTACAACCTTCTATTAAATTCAAGTCTGTGTAAAATAATAACCCAATGCTCTCTTTATATAGGGAGAGTTTAAAGATTTCAACTAAGATCAAATTTAGGGTCAATTTGAATGGGCAGCGCATTTACCTCCGGTTACTGTAAAAACAATGGTGGCGGTGAGATTAGATATTGTAGTGATACTATAGCGTGAGACAAAAAAGAAGAAGCTAAGCGCATCGCACTGGAGGTAAATGCTCTTTATATAGTGAGAGTTTAAAGATTTCAACTAAGATCAAATTTAGGGTCAATTTGAATGGGCAGCGCATTTACCTCCGGTTACTGTAAAAACAACGGTGGCGGTGAGATTAGATATTGTAGTGATACTATAGCGTGAGACAAAAAAAAAAAAAGAAGCTAAGCGCATCGCACTGGAGGTAAACGCTCATCCAACATGGCCTGTAATCACTTTAATATTACATTTAATCTAATACTTATCAAGAAAAATATTATATTAATTTAATATTAAATCTATTAAATTAATAAAATATCTATCTATAAGATAAATATTAAATTTAATTTAATATTAAGATAATCATTCTAATATTAAATTAACAAAATAAATCAAGATAAATATTAAATTTAATATAATTAAATTTATTAAAATAATATTATTTTTGGAATAGTTAATCTAATATCAAATTATTTGGTAGAGTCCTAATAGGAGTATGATTCTTCCACTGCTCAACTACCAAAGAACCACTACCGCCGACCATCTGTCAACCAATGAAATGCCATCATCGTAGCTGTCGACACCGTCGTACCCAGTGGTGCAATCACGACACCCTCATGACACCCCGAGCAGATTCAATCCGAGTTAGTGACGGTCCAGCCGGTCTAGTCCAGCCACCGATTGTACCATCGACTCGATTTCACATGCCGAGCCTGATTCGACCTGTTTTGGGTCTCAGTTTTGGTTCTTGGTTCCAAATTTTGATCTTAAGTCCAATTTTCAAGTTCAATTACCCATTGGGTCAATTGTCTAACTTGAAAATTAATTTCCAAAAATATCATATTTATTTTAATTAATTTGATTAACTTAAATTTTCTTGATCAAAATTATTTTTTCCCAAAAATCACTGAGATTTTCCAAAATTAATTTTTCAAGATAATTCTTTAATCAAATTCTCTAGTTGAACAATTCTCACGACCACCCAATTTAATTAATCATCGAATAAATCAACTCAAATAAATTATTTTCAAAGTCCTATGTTTTTTTCTAATTCAAATGTTGTCCAATCGAGCTTTTGTTGAGCTAGCGAAGGGACAATTGGACATATACAACTAGGCTCTAGTAATTGTAATTATGTTCAGAAGCATCGTTCCGATAATTCGCAATCTACTTAATCGTGGAGTCAGTCCACAACAAATACCATGATTACAAACTCTTTTTTGTATACTCTTTACGAAAGCAATTCATCCAACTGTTTTACCAATGATCTCGTCATGTATGTATTACCCTCATATTATATCTTTGATTCCCTTGAGTTAAACTCGTTCACTCAATACAATCTTATTTTATCTTATTTTCACCATTGTGTCTTCTTAATGGTTAATATGATCACTGTCAACAAATGATTGTGATAAATTGCTTGTTCAAGAACAAACAACTTGTGGCCATGTTCTATATTTATAAATCCACACAATGCCAATGAGAGGATATCATTAACTCTTTAATCAAGCTATGAATTCCATTTTTTCTAGTAAAGCCATGCCATACACCAATCATGTACCCAACATACTAGTTATGGGCTTGATCATCTTCAAAGCATAAGCCTTCACTTATATCAAAGCACATGAGTTACATACGCATGGTCAGTGACGAACTCAGGATTTGGGTAAATCACACCATGAATGTCACAAGTGAATTAATTCAACTTAGGTCTAGTCCAATATATTATTCTTCCAATGAGTATATCTATGTATCTACCTCTGAAGTCAACTGCTCTGATACCAAGACTAGCCATCTCCCCTATTGAAATTGTAAAGGACATAATAATCCTTCTAAGTATTTAAATCAAATGCTTACTTTGATTCTTTTACAGGATTACAGACTCGTTTAGGTTATCTACTGAAGTAAGTTGTCTTTCTCGCAATGTAAACTTTCTTACAGTGCCACTTATCATCTGTTTGAACTTAGACAATAAAGGAGCTAATATTTACTTGTCACAATTTTGCTATGTATGCAAAACATGAAAGACAAAAGCACAAAATATATAATAGTGAAATATGAAATTAACTTTATTTATTTATTCATCGTTCAAATACATAGAACACAATTACATGTTTACTACAATATGAGCATATTTTCCAACAATCTCACACTTTCCCTAGTGAAGTAAATGTGTCATATTACACATTCCCATATCCTCAATGTGTTTGTTAAAACTCCTAGTTACAAGAGTCTTAGTATGGATCCGTAAGGTTATCTTTAGAAGCTACTTTTACCATATCTACTATTCCTATGGCTACTTCCTCTTGTATCAAGTGATACTTTCGATCAATGTGTTTGGTCTTCTTGTGACTTATCATTTATTTTGTATTAGCTATTGCAACACTGTTATTACAATACAGTGTTATAGCTTTTTCCATACCAGGAATGACTTCAGAATTGGTGAAGAACTTTCGCAGCCATATTGTTTCATTTGTTGCCTCAGAAGCAACCACATACTCGGCCTCCATAGTAGAGTCAGAAGTGCAAGTTTGCTTTACACTTCTCCATACTATGGCTTGATAAACATCAATTTATACATATTTTAACCCTATGCTTGCCTTATTTTTGGATGAATTTTCATTAGATTTGATGAATTCGATGCTCCTAATCCTTTAATTACATGTTTTACACTCAAGAGAGCTTAGGGGGCCAAAAAGAACGAGAAACGGGCCAAAAAGGGACAAAATGGGCCTACCTCAAAAATCAACACGGTCTGGACTTCTGCACACGGGCAGACCATACGGCCGTGGATGACGAACAGAATTGAGCACGGCCCAAGCCATCACGCACGGGCGTGTCACACGGACGTGTCCCTGCCAAACCCAAGTCTAATTCTATTCAGAAAAGGCTACTTGTGGGCCAAGAAAGATGTCCCAAAGCCTATATAAACACCCTAGGGGGCAACCTAAACGGGAACGCTGAGTAGAAGGCAGAAAATACTCGAAGATAGCCATCTGGAGCAGCTCGAAAGATGGATCTTCATCAAGACTGAAGATCTCCCATCAAGTTCTTTAGAAGTTTTTTGGGTTTTCTTATGTTTTGTTGTTTTCCTTATTTTAAGATGTTTCCCCCTATTAGTATGAACTAAATCCCTTAAATACCTAAAAGGATGAAACCTAAGACGAATCTTGTTATTATTTGATTTATAAGATAAATACTTGTTCTTATTCTTAATTGTGAGTTCTTATTCTTGCTTTGATAATTCAGGTTATTAATTCAAGTCGAATGTGCTTATTCAGTGGAGCAAAAGTCCCTGTACAAGAGTAGATCAACACAATTAAGCGGAGTTGATTGCAACCCTAGAAATAGGGCAACGAAAATCTACCGGATTAGAGTCAAATCTAATAAGGGAATCCATAAATCGAGTTAATGCGACAATAGTGGTTCTAATTAGAAAGAAATTTCAATTAATCAACCTAGAGTCAGTTGTTTTTAGTCTCGAAAGAGATATTAACATAAATCAGGGATTTCTACGGATTAAGTCAAGTGAATAAATCGTATAAATCAAAAGTAATAAGTGAAGTCTAGGTGGATTCTTCCTTGGGTGTTGCCTTTATCATATAAGTTATCTAAAAGTATTTTCCTAATTCTTTCTTTGTCTTGTTTTTAATTAAGTTTTAGTTTAAAAGAAGCCATTCCAATTCTTAGGCTAGATAATAAAAAGATAGTAATTACTATTACTCTTGGTCCTTGTGGATACGATATTATCGGTCTTACCATAACTATACTATTGAACGATAGGTGCGCTTGCCTTTATTGCGATCATAGTTAGTTTTAGACGCATCAAGTTTTTGGCGCCATTCTCGAGGACTAAGATATTAGAACACTAAATTTTTATTACTTTAGCCATTTTTTATTTTTTATTTGCAATTAATTATTTTATTTTAACTTTTCTAATTTTTCTTTCTTTGCTTCTGGCAGGAACTTTTAGTTTATGACTAGAAGGAACCCGTCAGGACCATTACTTTTTGACAGTGAGATTGAAAGTACAGCTCGCAGAAACCAAAGAGAAATAAGGCAAAGTCTACAATACATAGAAGAAGAACAAGAAGACAAATCCACTAATACCGAGGAGATGGCTGATAACAATCCGCTACCTCGGTGGTTGCCGAAAATCTTTCTCCTCATACTATGTATGATTAAGCTAAACCTAATTTAACAGGAACTGAATCAAGTATCGTTAGACCTGCTGTTGCTGCAAATAATTTTGAACTAAAACTTAACATTATTCAGATGATTCAGCAGTTTGTTCAGTTTGATGGTTTGTAGGATGAGGATCCAAACAATCACTTGGCAATTTTTTTGGAATTCTGCAACACTTTCAAGATAAATGACGTTTTTGATGATGCTATTCGCCTTCGGTTGTTTCCCTTCTCGTTGAGGAACAAAGCTAAACAGTGGTTGAACTCGTTACCACGAGGATCAATCACTACATGGGAACAAATGACCAAAAAATTTTTACTTAAATATTTTCTGCCGGCTAAAACGGCTAAGTTGAGGAATGATATCTCTTTTTTTGTGCAGATGGATTTAGAAACACTTTACGATGCATGGGAGAGATATAGGGATCTACTGAGAAGATGCCCTCACCATGGGTTACCTTTGTGGCTACAGGTTCAAACCTTTTACAATGGTGTGAACCCCTCAACTAGGCAATTGATTGATGCAGCCGCCGGCGGTACACTAAACAGTAAAAAACCTGAGGCAGCTTACAAATTCATTGAAGAGATGTCATTGAGTAACTATCAGTGGCAAGTTATGAGGACGAAGCCAACGAAGGCAACCGGTGTTTTCAACCTCGACGTAGTGACCATGCTATCAAACCAGGTAGAACTTTTAAGTAAAAAGATTGATGATTTGTGTGGTTCTTCGTAGGTACATCCAGTGATGCAATACGATACAAATGGAGGAGGGACGAACAATACAGAATATCCATCCTACAACCCTGACATAGAAAGTGAACAGATGAACTATATGGGTAATAATTCTAGACCTCAGAATAATCCCTATAGTAACACTTACAATCCAGGTTGGTGGAACCACCCAAACTTCTCATGGGGTGGTCAAGGAAATCAGAGACAACAACCCCCTCTAGGCTTTCAACAGCAACCCTACCCACAAGAGAAGAAGCCGAACCTTGAGGAGATGCTAAAAAAATTCATTGCGGTGTCAGAAACCCGTTTCCAAAACACTGAAACAACACTCAAAAATAGCAAGAGTTGATTAAAGGGCTCGAGAACCAAATAGGACAGCTTGTTAAGCTTATATCTGAACGGCCACAAGGTAGCCTGCCAAGCAACACTGAAGCTAACCCAAAGGAGCAACTTCATGCCATAACTGCTCACGAAAGTGAAGGGTTAGACGCACCAAAACTGAGGCAAGAAAACATGGCAGATAAAGGTAAGGTTGAGGTAAGTAATAATAAACGAAAACTGGTAAGTACAGAGTACTAACCTCGTGTGCTATATCCCAATGCGACAAAGAAAGACCGCATAGATGAAAAATTCGGTAAATTTCTTAAAATTTTAAAAAATTACATATTAACTTACCATTTATTGAAGCTCTTTTGCAGATGCCCAATTCAAAAAATAAATTTAAAAGAGCTTTTGACAAACAAACGGAAGTTAGACGATGTGTCGCATGTGGAGCTAAATGCAGTGTGCTAAAAAATTTTACAAAATAAACTACCTCAAAAGTTAAAAGATCCAGGGAGTTTTACTATTCCTTGCTTAATTGGTGGTTTATCTGCTAATAACGCTTTAGCTGATCTAGGGGCAAGTATAAATGTTATGCCTTATAAAATGTTTAAACAGCTAGGTCTTGGGAAACCCAAACAAACTAGGATGAGCATTCATTTGGCTGATAAAACCATTAGAGTTCCTAAGGGTATAATTGAGGATGTACTAGTGAAAATTGACAAATTCATATTCCCAATAAACTTTATTGTTTTAGACATGGATGAGGATAGTGATGTTCCTTTAATTTTAGGAAGACCCTTTTTAGCAACTGCTAAAACTAGAATTGATGTTGGTACAGGTAAACTCACACTTCGTGTAGGTGACGAAACAATCACTCTTCAGGCTCGTGACTCGGCTAGGACATCGAGTAATAAAGGTGAGAACATAAATTCTATTAATAACCATTTGGTTCAACCTTCTCTTCAGGAAGCACCTCGAAAATACACAACTGAACCACATCCTAGATCTCGTACCAACAATGAAATAACTCATGAGGAGCAAAGGCTTCAGATCGATGAACTAGACAAGTGGAGGACACATGTCAAGGAGAAACCAAGAACACACGAAGCAAAACTGAGGCAACTCCATAACGAACTTAAAGATGAAGCAAACTACTTCAAGGTTGGAGACCGAGTTCTAATGGATAATGCAGATCCTCGTGTTGCCACTTCTGAACCTAATGGAATAACTCCTTTCACGGTACTTCATACTTTCCCATATGGTACAGTCGAGGTAACTCATTTTCAATTTAGCACCTTCAAGGTAAATTGTACTCGTCTAAAACCTTATTTTACCAAAATGGTAGCAGGAATGAGGAGTTTCAACTCCTCAAACCACCATGATTATGCGAATGAAAGGTAAGTCTAGCTTAAGACTTTAAACGAGCGCTTCTCGAGAGGCAACCCTAGCACTAACCTCACTAACATCTATATTTTTTATTTTTAGCATCTAACTAAGAACTAACCAAATTAATAGGCGCAGGATTCCCTACCCACACTGTCTAGCACACGGGCGTGGCCTGGCCGTGTGGCCACCACAGGTAGGTACATAGGCGTGGCAGAGATCGTACGGAAACAGGATGAAAATTTTCCCCAAAACATGGGCTCCGACTAAATGCGAAGGCCGTGCGATACGGCTGTGGTCAACACTGAGAAAGTAACCCGGGCGTGCAACACGCCCGTGCCCCTAAGCTTTGGTTGAAACTGAGAAATCTACACGAGCGTGCGACACGCCAGTGTCTGTAGGCCGTGGTCAATTCTGATCAATCAACATGGGTGTGGAAATCTCTACACGGCCGTAGGAGAAACAAACGAAGCATCACATGGCCATGCGATTCGACCGTGTGACCTAACACGCCAAGGACACACGGGTGTGGGTCGCGACCATGTGTCCCAATCTCTATTTAAACCTCTTTTTCTGTTCACTTTCTTCCCCATATCCCTTCCTCACCAACCCTAGCCACCACAACTTTTCTCCCTTTTCACCAGCGGCCACCGCCTCCTCACTCCACTTTCTCCACTTTCTCACTTCTTCTTCAGCCTAAAAACCCTCTTTTTCCCTTTTCTTTTCCCTTTCCCCCTTTCCCTTATTCCTTCTTTACACCGCCACCACACCAACCACCATCCTTGCCACCATACACAATGACTAATACTAGAGGCAAGACCAAGGCCACCATCCTCGTGTCAAAAAAGTCAAAGGATCCTGGCACGGTCTCTCCATGCGCGACCACTCTACATAAGTTCATGCTAGCCGCTTCATTTACTCGACAAAATAAGGACCTTTAAGTCCATTCATTTTTCTTTTTCTTTTATCTTTATTTTTAAATTATTTCCCTTTATCTTTCTTGTCTTTAATTTATATTAGTATAGTTTGATTTCTTTATATTTCTGGTTGTTTTTTTATTAAGGAACGACCATACCACCGGAGTATCCTCCCCCACCTCTGCCCGAATTTATCAGGTTTCTTTTCATTGATTCCATCCAAAAGTGAGGAAGTTTCACTTCTCTTCCTATCTTATGATTTTATTACTATATTACTATTATCTATCTTTGTACATTGAGGACAATGTACATCTTAAGTGTGGGGAGGTTAATTATAGTATTATTAGAAAATCCCTGAACTATGTCTTGTTCTTAAGTAATTTTCTTATATTACTATTAGAATGAAACTTCTATTGACTTATGATTTTCGTTGATATGTTTTGGATTAAGTCATAGGTAATTGTGCATTGATCGTTTAAACTTTAAGACATTAGAGAATCAAGCATGAAAAGTCTATTTTCAGAATTAAAAAGTTACTAGGTTGTTTCCCTAAATTTAAATGTTAATTTGAAGTTTGAAATTTGCAAGGTTGACATCAAAAACTATAATTTTTGTGAGATTTTGAGCCTTTTAGAGCATATATTTTTCTTGCTCACTTTATTAATTATGAGTGTGTCAATATTGATTTGTTATTCTAGAACTTGCTTTGATTATGCATGTTGAGACCACACTTTTGATTTGATATATTGAGATGATAAAGACACCTAGGATTTAACCCATTTACTCCATAAAAAGCCTGCCTTCATAATTAACCCCTAGTGAACCCCTTTGAATCCTATTAAATCGTTTCTTGACACCTTTAATATTAACCCAAAACTCAATCTTTTTGATTCATCAAGAATTTTTCCCTATTGAATAACCCTTTTTTTCGAGATTTGTCTTGAACAGTTGCCTAACTATGTTCTCTGTTTTAGTTGTTAATTTCTTACTTGTTCTTATTCTTAAAAGAAAAAAAATTGTTGGAAAGTTATTCATATTAGTTCTATGTTATTTTAGCTTAAGCGATTAATTTCACATTTTGAGAAGAAGCTCATTCGTTTAGTTGATGTAATTATTCATTATTAGTTTATTTTTTCTAGTTAGGTAAATTATCAATTCAATCTCAATTCTAGCCCTCTAATTTAGCCTTTATCCACACCTTTAACCTAAACCCCATTACAACCCTTTTAAGACCTTTTGATTTGTGTATCATCTCATTTTTTAATGGTGGAGATTTGATTTTCATGCAAGCCTATGGGATTAACTTTTCATGTTTGACTTTTAAGTGCTTAATCTGAACCTTAAACACGTTGAGTGATTTGAGTGAATCCTTAGTGAGGATGTCAATTATTGTCAATTTTGAATTAAATGTGATTATTTAGGTAAGGGGAAACACCTATTTTTTCGTGCTATAAAAATTTATGACTTAGATTGTTTGAATCCTTAGGACTCTTTTAGTTAAATTATCAATGTATGAATTATCTATGAATTATGATGAAATATTATTGATGAGGATTATAAATTGAGGAAGTTAAATTTTAATTGTGAGTTGAGGATTTTGCTTGAGGACAAGAAAATGCTTAAGTGTGGGGATATTTGATAAACCTCAATTTATACATATTTTAACCCCATGTTTGGCTTACTTTTGGATGAATTTTCATTAAATTTGATGAATTCGATGCTCCTAATCCTTTAATTTCATGTTTTACACTCAGGAGAGCTTAGGGGGCCGAAAAGAATGAGAAACGGGCCAAAAAGGGACAAAATGGGCCTACCTCGAAAATCGACATGGCCTGGAGTTCCGCACACGAGTAGACCACACTACCGTGGATGACGAACAGAATTGAGCACGGCCCAAGCCATCACACACGGGCGTGTCACACGGACGTGTCCCTGCCGAACCCAAGTCTAATTCTATTCGGAAAAGGCTACTTGTGGGCCAAGAAAGACGTCCCAAAGCCTATATAAACACCCTAGGGGGCAACCTAAACGGGAACGTTGTGTAGAAGGCAGAAAATACTCGAAGACAGCCATCGGGAGCAGCTCGGAAGAAGGATCTTCATCAAGACTGAAGATCTTCCATCAAATTCTTTAGAAGTTTTTTGGGTTTTCTTACATTTTGTTATTTTCCTTATTTTAAGATGTTTCCCCCTATCAGTATGAACTAAATCCCTTAAATACCTAAGGGGATGAAACCTAAGACGAATCTTGTTATTATTTGATTTATAAGATAAATACTTGTTCTTATTCTTAATTGTGAGTTCTTATTCTTGTTTTGATAATCCAGGTTATTGATTCAAGTCGAATGTGCTTATTCAGTGGAGCAAAAGTCCCTGTATAAGAGTAGATCAACACAATTAAGTGGAGTTGATTGCAACCCTAGAAATAAGGCGACGAAAATCTGCCGGATTAGAGTCAAATCTAATAAGGGAATCCATAGATCGAGTTAATGCGACAATAGGGGTTTTAATTAGAAAAAAATTTCAATTAATCAACCTAGAGTCAGTTGTTTTTAGTCTCGAAAGAGATATTAACATAAATCAAGGATTTCTACGGATTAAGTCAAGTGAATAAATTGTATGAATCAAAAGTAATAAGTGAAGTCTAGGTGGATTCTTCCTTGGGTATTGCCTTTATCATATAAGTTATCTAAAAGTATTTTTCTAATTCTTTCTTTGTCGTGTTTTTAATTAAGTTTTAGTTTAAAAGAAACCACTCCAATTCTTAGGCTAGATAATAAAAAGATAGTAATTACTAGTACTCTTGGTCCTTGTGGATACGATATTACCGGTCTTACCATAACTATACTATTGAATGATAGGTGCGCTTGCTTTTATTGTGATCATAGTTAATTTTAGACACATCATGGCTCCACCGCCTAGGACAAATACATTTCCGACGTTGATTTCCTCGAATCTTTATAGGTTTGGAAGTATGAGTCTGTGTATCCAATATGAATAAGGTTCTCTCCGAAATACACAAGCATTCTCACTGTGAAACAAATATTTGGACATGTGTAAAGCATCACAAACATAAGGCTTCCAACTGTTGAAACACATGAAACCTTACTCATATGCTCTCTTTCTTCTGCTATCTTAGGACCATCATCCAATGAAAGATGAAAACATGATGCAGTCGATTGAGCGCTTAACTTCGCATTGGTGATTGCAAACTATTCCAGTACCTTATCGAAATATGAAGCTTGTAATAGAGCTATCATTTTATTCTTCCAGTCCCTAAGAATTCGAATTTCTAGAATATAACTAGCTTCACCCAAGTCCTTCATGCAAAACTGTTGAGTTAACCATAGTTTAACCGATGATAATTCCTCTATATCATTTCTGATAAGTAGAATATTATCAATATATAGAACAAGGATGACCATATTTTTTGTCCTTTATATGCTTATAAACACAAGGTTCATCAACGTTTTGCTCAAACCCAAAAGTCTTGATCATTTGATCAAATCTTTTATTCCATGAACAGGACACCTGCTTAAATCCATAAATGTGTCTTATCAATTTGCAAACTTTCTACTCATTTTCTTTGACAACATAGCCAATGAGTTGAGCCATGTAAATGGTATTATCAAGATAGTTATTTAAGAATGTTTTCTTGATATCCATATGCCGGATCTCGTAATCAAGAGCAATAATAATGGATAAAAGTATGTGGATAAACTTAAGCATGACTACCGAAGAGAAGGTTTCATCGTAATCGATACCTTCTTTATGTGTGTAACCTTTCCCTACAAGTCTACCTTTATGTGTTTCCACTTTCTCTTTCACATTTCCCTTGTAGATTCACTTAAACCCTATGAGTTTAATCCAAACTGGAAAATCTACAAGTTTTCATATCGTATTAGATTTTATAGAATCCATCTCAGCATCCATGGTCTATTTCTAAAGCTTGCAATCAACGTCCTGCATAGCCTCATCGTAAGTGTCATGATTTGCTTTCGTATTATAAATACTACCATCATAGATGAAGAAGTCCAGTTTCTTAGAAACTTTTCCACTACGACAGATTCCCTTATATTGTTGATTATTTGCAAGTTTTTCCCTAAATTTCTCGAGAATTGAAGTTGGTGACTGTTCTACAACTCTAGAAAGTTCCTCGATACCACTTTAATTTGAGGCTTAAAGTTATCCATGTAGATTTCCTCAAGGAAAATAACATGAGTAGAAACTTTAATCATATTATCTTTCAGATTATAGAATAATCAACCAATTGTTCCTTTTGGTTATCCTACAAACATGCATAATTTCGTCCATGCATCCAACTTTTTTGCATCCTTATCCAGAACATGGGTTGTACAACCCTATATTCTGAAGTGATTTAGAGTGGGTTTATTTCCATGCTTCAATTCATAAAGTGTCTTACAAGTAGACTTGGTTGGCACATCACTCAGAATATAGCAAGTCATTTGTATCGCATATCCCAGAAGGAAGTAGGGAGTTGTGAATAGCTTAACATTGAACGAACCATGTCAAGTAAGGTTCTATTTTTTCTCTCACCTACACCATTCTATTGTGGAGTGCCCGATGCAGTCAACTGGGACAAAATCTCATTTTCTATGAGGTATACTAAGAACTCGTTAGACAAGTATTCCCTACCTCGGTCAGACTAAAGATTCTTTATAGATAAATCTAATTGCCTTTCCACTTGTACACGAAACTCTTGAGATTTCTCAAAGGTTTCTCTTTTGTGATGCATTAGATACACATATCCATATCAATAATAGTCAATAAAAGTCACGTAATAACCGTAACCTCCTTAGACACTGATGCTTATAGTACCACATATATCAGTGAGCACAAGTTCTAAGGGTAGATTGGCCCTTGTACCTTTCACATTAAAAGACCTCTTAGTCATTTTAACTTCCTTAAGCATACTTAAGGGACCATCTTTTATGAGTCCAGTTATTATTTCTTTGTTAATATCACCAAGTCTTAAGTGCCATAGGCACCCTTCATTATAGTGAGAAGTTTTAATCTTATTATTTACCATTTCAGTTTGAAGAATCGAGTAGTTATTTGGTTTGATAAAATAAATATTGTTTTCCATCCATCCATTATAGATCAAAGAATGATTTTTGTGAATAGAAATCCATTTATTGCATGCCATAGAATAATCGTCATTAAATAAACATTCTACATAAATTAAGTTCCTCTTAAAATGAGGTACATAAAACATTTCCTTTAAAATAGTCTTCCTAAAATTATCAAAATGTAAGATAACTTCTCCCACTTCTTTGGCTGAAACATAGCTTCCTGATCTGCCGTAATTTGACATGGCAAATTAGGCTTTCCCATTATACTTATAGAGCTTGTTTTCAAGCAAATTAGTGACTTTTCTGTAATTTTTCATAGTTTTTAGAATTTTGATTTCATAAGTGTAAAAGTCTCTTTTTACTTATTTTGAGATCCAATTTGGCCAATTGTGCCATTAGGGCTCCTGATAATCGATTGAGTGTTGTAGGGACACGTTGGAGGTCGAAATCGAGGGAGAACATCACCAAAGGAGAAGGTATTGCGATATCCTACCCTTAGAATCGCGATACCTCTAACATGCCCCAAGTTTTGACAACTCTTCAGTCGTATCGCAATATCCCCCGTGGGTATCATGATACCACCTACCCAAGGAGCACCCTGAATCAATTTTGCTGATGGCATCAAGATATCCTATCCTTGGGTATCGCAATACCAACATCGTAAGGGGACAAAAAATGATTCCAATGGTATTCTTTGTACATCCGAAGCACCAATCATTTAATTTATTCTCTGTAAGAATGCTAATAAGAGAAGTAGGAGACATATTTCAACTGAAAAAAATAAAGATTCACTAATTACTATACTTGTATTAAGTAAATATTTTCATTTCAACAACATATCAAGATTGCAGTATGATGCATGCGTCTTGTATTAAAACCTTAAAAAAACATTTTTCTGTTGCTACGATCATTCTCACACCCATCAATCATGTTGCCTCAGGGTCCCATGATTAACTAGCAAAAACATGGATTACATCCAATCAATTCGTGAATCTTTATTCTCAAGACTCCACACGAACCAACGACCATTTAACATTTGACCATCATCTCTAGTTTAAATATCGTTTCTTGGGAAACTATTTAATAAGATACGATCTTGAATGTGTAACCATTGACTCAACACCCATCATGAACATGCTTTCATTTGTGAGTCATCTTGGGACAATCTCACTGACAGTCATGCATGACTAGTTGTCTTTAAAATGAAATCCCATCTAGTGAACCCACATGATAAAGTTTACCTTGGAGTGTGGCTAGGGTAGGAGCCGACTCGAAACTTTATCATGCTATCACTTAAGGACAATTAATGGAGGCCGTAGGTCTTGCTCAGGGACTTCTCCCACTCAATATTTAAAAACACATGCAATTTTTTTATCCCAGATTTCAAGAATGATCATACAATAGTTCTAATGACATTCTTACCTAATCTATATGACATGCTTCCAATATATGCATGTCATGCTATGACAGTTTTATAAATTTCACATTCATTCATCGCAAGAATCAATCAATCATAAAGACAAACAAATCTTTCCTTGACAAAAAGTGATCATACAAAAAGTGAATATGAACCGTGCACCAGGCAGGGCTCTAGGAAAGGGAGGTGAATCTTATTTGACAGCTTAAAAACCAAATCTTTCCTTGCCAGAGCCAATCCTAGACATGTACTTTCTCATTACCACACTTTTCACAGCAATTAAATAACCTAAATAATTGAATAGAGCAATATAACACATGCACTTTTAGAATACCACGCTTTTTATCTTTAATCGATCAACTATGGATCATCTCATACATATATATCACAATTATAACCTTAAAAATTACTAATATATATATATATATATATAGAGAGAGAGAGAGAAGGATGAACGCTTTTACCGAGTAGTCTTCTCCACTATCCTCAAGCTCACATTTGTCGAGTGTGGGCTCGCTTCAAATCAAATCATTTTCCACAAAATTACCAATGGGGGAATTTCACAATTTCTCTAAACTTCTAGGCCAAGTAATAAAAAAATATTTCTAAAAATCTTCTGGAATAATTTCTTTAGAGAATTTTCTCTTTACAACTTTCTCTTTAATTCAAAGTCTGCCAAAAATAATGATTCAAGGCTCTCTTTATATTGGGAGAGTTTAGAGAGTTCAACTAAGATAAAACTTAATCACTTTAATATTAAATTTATTAAATTAATAGAATATTATCTTAATATTATATTAAAAAAATACTACCATAATAAGTATTACATTAAATTTAATATTAAATTTATTAGAATAATATTATTTTTGAAATAGTTAATCTGAAATCAAATTATTCGTTAGAGTTCCAGTAGGAGTGTGATCCTTCCACTGCTTAAGTGCTAAAGAACCACCGCAGTCAATCATCCGTCGAGCACTAGAATGTCGTCGTCGTAGTTGTCGGTATTGTTTTGCCCGATGGTGCAGGTGAGACACCCTCACGGCACCTCGAGTCGGTTTGGTCTGGGCTATTGGTCTAGTCCACCATCGGTTGGACCGTCGGCCCAGTTTCACATACCGAGCCCAGTTCGACCAGTTTTGGGACTCGATCTCGGTTTTGGTTCTCAGTTCCAACTTTCGATCTCAAGTCCAATTTTCAAGTTTAATTAGCTATCGGGTCAATTATTTAACTTGAAAATCAATTTCCAAAAATGCCATATTTATTTTAATTAATTTGATTAATTTAAATTTTCTTGATCAAAATTAATTTTTCCCAAGAATCATTGAAATTTTTCAAGATAATTCTTTAATCAAATTCTCTAGTTGAACAATTCTCACGGCTGCCCAATTTAATTCCTCATCGAATAAATGAACTCAATTAAATTATTTTCAAAGTCGTATGATTTTTTTCTTATTCAAATGCAGTTTGATCGAGCTTTTGTTGAGCTAGCAAGGGGACCGATTGGACATATACAACTAGGCTCTAGTAATTATAATTATGTCCAGAAGCATCTTTCGATAATTCACAATCTACTTAATCATGGAGTCGGTCCACAACAAATACCATGATTGAAAACTTCTTTCTGTATACTCTTTACGAAAGCAATTCATCCAACTATTTTGCCAATGACCCCGTCATGTATGTGTTACCCTCATATGATATCCTTGATTCATTTGAGTTAAATTCGTTCACTCAATAAAATTTTATTTTATCTCATTGTCACCATTGTGTCTTCTTAATGATTATTATTATCATTATCCAGAAATGACTGTGATAAATTACTTGTTCGAGAACAAGCAACTCGTGGCCATGTTTCCTATTTATCAATCTACACAATGAAAACGAGAGCATATCATTAATTCTTTAATCAAGTTATGAATTCTAGTTCTTCTAGTAAAGCCATGCCATACACAAGTCATGTACCCAACATACCAGCTATAGGCTCGACCATCTTTAGAGCATATGCCTCCACTTATATCAAAGCACATGAGTTACATACGCATGGTAAGTGACTAACTCAGGATTTAGGAAAATCACACCATAAATGTCACAAGTGAATTATTTTACAAACGGATTCAGAAATAATTCAACTTAGGTCCAGTCCAATGCATCTTTCTTCCAATAAGTACATCTATGTCTCTACATGTGGAGTCAACTACTCTGATAGCCAAGATTGGCCATCTCCCCAATTGGAATTGTAGACGACATAATAATCCTTTTAAGTATTTGAATCAAACACTCACTTTGATTCGTTTATGGGATTAAGTACTCGTTTATATTTTCTACTTAAGTAAGTTTTCTTTCTTGCAATGTAAACGTTCTTACAGTGCCACTTATCATCTGTTTGAACTTAGACAAGAAATGACCTAATATTTGCTTGTAATAATTTTGCTATGTATGCAAAACATGAAAGACATAAACACAAAAGATATAACAATGAAATGTGAAATTAACCTTATTTGGATTGGGGGTATAATGGTATTCCTCCTACCATTCAAGTCAAGATGTGAGAGGGGTTATAAAGTGGCCCTTCTCGAGATGCATTGTTTTGTTGTTTCCTTCTATTAGCAGCTCTTTGGTGGATGATGGTCTTGCTTGACAATGAAAAATGCTGTGAAAATTTTTTTTGGGATTCTTTTGTAAATGTACTTTGAGGGCTTTGTTTCTGGGGAGTCATGATAATGATGAACAACATCCTTTTCAAACATGTGGTTAGTTGCCATTGGATATCATTTGTTCAGCGAAATGGTGCATTTTGGGAAATGGGTGTACATATTTGTTGGGTAATTTTCTCTTGTTTAGAGCTATTTTGTTTCTTCAGCTTTTGAAATTTTGACCATTGTTCGTGTAACACCCCATACCTGATCTGATTGTCGGGTCCAAGCTACGAGATGCCACATTCTTTCTTGAGAAACTTAAAACAATTAGAATTCAATTTAACAATTCATATGTGATGCTAAGATCATTATACATTCATAACATGACTTACAATCATATTCGGGTCTTATACGAGCTTATGAAAGCACTTTTAATAACTTAAGGTTGAATGAGACCAAAATGTAAAGATTTCAAATTACTGGGTTGGTGTCATGAACTTAGGATTTCCATGTTATGACGCTACTCATTGTCCATTCCTTGTTTCAATGTGAAGGGCCCAACGTTGCGACACCACTAACTATTTCCAAAAGGTTCATATAGCACCAATTCACAACACCTAAACAATTAATCAAATTCCTCAATTCAACCATTTCAGCTAATATACCATTCTCATGCATGCTTAACAAACTTTATTTTCAATTCAATCTGACATTAACTACACTAGTTTCCAAATTGAACATTTAATTACAAAACTGACACAAAACTTAGGTACATGCCATTTATTGAAAGCATAGGGGAAATGTTACAAACTTTTCTAAGTCAAGGCTTGAGGATTGGAAGCAAGATCACTTCTCGAGAGTTTGAGATCTTCCAATGCCTAAGCATGGAAATAAACAAACCATACGCTGAACGATAAAGCTTAGTGGTACTTTAATGATTCAAGTAAATAATTCAATAACATTAGCAATATGAACACATTCAATACATATTCTAGATTCAACCAACTTATGTACCATTCATGCCAAATACCAAGATGATGCACAAATTCATTTAACCAAGCTTATGCACACTAATTAATTCATATATGGCAATAACACAACTTATTCATTTTATTCCATTTCATACTATCTATTTGCTTCTTCTTCTTTTTTTCTGTTTGATCTTTACCGAATCAATTGATTCATTTCATTTCCATGTCGGCCTTCAGAGCTCGTTATAACTAGCTCACATAATCTTTCACATGCTATCTCTACTCATATTTTACATATATGCATATATAGTACCATTTTATACTATCATTTCAATTCAATGTCATTTATCAAGTTCATACTTTATACCCTTCATTAATCAGACTCAAACTCGGACTCAGACTCAAGACAAATACTCGGATCATCCAACCAACACACCAATCTGGCACCTCAATGTATCATTGGATAAACCAAAGCGAATATACTAGTACACATAGTGCATTATCGGACGAATCGAAGCAAATTCATTGGCATAAATAGTGCATGATCAGACAAACCAAAGAAAATATATTGGTATACACAGTGCATCACCAGACAAACTAAAGTATAAACCCGTACACAATAAAATCTGATGGCATGCCAACTATATTCGACTTTGCTCAAACAGTTAATAGGGTAACCAATGTCCAATTACATATCATTACTTATTCAATACCATAGTTTCATACCATTTCATTATCGTTTAGTATCACATATCATATTTCTAAATCATGTTCAGTTATGACAATGTTCAAATCAATTCAATTTCCAACATTCTATATCATTAAACACAAATCAATTCATATGACAAGTATAGACTTGCCTCAATAACTAGTATGGAATAATCATGTATACATACATACACACACAGAGACATTGAACTCGAATCATAAAAGTACAAACTAAATGTTCTGCTACTCGTCTAGTACTCGCGTATTCCCTTTCTCTCGCAATAGCCCAACGTCATATTTAGTTACGTTCAATAATTCAATAATAAAAATAATATCATATTACATCCATTTCCTATCCAGATACATAATCACTCATATTTTTCATTTTATTCAATTTAATCCTTATATTCGAGATACTTACATTTTTCAATATCTAACATCGAATCAAAATTCAATTTCACATTCTTTCATTAAGGACCTTATACTTTCTATCTATACCATAATCTCAGGAAAATTTTCAATCTATTCAATTTAGTCCCTATTATTTCAAATTTGTCTAGCAAGCTTAATTTTTAATTTCCAATTTAGTCTTTTCACAATCTAAGCTTATTAACTATCAATTTCTTCAATTCAAACTCAAAATTGTCAATCTCATCTTAATAGAAACTTGCTTAAAACTTAACAATTGAAGAAATTTATATATGTGCTAGCTAAATCAAGCTCTCATAATTAAAGTTCCATAAAAATAAAATAAAAATAGCTTAGGGACTTACTTGAATAAATGGTCGAATGCTTCTTCAACCATGGGGATTTCTTTCTTTTTTTTCACTTTAATGGACAGTTGGGACTTAGGAAGAAGGTGATATGTTGTCATCTTCCACTAATTTTATTATATATAGTAAGATTAAAAATTAATTAAGATTAATTAATCATGTTTATGTTATTAATTAACCTTATTTATTTTCTTTAATTATAAATACATCAATTTAATGACCATCATCATCATTAATTCCTACTAACTCTCAATAGAACAATGGTGTAATAGCCATTTTGGTCATTTGGATAATTACTATCTAGGTCCTCAAGCATTTTTTAAATTAAAATTTAATAGAAATTAGATATTTACAAATTAGTCCCTGAGCTTTAATAAACTATTATCTCTGTAACAATCCATTTTTCAGTATTATCGGAAATAGTGGTTTAGGAACCCCATTTTTTATGAGTGAGTTCGTAAATAATATTTTTTAATATTTATGAGGTTTTTATAAATTTTAATTAAAGTTTGGTCCTTCAATTTTGTCGATTAGATAGTTAATTAAGGTACAAGGACTAAATCATAGAAGTGGTAAAAGTTTTATCACTATGAATTTTTATTTAATTTAGGGATCAATTGAATAGCTAGAACCATTTTTTGTTGTGAATAGTGGATGGCGATGCCATCATCGACTTAGTTTAGCTTAATGATGCTTAATTAAGATTTATTAAGATTAATTCAGGTTTAATTAGTTTTAATCATAGTATAAAAGGAATTTATAAAAAAAAAACATATTATCTATCATTTTTTTCATCCCCAACCATTCTAAGGAAGAAGAAAACCCTTCCACCGTCCAAGATTTGTTCTTCAAATTTGGTAAGTCATTTTTAGTTCATTTATTTTAATTTTTATGTTTTTGAGATCCCGAGAGCTTGACTTAGCTAGCCCGGGTACTATTTTTCAAAATCGTTAAAGTTTTCAAAAGTTTCCATTGATGATTTCTTGAAGTTTTTGGTGTTATTTGGTCATATTTGAAGCCCAAGTATGAAAAAGGACTCATTTGTAAAATAAAAATTGTTAGTTTTGCACGTAGGGACTAAAGTGTAATGATTTTGAATTTGGCATGAATTTTCTATAATTTTAGGTTTTGGTGGTCTGTACAAGGATGAAATTGAGATCGATTTCGAGATCGAAGCTCAAATTTAAAAGTTATGGCATTTTCTATTTTAGAGGCTAAATTAAATAAAATGCAAAACTTTAGGGAACATTAAAAATTTGAAATTAAACTATCATTAGCATATAATAGACTGATATTAAGTATTTGGAATTGATAATTGAAATGAATTATTATTATAGATTGGGATTTGGACCAAATCACAGATAATCACGAAAAAGGCAAATTAGCTGATTAGTCCTTGATGTTTTGTTAATTGTTGATTTTTTTGGTAAGCTCATATGATTCATATATGTGTATTTAATTTATAAAATCTTGTTATGTGAATGTATGTATGTTTATTATGTTTTGAATTATTTAGAAGAAAATGGTACAAAAGGTGAGATTTGAATTGAATTGAATCGAAAAGAAATGTTGATATATGTATAAAGTGATGTCCGGTGAATGGAGTAAAGAATAGGATACAATTGGCATTCCAATAGAGTTAGTTGCACGTTTGTATGGGTTTGCACTTCGGTGCTTTTGTTTTCTCTTCGATGCATTTGTTTGTACTTTGGTGCCTTTGCTCGCACTTCGGTGCCTCTATATAGCACTATAGTGCTCTCTGGTGTGGTGTAGTACTTGCGTATCCGAATTTATTTACTAAAATTCATCGGGCTAAATATCTGGAAATTTGAGAAATGATGTTTAATACAGTACGATTTGGTATGTTTATGGTTAAATGTGGTATTGATCTTTGTATGATACTGAAGCATGTAATTATGATAGATTACATGTTACATTTGAATCAATATATGGAATGTTTATGTAAACTCACCTTTTGGAATTTTATTGCCATGTTTAGGTTTAATTGTCAAGTTAGTTAATTTCTTACTTATAAGTATAAAAATGAGGTAAGTTTACCATTTTATGCTTATGAACTTACTAAGCATTTGAAATGCTTACTTTGTTATGGTTTTCATTTTTTGTAGTTGTCTATTTGCAGAATCTATTGTTCAGATAGCTTAGGAGCTCACACTATTCATCTATCGTTTCGGTAGACTTTTGATCATTCTATGTTCGGTTATGTGGCATGTATATAGGTGATATGTTAATGAGACTTTAGGTACATGTACTTATGTCTTGTAGTTTAACACTTGTGAGTTGTGTTCTTATGTTTATACATAGTTTCTCTTTATAATTTGGTAAGTTGCATATGATCATGGTTTGATTTAGTAAATGTTGGAGTTACCTATCACCTTGCTAAGTAGTACATGTTGGCTTTTGGTTATGGCTAATGTCATTGAATGGCTTGTAAATTATGAGAAATGGTCAAGTGGTTGATGGTAAAATTTGATAATTTTGGATGATTATGAATAAAAGATTTGGTTAGTTGAATTGGTGTAACTTAGCTCAATTTGTTGTTGCCAAATTTGTGGAAATGTTGGAATGGAAGTTAGAAATCGTTGTATGAATGGTGAAACATGTTTTTGAATTTAGTTTTTGTAGGTTATAAGTGTGCATTAGGCACCAAATGAGCTAATGGTTTGGCTTGGCATGGAATAGGTACCAAATGCTTCCACATTGAGACAAGAAACTCTCCTCGCTGCAACGTCGACCAACAGTTTGTGACGTCCCAACATCGAGCAGCCGGACATCGCAACTTGACAAATTGTTTAGCGACGTCACGAAGTGGAGGAAGCGACATCACGACGTCGGCCCTAGATTTTTAAAACTTTATAATTTGGTCCTAATTCATGCTCGGATCAAAAAAAGATCTTTCGTAAGCCAAATTAAGGCTCAGATTTAATTGTGAATCATATCATGAATGTGTTTTAAGTTGTAATTTTTTATTTGATTGATATAATTACTGTGTTTTCGTCAGTAGTTATAACAACTTGTTTTCCAATGGTATCAGAAACAGTGATTTTGATACCACAATTTCGACGAGTGAGTTCGTAAATATTATTATTTAATATTTACGAGTCAAATATAGTGTTATATTGAATTTTGATCTGATAAATTCTCTAATTGAACAGTTAGTTAAAGTAGAAGTGGTTTGACCCTAAAGTTAGTGGTTTTGGAAAATAAGGTATCGAGACCTCGTTTTCATTAATCAAGCTTGTACATATTAAATATTTACAAAGTTATTATTTAGGTGAATTAAATTTTGGTCCAGAAATTTTAGTGATTGGATGGCTAATTAAGGTACAAGGACTAAATTGTAAAAAATCAAAAAAGTTAATCGCTATCAATTTTTATTTCCTAAAATGCCTAATTAATAATTGTTTAAGGTTTGAAATGGCAATTAAGTCATTTTTATATCTAGTGGATGGTCTTGTATAATTTTTAAGTGGAAATTTCATTAAATAATGTTTTATTAATTTAAATTATAAACATTTAAAACATCACTTTTCATCTTCCTTGTTACTTTGTTCCACCATTTGAAATAAGAATCGAAAATAGGAAGTCATAGTTGAACCTTTCCAAAATTTCCAATCGTGCATGTAAGTCCTCCAAATGCCTGTTTTTTGATAAATTTTTTTGTGTTTAAGATTGTTGTAGCTTAATCTAGTTATCACAGGTATTGAATCATGAAATTGTCAAATTTTCAAAATGTTATCATTGATGACTTTTGATGTTTTTGATATTAAGTGTGTAACACCCCAAACCCAGCCTAGAAGTTAGGTCCGAATCTGGCGTGCCACATGGAAGTGTTTTTCAAAAACCATCTTTACCATATTGTTAAAAACTTGTTTGAAAATTATAGCCTCTTTGTTAAAACCCAAAACACTTAAGCAATTGTGTCTACATGAAAACATAATTATCTTCAATAAACCTTTTCGGTTGCAAAAGCATATTTGAAATAACAATTTACGAAAATGAGACGTTTGAAATAGAGTTGTAAAAAAAACATCTTGAAACATTGCGGAAACGTTGATAAAATACAAGTATTTTTGAAAGATTGATCGATGAATCACAAATCAAGGAATTGAACTTTAAATCCATGACTTTTGAAAATGTCGTTAATAATTTGAAAGAAAGTTCGAGTTAAATCATATTTGTAAAAGTTTATTTTGAAATCCATTTGTTAATTGATTTTTGGAAAACCTTTATTTACGTTTTTAGAAAAATTTTCGTTTTAAACAATTTAAGCAAATTAATAAGTATAACAACCATAAAGCAAATAATAAAATACTCCAGAGGCCTTATTACAACTTAAACCCAAATAGCAAAATAACAAAATAAACGGAAATAGAAATTTAAAATTCAATAACACCATTTCTGAAGTATGGCCTCCACCGAGTCATCCATGGCCCAAGTCCACATTCCTGAGCATTACCTACAGGGATTAAGAAAAGAGGGGGTGAGTTACAAGAACTCAGTGTATAATCCTCTTACCCTCATCCACTGGGTCGGAACACACATAGCAATATTTTGGGCCTAAGCCCATTTACAATCATAGCATAATATCATATATATAACATGCATGTGTTATGCAATTTCCCAACCAAACCTAGTTTTCCATCCGCTACACACCACCCGTACCAACCATCACACCTGTGGGGATCAAGTCAACCCACCCCGCCAACACACCAATAGCAGGCATTAAGCCAATTATAATATTTTGTGGTAGAGCCACCGAACTAGATTTTGGCAACAGGCCATTTATAATATTTGTGGCAGAACCACCGATCTAGATTTTGGCAACAGGCCATTTACAATATTTGTGGCAGAACCACCGAACTAGATTTTGGCAACAGGCCATTTATAATATTTGTGGCATAGCCACCGAACTAGATTTTGGCAACAAGCCTTTCTTCTCTTCGTCAATTATCCCAACCCATGCAGTCATGTGTGTATATATAATGCATAACAATATATTCATAAGGTAATTTCAACAAAAAGCCCATATTACAAGTTATCAATTTGGCCCATTAGTCAAAAATAGCATTTTAGCCCATTTAACGATCTAGCAATTTTGGCCCATATATCGATCTAGCAGTTTTGGCCCATAAATAGATCTAGCAGCTTTGGCCCACATATCGATCTAGTAATTTTGGCCCATTAAGCAACATGAAGCCCATATATCAATTTTTATCACACGGCCCATATAGCAACATATCACATTTGGCCCATAAAAGGTATTTTCATAATTCAGTCCATAAGGACATTTCGTAATTCGGGCCATTAGGGCATTTTTGTAATTCGGTAATCGTACCCACAAAGGGTAATTCGGTAATTTACCCTTTAAGGGTATGATGGTAATTTCGCAACCTAGGCTTAATTACTAATTTGGGGCATAAAAATTGAAGCTGTCCATCTGCGTCGTACTAACTAAACTGACTATAACTCGGGTTAGAAAACTGAAATCTAAATCCGTAAATTTTCCTTGAAACTAGGCACATATATCTTTCTCGTATAATAGACACAGTAAGCTTTAATCAGATATCTTACTCACTTTGTAATTCCTTTTATCCAATTTTTCGTGATTTTTCAAATACACGCCACTATTTCTGACCGGAACTGTTTTATTACAAAATATGATTACTACTACCAGCATACGCACGTCCGAGTGATCACGGATGCCAGTTATCGATTTTCTTCTGTATTTCTACCGAATCACAGAATATTTCATGTAAACTTTTAGAGAGATGTGAGATTTACTCACCATTTCAAACATTTATTCGGAAGGGTAAGGATTACACACCTTATTTGGAATCCGTAACACGATATTCTCCGCGGCACCTAAAGATACAACCGGTCAACAATTAATCCCAAAACTGAATTTACCACTTCAACCAAATATTGCGATTGATAATCAATCTATCACTTACCAACGATCCGAGTCTCTTATTACGAAGGATAGGTGTTCGATCGGCCCTCCGATATAGTACTTCGAGTCCTTAGAAGTGATTAATACAAGAACAATGTTAGCTACACCTTATTCGGCTTGAGAAAGAATCACCACAATGCACCCCCTTCACCTATATACGGCTTGGAAGAAAAAAGAAAATGAAATGAAAAGAGGAATGTACAATCACTTACCGATTTGATTAAGAAGAGATTGGATGGAAGAAGAGTGCCTTGGTAATTTCGGCTATCAAAAGCGGAATAAACAATAGATGAAAATCTTGATCAAACAAAAAAGCAAGAAAGTACACAATTGTACTAAGGAAATTCGGCCAAAGTAAAAAGAAAGAAGAAATATGGTCACCAAGGCTTGTAATTTCGGCACAAAGCAAAGGAAAAGAAAAGAATTTGAGAGGAAAACAATGCACTATTGTGCTACTATGATTTGGTAAGGAGGGTTGCAAAATTGAGAGAAATGACACAAAGTTGTCACAAAGGTTTTTGGCCAAAAAAAACTAGGATTTTACCAAAAGCGAAAATAAAATTCCAGCCACCTAACTACTCCAAAAACCGTCCACATGCATCCCCCCTTAGGATGAGAGTTTGGCCACCCAAGCTTTCCAAAACACCTCCCCCGATATTTGCCTCTTGTCCCCCTTTCTTTCCTATTTCTCTTGATTCCTTTCCCAACTTCAACCTTGCCTTTTTCTCTTAGCCATCTTGCCAAAAATAAGAAGTCCACCTTACCATAAATACCTCTTGACCGACACTTAAGGAAAGCATGCAAAAATAATCAAAATTTGTACACAATGGGATTTGAACCTCTTCCCTCAAAGTACTTCATATGGCACCATAACCTCTTTACTAATTTCTCACTTATGCAAGCTATTTACTCATAAATTTCCATATGTCTTGAAGCTACTTACCATCTCTCCTTAAAGTGCTAAAATACCAAATTTTTCCTAAAGCCCAATTAAACCCGAGACTTCATAGAAACCTCGTAACCTTCCAAATTCACTTAACTAATAAGTCCAATTTGCAATAATGCCATTCTCTTGATCTCAAAATTTTAAACACTCCTTCGCTCAAGGCCCATTGGGCCCAATCCTACTAGGCCCAATTTTGGGATGTTACAATTCTACCCTCCTTAAAGAAATTTCGTCCTCGAAATTTCCAACCAACTACTAAACTCACCGTTCAAATCACACCACTATGCTTTCGCTGCGCACTCTGATCTTAATAACCACAATGTACTTTTTAACATAATCTTGAATCCTTTTTCACACAACCGAACATCTAACCACAGTAGCAAACCGTTGTCTACCACTTATACCAAAAATATTCTTACATTCAATCATCACTTCCAACCAAAACATACCTGACTTGATGGTGATGAAACAATCCCGAGTCTTATTTCTCCTTAGACCCGCATCTCAAGCATGCTCCTAACCTCCTCCAGCATTCACCCGAATGACACCTTCCACAGTAATCGCAAGCCGGAAACTTCGGTCGTGCCTTGACATGCTTTACAGAATGAGATTGCGACCCAAAAGAACCGCGATATATTTTCTTCTTACAGTCCACAGACCCAACTCAAAGTGGTTCACCGATTCCTTTAACCTCCTCCAATATTTCCTTGACTATCTGAGTCAGCTCGACAACCCCAGCTCGATCATGAGATTCTGTCTCAACCACCGGCGATGCCAATGCCTCCCTTTTGGAAACATGCCTCGGTGCCGAAGATCTAGCCCTAGCACCTCGGCCTTTACCACGTCCACGCCTACCGCGTCCACGTCTTCTAGCGTTCATGTATGCTAAGTCGATATAATCTTATTAAGAGTTTTATGATTCATTATGTTATTTCAGTGTTTATTAAACAATGTTTTATGGAGTACAAGAAGTAAAGTTGTTTTCGCAAAACGCATCCTAAAGTCTCAATCTCTATAGTTTCAACATCTAAAACTAAAAGTTCTAGAGTGTTCCTATAGTCATATCACAATAATCATAAAATGAAAACAAATACTTACTTGACTTGGTGCCGGATACCCGTGGTGCCATACTTCCTTCAGAACATGCATTTATATTTTAAAATTCAAAATAATTTTGGAAACTTTTTTGAACCCAAACCACAGCCGAGTTTTGAAACTGGGCTCTGATACCATTAAATGTAACACCCTAAACCCGGCCTAGAAGTTAGGCCCGAATCTGGCGTGCCACATGGAAGTGTTTTTCAAAAACCATCTTTACCATATTGTTAAAAACTTGTTTGAAAATTATAGCCTCTTTGTTAAAACCCAAAACACTTAAGCAATTGTGTCTACGTGAAAACATAATTATCTTCAATAAACCTTTTCAGTTGCAAAAGCATATTTGAAATAACAATTTACGAAAATGAGACGTTTGAAATAGAGTTGTAAAAAAAACATCTTGAAACATTACGGAAACGTTGATAAAATACATGTATTTTTGAAAGATTGATCGATGAATCACAAATCAAGGAATTGAACTTTAAATCCATGACTTTTGAAAATGTCGTTAATAATTTGAAAGAAAGTTCGAGTTAAATCATATTTGTAAAAGTTTATTTTGAAATCCATTTGTTAATTGATTTTTGGAAAACCTTTATTTACGTTTTTAGAAAAATTTTTGTTTTAAACAATTTAAGCAAATTAATAAGTATAACAACCATAAAGCAAATAATAAAATACTCCAGAGGCCTTATTACAACTTAAACCCAAATAGCAAAATAATAAAATAAACGGAAATAGAAATTTAAAATTCAATAACACCATTTCTGAAGTATGGCCTCCACCGAGTCATCCATGGCCCAAGTCCACGTTACTGAGCATTACCTACAGGAATTAAGAAAAGAGGGGGTGAGTTACAAGAACTCAGTGTATAATCCTCTTACCCTCATCCACTGGGTCGGAACACACATAGCAATATTTTGGGCCTAAGCCCATTTACAATCATAGCATAATATCATATATATAACATGCATGTGTTATGCAATTTCCCAACCAAACCTAGTTTTCCATCCGCTACACACCACCCGTACCAACCATCACACCTGTGGGGATCAAGTCAACCCACCCCGCTAACACACCAATAGCAGGCATTAAGCCAATTATAATATTTTGTGGCAGAGCCACCGAACTAGATTTTGGCAACAGGCCATTTATAATATTTGTGGCAGAACCACCGATCTAGATTTTGGCAACAGGCCATTTACAATATTTGTGGCAGAACAACCGAACTAGATTTTGGCAACAGGCCATTTATAATATTTGTGGCACAGCCACCGTGTAACACCCCAAACCCGGTCTATGCGTTTAGACAAGATTTGGTTTGTCACACCAATCAAACATTCATTTATTCTCGAGTGGTTAAAGTAAAATAGTGCTACAAAACTTTTTGAAAATAGAGTTTAATAAAAAGTTAGAACGAGATTTTGTAATTGATGACTTAAAAGAAAATACTTGTTTGAAAACTTATCATTGAAACATTAAAGTCAAAACCTCGAGATAGTTAAAAAAATCTTTGAAAGAATTTATAATATTTAAGGTGTCCAAAATTGTTATAAAACCCAATATTTTATAGAAAACTTAATGGATTTAAGAAAAACTCATATTAAAAGTTTGGAAATAAAGTTAAATCCATCCACACAATAAAATCCACAAAAACATATTTAGAGGCCTTATTACATCAACCCAAAATAGTAATTAAAATAAGTAACTTAAAATAAAGTTCATAGTTTATAAAACTCATGCTTGTAGTATGGCCTCCACCAAGTCATCACCGGCCCAAGTCCACATCAATTTCCATTACCTGAAATGGTTATAAAATTGGGTGAGTTACAAAGAACTCAGTGTGCAACTCACTTACCACCATTATTGGGCCAGATCGTCAAGATATTATGCTGGGCTTGAGCCCATTTGCAGAATTCATCAATATCATAAAGTAACATGAAATAAATTAAAATGCATGTAAAATGAATTTCCCAACCAAGCCTAATTTCCATCCGTTAACACCCCCGTACCAACCAACACACCTGTGGGGATCAAGTCAACCCACCCCGCCAAACACACCAATCATAGGCCTTAAGCCTTTTATAATTTTGTAGTGCACTACCGAACTAGATTGTGACATTGTCACCGAACTAGAGGCGTTTAGCCAAATTTGTGGCAGAGCCACCGAACTAGAGGCATTAAGCCGAGATTTTGTGGCAGAGCCACCGAACTAGAGGCATTAAGCCGAGATTTTGTGGCAGAGCCACCGAACTAGATTTTTGGCAACAGGCCATTCTTCTCTTCATTAAATACCCCGCCCCATGCAATCATGCGTGTATAACAAAATATAGCCATATAACAATTTATCAAATCATCCATAACATCAATTGGGTCTATAATTAAACATTTCATTTGGCCCATAAAACAATTTATTATCTTGCCCATTTAATAATTTAGCGGACTTTGGTCCATATATCAAACTAGAGAAATTTTAGCCCATATATCGAACTAGAGGGTTTTTTGGCCCAATTTATCGAACTAGAGTATTTTTGGCCCAATTTATCGAACTAGAGTATTTATGGCCCAATTTATCGAACTAGAGTATTTTTGGCCCAATTTATCGAACTAGAGTATTTTTGGCCCAATTTATCGAACTAGAGTATTTTTGGCCCAATTTATCGAACTAGAGTATTTATAGCCCAATTTATCGAACTAGAGTATTTTTGGCCCAATTTATCGAACTAGAGTATTTATCGCAATTTTTCCAACTTTAACCGTTTTCATGCATTTACTCAAAAGTATTAATATCACAAAATTTCCGATTTTACCATTTTTACGGTTTTATCACGTTACTTACGATTTGATATCTAACCCGAAAATGAGTGTGAAGTTACACACCTGGTTATTGAGAGAACTAGACTTTCCCGCTCGTCAACACCTATACGTATCATGATAATTAGAACACTATAATCTAATAATAAAACCGATCTAAACATAACGATCTAGAATTTTACCCTCGGACTTTCGTAATACTTCTACTTGCGGTTTCTCCCCGATCGATGGTTCGCTAACCGATGAAAAACCACGAACAAACAGGGGTTCGGGAGTACGAACAACTTCAAACAATTGATCCTCCCCGGATGAACGTCCACAACCCGGTGGAAAATCCCGGATTCCCGAAATCGTCCTTTGCTTATACTTAGGGGGAATAACGGAACCTCCCCTCTTCCGAAGACTGAACACCGCCCTCTTCTTCCCTATCTTGAATGTCTTAAAAGACCAAATGATTATTAATCCATCCTAATAATATACCGTAAAATATGACTAAGAGTTATGAAGGATGGGATTTCCTTACCACGATAATCCTTGTTCCACAAAATGAGAGTCGACCCAAAACGTTCCCTTAGCACTTAAATCGGTTCCAACTTCATATGTTACCCACGAACGCTTGATTTCCGATCTTCCGTTACCGCACTAACGTATAATGAATAAAACGTTAATAGGATGAACCATAATTTCGATCTAAAGAGATCCTTTTTACCACTTCAAGATTCGGCCAAATACTATTAACTAATCGAAAACGAAAAAGAACCCTTACCTATTTTTCCACGGTTGAAAAGGATCGATTGAGAAAGATGTTTGTGATTAAAGAAAGATTCGACTATGTATGATCAAAGAAAAGAAAGAAATATTCGGCTATGGGCACTCTAGGATTCGGCCATGAAAGAGTTTAATGGAGAAACTTTGAGTGAAAAGAAATAAAATATGAAAGAAGAGATGGTGATGATGTTGTTTTGATTTCAAAGAGAATGGAAGAGAAAAGAAAGAAAGAGATGAGTTTTTAGAGAGATGTATAATCGGCAAATGGGAAGAAGAAAGAAAAGAATGGCCTTTTTGGTATAGAAAAAAAAATGACCAAATGGTCACAAGATTAAGGCTTACCAATGTTCAATTTCGGCCAAAGGGAAAAAGGTTGAGAGAATTTGCAAAACTATGCACAAAACTAAGAATGACACAAAAAGAGACTTCAAATCCTAGCCAAACTAGCATCAAAAATTCGGCTCCCCCCTAGACCATATTGCCGTCCCTATGCATGGTCAAATGGCCATGATTTTATTTCCATAACCTTTTCCTTGATACTTGCCCCATATCTTCATATCTTTCCTTAATTTCTTGATTCCCTTCCATAAGTTAACAATTTCCTTAATCCTCTGATATTCTAACCAAAAATAACAAGTCAACACTTACCATATATCACTTGGCCGACACTTGCTATACATGTGCAGAAAATTTAAAAATAAAATTCATCTAGATGCTAAACAAGGGATTCGAACCACTCCCCTCATGCTAAAATCCATGCGCCAACACCACCTTGCCATGCACTCATCTTATGTCACTTATTAACACTTAAATTATCTTAAGTATTAATGACACTTGATCCACTTCAATAAATTTTCAAAACTAAAAATTATTCTATACCCCATTTAATTCTATACTCTACTTCAGGACTATATTAAACACGAAAATAAATAAGAAAATTTTTCCTTCATAATTTAACACCAAAATACGCAATAAAACAAGACTCGGATTTTTAGGGTGTTACAACTCTACCCTCCTTAAAGAAAATTTCGTCCTCGAAATTTACCTGGTTGAAAAAGGTGAGGGTATTGTTGCCGAAATGCATCCTCAGGCTCCCACGTAGCTTCTTCCGCTCCGTGATTACGCCATAACACTTTGACCAACGGCACGGTCTTCTTTCTTAGCACCTTAACATCGCGGTCTAAGATTTCCACTGGTTCCTCCTCAAAAGACAAGTCTGACCTCAACTCCACTTCTTCTACCGGTACTATGTGCGAAGGATCCGATCTATAACGCCTCAACATGGACACATGAAAAACATTATGAATTTGGCTCAATTCTAGAGGTAATTCGATCTGATAGGCCACTGGACCAACTCGCTTCACCACACGGTATGGTCCAATATATCTAGGGCTCAACTTGCCCTTCTTCCCAAACCTGAAAATCTTCTTCCAAGGTGAGACCTTCAAGAAAACTTGATCCCCCACAGCATACTCGATACTTCTACGCTTCAGATCTGCATACGACTTCTGTCTATCTGAGGCTTCTTTTAACCGTGCTCGAATAGCCTTTACTTTCTCTTCCGTTTCAGAAATCATCTCAGGTCCTAACATCTGCCGATCGCCCAACTCAGTCCAACAAATAGGAGAACGACACCTACGACCATACAATGCCTCGTAGGGTGCCATCTCAATGCTTGACTGATAGCTGTTGTTATACGCAAATTCTGCTAACGGTAGGAAATCCTCCCAACTACCTTTGAAGTCGATTACACATCCTCTTAACATGTCTTCCAGAACTTGAATTACTCTTTCCGACTGACCATCTGACTGAGGATGAAAAGCCGTACTGAAGTTAAGCTCTGTTCCCAGAGCTTCATGCAAAGCTTTCCAAAACCGGGATGTAAACCTAGGATCCCTATCCGATATAATAGACACGGGTACCCCATGCAACCTCACGATTTCAGATACATACAGCTTCGCCAACTTTTGCAACGAGTAATCCGTACGAACTGGTAGAAAATGAGCAGTCTTCGTCAAACGATCAACAATTACCCAAACAGAATTTTTCTTAGTAGGGGTTAAAGGTAACCCACTAACAAAATCCATCGTTATCCGCTCCCATTTCCAAAGAGGAATCTTGACTGGTTGCAAAAGACCTGACAGCAATTGATGCTCCGCCTTCATTTGTTGACAAGTTAAACATTTCCTCACAAATTCAGAGATCTCACGCTTCAACCCAGGCCACCAATACTGTTCACGAAGATCCCGATACATCTTATTTCCTCTGGGATGCATAGCATAAGGGCTACTATGCGCCTCCCGTAGAATCATTTGCCTCAGATCAGAATCCTTAGGCATACAAACTCTTCCTCGAAAACATAACACACCTTCCGAGTTTATACCAAAATCCTCTATTCCACCATTTTTAACTTGCTGAAGTAAAGGTCCCAACTTTCCGTCTAATATCTGTTTTTCCTTGATTTGTTCTAACCACAGAGGCTTCACCTGAAGTTCCGCTATCAGACTACCATCCTCATACAAACTCAAATGGGCAAACATAACTCTCAAATCAGATACCACATTACGACTTAACGCGTCCGCTACCACATTAGCCTTTCCCGGATGATATTCGATTGAGAAATCATAATCTTTCAACAATTCCACCCACCTTCGTTGTCTCAAGTTTAATTCCTTCTGAGTAAGAAGATACTTAAGACTCTTGTGATCCGTATAGATGATAGACTTTTCACCGTAAAGGTAATGCCTCCAAATCTTTAAAGTAAACACTACCGCTGCTAACTCCAAGTCATGAGTAGGGTAGTTTACTTCATGTGGTCTCAACTGACGAGAAGCATAAGCCACCACTTTTCCACTTTGCATCAATACGCAACCTAAACCCGTATGTGACGCATCACAGTAAACTGTAAACTCCTTTCCAGCCTCATGTTGAATCAGAACTGGCGCTTCAGTCAAAATCTTCTTCAATTTATCGAAACTTTCTTGCTGTTTTTCAGTCCATAAATACGTTACTCCCTTTCGCAAAAGCTTAGTTAGGGGTGCAGCAATCAACGAAAACCCCTCAACAAAGCGTCCATAGTAACCAGCCAAACCCAAGAAACTCCGAATCTCAGCTACTGACTTTGGTGGTTTCCAATCCAATACAGCTTCAATCTTCCGAGGATCCACCCTTATTCCTTCGGCTGATACCACATGACCCAAGAAAGTCACTTCCCTTAACCAAAATTCACATTTACTGAATTTGGCATACAGTTGATTATCTCGAAGTAACTGCAATACAATTCGCAAATGTGAATCATGCTCCTCTTCATTCCTTGAATATACCAAAATGTCATCTATGAATACTACCACAAACCGGTCTAAATATGGTTGAAAGACCCGGTTCATCATATCCATAAATGCAGCTGGTGCATTGGTCAACCCGAACGGCATTACCAAAAACTCATAATGTCCATAACGAGTTCGGAAAGCCGTCTTGTGAATATCAGCTTCTTTCACCTTAAGCTGGTGATAACCCGACCTTAAATCAATTTTGGAGAAAACTGAGGCTCCCTTTAATTGATCAAATAGGTCATCAATTCTCGGCAGAGGGTACCGATTCTTGATCGTCAGCTTATTCAATTGCCTATAGTCAATACACATACGCATTGACCCATCTTTCTTCTTAACAAACAAAACCGGTGCTCCCCATGGAGACACACTCGGTCGAATAAAACCCCGATCTAGTAGTTCTTGAATTTGAGCTTTAAGCTCCGACAACTCCTTCGGTGCCATTCTATAAGGAGTAATGGACACTGGAGCAGTTCCGGGCAAAAGCTCAATACCAAATTCCACTTCCCGATCTGGAGGTACACCGGGAAGTTCTTCGGGAAAAACATCAGGAAACTCCTTCACTGTTCTCACATCTTCCACTGATAACTCTTTGGCATCTAAAGCACTAATGAATGCTAAAAATGCTCCATACCCTTTTCGCACCAACTTCTCTGCCTTTAACACAGAAATCACGTTTGCCAAGTAATTCCTTTGTTCACCTATCATAACTATCTCCTTGTCCCCAACAGTTCTTATGGACATCCGCTTTTCGGCACAATCCAATTGCGCCCGGTGCTTAACCAACCAATCCATCCCCAAAATGATATCGAATTCGCCAAAAGGCAATTCCATCAAATTCGCCAGGAATTTTTATCCTTGAATTTCTAAGGGCACGTCTCTAAACAGTTTATTTACCAACACCGACTGTCCTAAAGGGCTAATTACCTTCATCTCACTATCGGAAATTTCAGATTCTAAATTCAAGTTGCCAGTTATGGTGCTAGCAACATACGAGTGGGTAGAACCAATATCTATCAAGGCAATAACGGGTACATCAGAGATGAAGAACGTACCAGTTATCACATCAGGTGCATTGCCATCCTCACAGCGTCTGACTGCATACACCAATCCTGGCTGTCTTGCATCCGTGTTGCCTCTAGGACCATTGCCTCGACCCGCTACACCTTGGCCAAGTCCAGCCCCATTACCACCACGACCTGGTCCACGACCTCTCGGTGGTTGCTGAGCTCCTCTTGCCAGTGGTACATCAGTATTACGAACTTCTTGAGTTGTATCCATACGTCGAGGGAAATTCCTATATTGATGATCCGTTGATCCACATTTATAGCAAGCACCCGTTTTCCTCCAGCATTCTCCAAAATGCCTTTTTCCACATTCAGCACAGTCTCGGCTCTGATTTACAGCTACAGGTGTTCTTCCTTGAGCTGGTTCCTCATTCCGAGGCCTCTTCGTAAACCTTTTTGAAGAACCCGAATACTTTATATCTCTCTTGCTTCGAACTTGCTCCCGATTCTGACGTTCCGAGTTCTTAGCCTCTTCGGCTATCTTGGCCTTCTCCACAAGCGTGGCAAAAGTTCTAACTTGTTGTGGGGCTATCAGAACCCGCAACTCATCTTTCAAACCATCCTCAAAGCGTACACAGTGCTCATGATCCGTTGCCACTATCGTTCGAGCATAGCGACTCAAACGTAAGAACTCAGCCTCATATGCTGCCACCGTCTTATTTCCTTGCACCAGGTTCAAGAATTCCTTCCTTCGGGCATCCACATAGCTTGTTCCCACATATTTCCCTTGAAAGGAAGCCTTGAAGAATTCCCAATTAACTAATGCAGCATCAGTGCCTTCTCGGACTGTAAGCCACCATTGGTATGCTTCGTCCCTTAACAAAGATACCGCTCCTCTTAGTTTTTGTTCCATAGTGCACTCAAGATCGTCCATAATTCACTCCACTGCCTCAAGCCAATATTCCGCGACATTGGGAGCTACACCAGAGACACCTCTGAAAACCTCAGCTCCACTCGATTTCAATCGCTCCGATATTGACCCACGAGCTGTTGGCCCAGTTCTGGATCCAGCGACCCTTTCAAGGACTCGCAGCATTGCTCGTGTTACAGCATTATCTTCATCCATATGGTCATGTGATCCCGTCTCACTCTCGAGTGACGCAGGTGCATCCATTTCCGGCATATGACCCAGCGCTTCAGTTGCGCCCCTAACACCTCGTCCTCTACCACGGCCACGTCTACCGCATCCACGACCACGTCCTCTAGTGCTCATAACGACTAATTCGATTTAATCTGATTAAGAGTTTTATGAATCAGAATAATATTTCAGTTGTTTATTAACGATATTTTATGATATGAAAGAGATAGAGTTGTTTTCGCAACCATATCCTATTGTCTCAATCTCTACGGTTTTCAACACCTAAAACTAGAAGTTCTAGAGTGTTTCTCATGATCATATCATAATAATAATAAACAATCAGTACACAGATACTTACTTGACTTGGCGCGGGATGCTCATGGTGCCATACTACCTTTAAATCAAAAATCTAGAAATTTTGAATTGTTTTTCAACCAAATATCATTGTTGAACCCAAACCACAGTCGAGTTTTGAAACTGGGCTCTGATACCATTAAATGTAACACCCCAAACCCGGTCTATGCGTTTAGACAAGATTTGGTTTGTCACACCAATCAAACATTCATTTATTCTCGAGTGGTTAAAGTAAAATAGTGCTACAAAACTTTTTGAAAATAGAGTTTAATAAAAAGTTAGAACGAGATTTTGTAATTGATGACTTAAAAGAAAATACTTGTTTGAAAACTTATCATTGAAATATTAAAGTCAAAACCTCAAGATAGTTAAAAAAATCTTTGAAAGAATTTATAATATTTAAGGTGTCCAAAATTGTTATAAAACCCAATATTTTATAGAAAACTTAATGGATTTAAGAAAAACTCATATTAAAAGTTTGGAAATAAAGTTAAATCCATCCACACAATAAAATCCACAAAAACATATTTAGAGGCCTTATTACATCAACCCAAAATAGTAATTAAAATAAGTAACTTAAAATAAAGTTCATAGTTTATAAAACTCATGCTTGTAGTATGGCCTCCACCAAGTCATCACCGGCCCAAGTCTACATCAATTTCCATTACCTGAAATGGTTATAAAATTGGGTGAGTTACAAAGGACTCAGTGTGCAACTCACTTACCACCATTATTGGGCCAGATCGTCAAGATATTATGCTGGGCTTGAGCCCATTTGCAGAATTCATCAATATCATAAAGTAACATGAAATAAATTAAAATGCATGTAAAATGAATTTCCCAACCAAGCCTAATTTCAATCCGCTAACACCCCCGTACCAACCAACACACCTGTGGGGACCAAGTCAACCCACCCCGCCAAACACACCAATCATAGGCCTTAAGCCTTTTATAATTTTGTAGTGCACTACCGAACTAGATTGTGACATTGTTACCGAACTAGAGGCGTTTAGCCAAATTTGTGGCAGAGCCACCGAACTAGAGGCATTAAGCTGAGATTTCGTGGCAGAGCCACCGAACTAGAGCATTAAGCCGAGATTTTGTGGTAGAGCCACCGAACTATATTTTTGGCAACAGGCCATTCTTCTCTTCATTAAATACCCCGCCCCATGCAATCATGCGTGTATAACAAAATATAGCCATATAACAATTTATCAAATCATCCATAACATCAATTGGGTCTATAATTAAACATTTCATTTGGCCCATAAAACAATTTATTATCTTACCCATTTAATAATTTAGCGGACTTTGGTCCATATATCAAACTAGAGAAATTTTAGCCTATATATCGAACTAGAGGGTTTTTGGCCCAATTTATCGAACTAGAGTATTTTTGGCCTAATTTATCGAACTAGAGTATTTATGGCCCAATTTATCGGACTAGAGTATTTTTGGCCCAATTTATCGAACTAGAGTATTTATGGCCCAATTTATCGAACTAGAGTATTTTTGGCCCAATTTATCGAACTAGAGTATTTTTGGCCCAATTTATCGAACTAGAGTATTTTTGGCCTAATTTATCGAACTAGAGTATTTATGGCCCAATTTATTGAACTAGAGTATTTTTGGCCCAATTTATCGAACTAGAGTATTTATCGCAATTTTTCCAACTTTAACCGTTTTCATGCATTTACTCAAAAGTATTAATATCACAAAATTTCCGATTTTACCATTTTTACGGTTTTATCACGTTACTTACGATTTGATATCTAACCCGAAAATGAGTGTGAAGTTACACACCTGGTTATTGAGAGAACTAGACTTTCCCGCTCGTCAACACCTATACGTATCATGATAATTAGAACACTATAATCTAATAATAAAACCGATCTAAACATAACGATCTAGAATTTTACCCTCAGATTTTCGTAATAATTCTACTTGCGGTTTCTCCCCGATCGATGGTTCGCTAACCGATGAAAAACCACGAACAAACAGGGGTTCGGGAGTACGAACAACTTCAAACAATTGATCCTCCCCGGATGAACGTCCACAACCCGGTGGAAAATCCTGGATTCCCGAAATCGTCCTTTACTTATACTTAGGGGGAATAACGGAACCTCCCCTCTTCCGAAGACTGAACACCGCCCTCTTCTTCCCTATCTTGAATGTCTTAAAAGACCAAATGATTATTAATCCATCCTAGTAATATACCGTAAAATATGACTAAGAGTTATGAAGGATGGGATTTCCTTACCACGATAATCCTTGTTCCACAAAATGAGAGTCGACCCAAAACGTTCCCTTAGCACTTAAATCGGTTCCAACTTCATATGTTACCCACGAACACTTGATTTCCGATCTTCTGTTACCGCACTAACGTATAATGAATAAAACGTTAATAGGGTGAACCATAATTTCGATCTAAGGAGATCATTTTTACCACTTCAAGATTCGGCCAAATACTATTAACTAATCGAAAACGAAAAAGAACCCTTACCTATTTTTCCACGGTTGAAAAGGATCGATTGAGAAAGATGTTTGTGATTAAAGAAAGATTCGACTATGTATGATCAAAGAAAAGAAAGAAATATTCGGCTATGGGCACTCTAGCATTCGACCATGAAAGAGTTTAATGGAGAAACTTTGAGTGAAAAGAAATAAAATATGAAAGAAGAGATGGTGATGATGTTGTTTTGATTTCAAAGAGAATGGAAGAGAAAAGAAAGAAAGAGATGAGTTTTTAGAGAGATGTATAATCGGCAAATGGGAAGAAGAAAGAAAAGAATGGCCTTTTTGGTATAGAAAAAAAAATGACCAAATGGTCACAAGATTAAGGCTTACCAATGTTCAATTTCGGCCAAAGGGAAAAAGGTTGAGAGAATTTGCAAAACTATGCACAAAACTAAGAATGACACAAAAAGAGACTTCAAATCCTAGCCAAACTAGCATCAAAAATTCGGCTCCCCCCTAGACCATATTGCCGTCCCTATGCATGGTCAAATGGCCATGATTTTATTTCCATAACCTTTTCCTTGATACTTGCCCCATATCTTCATATCTTTCCTTAATTTCTTGATTCCCTTCCATAAGTTAACAATTTCCTTAATCCTTTGATATTCTAACCAAAAATAACAAGTCAACACTTACCATATATGCACTTGGCCGACACTTGCTATACATGTGCAGAAAATTTAAAAATAAAATTCATCTAGATGCTAAACAAGGGATTCGAACCACTCCCCTCATGCTAAAATCCATGCGCCAACACCACATTGCCATGCACTCATCTTATGTCACTTATTAACACTTAAATTAACTTAAGTATTAATGACACTTGATCCACTTCAATAAATTTTCAAAACTAAAAATTATTCTATACCCCATTTAATTCTATACTCTACTTCAGGACTATATTAACCACGAAAATAAATAAGAAAATTTTTCCTTCATAATTTAACACCAAAATACGCAATAAAACAAGACTCGGATTTTTAGGGTGTTGCACACCGAACTAGATTTTGGCAACAGGCCTTTCTTCTCTTCGTCAATTATCCCAACCCATGCAGTCATGTATGTATATATAATGCATAACAATATATTCATAAGGTAATTTCAACAAAAAGCCCATATTAGAAGTTATCAATTTGGCCCATTAGTCAAAAATAGCATTTTAGCCCATTTAACGATCTAGCAATTTTGACCCATATATCGATCTAGCAGTTTTGGCCCATATATCGATCTAGCAGTTTTGGCCCACATATCGATCTACCAGTTTTGGCCATTAAGCAACATGAAGCCCATATATCAATTTTTATCACACGACCCATATAGCAACATATCACATTTGGCCCATAAAGGGTATTTTCATAATTCGGTCCATAAGGACATTTCGTAATTTGGCCCATTAGGGTATTTTTGTAATTCGGTAATCGTACCCACAAAGGGTAATTCGGTAATTTACCCTTTAAGGGTATGATGGTAATTTCGCAACCTAGGCTTAATTACTAATTTGGGGCATAAAAATCGAAGTTGTCCATCTGCGTCGTACTAACTAAACTGACTATAACTCAGGTTAGAAAACTCGAAATCTAAATCCGTAAATTTTCCTTGAAACTAGACTCATATATCTTTCTCCTATAAGTTTTCCAGAATTTTTAGCTTAACCATTTAGTATAGTTTATTCCTTAAAGTTCCCTTTGTTTCACTGTCCAACGATTCTGACCTCACTTAACTTAATCTCAAATATCTTACTGTACGCTTTTCATATACTTCTCCCACTTGTTTCTATTAAAAATAGGTTAACTAAGGAATCCATACATATTAATTATAACTCTTTATTCACTTTGTACAATTTTATACAACTTTTCCAAGACAGAACAAAATACCCCAAAGTCATTCAGAACCAGTCTCACAAAAATTAACATATCTCAGAATCTAATATTCCTTTTCCTTCTCCGTTTCTTCCATATTAAAATAGACACAATAAGATTTTTTTTAGATATCTTACTCACTTTATAATTCCTTTTATCTAATTTTTCGTGATTTTTCAAATACATGCCACTGTTTCTGACCGAAACTGTTTTATTACAAAACATGATTACCACTACCAGCATACGCACGTCTGAGTGATCACGGATGCCGGTTATCGATTTTCTTCAGTATTTCTACTGAATCACAGAATATTTCATGTAAACTTTCAGAGAGATGTGAGATTTACTCACCATTTCAAACATATATTCGGAAGGGTACGGGATTACACACCTTATTCGGAATCCGTAACACGATATTCTCCGCGGCACCTATAGATACAATCGGTCAACAATTAATCCCAAAATCGAATTTACCACTTCAACCAAATATTGCGATTGATAATCAATCTATCACTTACCAACGATCTGAGTCTCTTATTACGAGGGATAGGTGTTCGATCGGCCCTCCGATATAGTACTTCGAGTCCTTAGAAGTGATTAATACAAGAACAATGTTAGCTACACCTTATTCGACTTGAGAAAGAATCACCACAATGCACCCCCTTCACCTATATACGGCTTGGAAGAAAAAAGAAAATGAAATGAAAAGAGGAATGTACAATCACTTACTGATTTTATTAAGAAGAGATTGGATGGAAGAAGAGTGCCTTGGTAATTTCGGCTATCAAAAGGGGAATAAACAATAGATGAAAATCTTGATCAAACAAAAGAGTAAGAAAGTACACAATTGTGCTAGGGAAATTCGGCCAAAGTAAAAAGAAAGAAGAAATATGGTCACCAAGGCTTGTAATTTCGGCACAAAGCAAAGGAAAAGAAAAGAATTTGAGAGGAAAACAATGCACTATTGTGCTACTATGATTTGGTAAGGAGGGTTGCAAAATTGAGAGAAATGACACAAAGTTGTCAAAAAGGTTTTTGGCCAAAAAAAACTAGGATTTTACCAAAAGCCAAAATAAAATTCCAGCCACCTAACTACTCCAAAAATCGTCCACATGCATCCCCCCTTAGGATGAGAGTTTGGCCACCCAAGCTTTCCAAAACACCTCCCCCGATATTAGCCTCTTGTCCCCCTTTCTTTCCTATTTCTCTTGATTCCTTTCCCAACTTCAACCTTGCCTTTTTCTCTTAGCCATCTTGCCAAAAATAAGAAGTCCACCTTACCATAAATACCTCTTGACCGACACTTAAGGAAAGCATGCAAAAATAATCAAAATTTGCACACAATGGGATTTGAACCTCTTCCCTCAAAGTACTTCATATGGCACCATAACCTCTTTACTAATTGCTCACTTATGCAAGCTATTTACTCATAAATTTCCATATGTCTTGAAGCTACTTACCATCTCTCCTTAAAGTGCTAAAATACCAAATTTTTCCTAAAGCCCAATTAAACCCGAGACTTCATAGAAACCTCGTAACCTTCCAAATTCACTTAACTAATAAGTCCAATTTGCAATAATGCCATTATCTTGTTCTCAAAATTTTAAACACTCCTTCGCTCAAGGCCCATTGGGTCCAATCCTACTAGGCCCAATTTTGGGATGTTACAAAGTGGTAGATTTGCAAGCTTGGAAATGACCAGGGACTAATTGGTAAAAAAAATGTTAGTTTTGAGTATAAGGACTAAATTATGAATATGTCAAATTGGTTGTAAAATTTATATAATTATGGTTTCTAGATTTTTATAAAAGGATGGAATTAAAATAGGATTGAAAAACGAAACTTAAATTTGAAAGATATAGTTATTTCAGTTTTAGAGACTAAATTGAATAAAATGCAAAACTTTAGGGAAATTATGTAAAAGGAAATTAAGTTTTCATATGCTTTGAATAGAATGTTATATGGTAATTGGCACTGATAATTGTTAATGAATTATTATAGATCAGGATTTAAATCAATCAAAAGTTAATCGAGAAATAGGATAAATTGCAGATTAATCCCTACCACTTTGTAGTTGTCATTTTCCAGGTAAGTTAATATAGGACTTACTTTGTCAATTCATAATATAGTTGTAATACTTCGATTTTCTTTTTAGATCGAATTGTTAGGTATATATATTGTCTCAATATAAAAAAGGATTAATTTGAGAAAAACTTGAAATGTATGATAAATATGAGAAGATACGTAACATCGAATGGATGTAAATTGTTATACGAATGGATTAATTTGTAAGAAATGTTGATAAAAGAATTGATAGCTGGTTATGATTAATTGAATCATATTGGTGTGGTTTTGATTGGTTATTGAGATAGAAGATTAAATTGAATTAACTGAAAATTGTATAAATTGGTGAAATTGTGAAATTGGTTGGGGATTGAGGTAAATCTTGTTATGTTATGTATATAATGATATTGTAATGGATGAATTGACGATATTGAAATTGATAAAAAAGGAATCAAACTTTTAAATGAACCGAATAATTTGGTTATCATATTAACTGTTCTGCACTTCAGTGCCTATTTGTCTGCACTTTGGTGGCCACTGATCCGCACTTTGGTGCCTACTGATTTGTACTTCGGTGCCTAATATTTTGGTGTAGTTAATCGTGTATCTGTATATGTTATTATAGTTCATAGGGCTATTGATTTAAGAAGGAAATGTAATGTGTAATTTGGTATAGTGATTGGAAATAAATGTGTTCATATGCATTGATTGGGCAAATAATGTATTTCGTTTGATAGTTTTGATTAAACGTTACTGAATTGATTTGTACTAGTGAATGGATGGATTATATGATTGTATAGGAAATAGTCACCTTCGGTTGTGATATGTTGTGACAGGAAACATAGTTAAACTTGTTTTGAATTGTTTAACTATGAAATAAGGTAAATTTACTATTTTAACACCTTTGAGCTTACTAAGCATATATAATGCTTGCCCTGTTATATTTTCCCTGTCTTGTAGATGAATTTTTGTGGAATGTAAAGATCAGATCAACTCAGAGCTCACACTATCTAGCTTTAGTTTCGGTAGACTTTGAACCGTTTTAGACCCGATTATGTGACATGTATTTAAGTTTTGATATATAAAAGTGTTTATCTTTGAATGTCAAGGAGAATGGTTCATATAATAATGCTTGCTTGGAATGTTTTGATGATATGCATGTAGAACTTGTAACATAAATGTGTTTACTTTGTAGGTTCTTGAGTTTGAACCAATATTGATGTTGGATTTGAATGTTTTAGTATGATGTTTTATATGTGAATAAGGTCATTGTGGTAAACGAAAATTGTGGCAAATGAATGACCTAAAGTTGAATGATTCTAAGGTTGAGATAATGTCTTTGGGATAATATATTGTTTGACTTAATAAGTGATATGGTAACAGTGGTATTTGGCATCTTGAAATGGTATTGAAATGGTGTAAAAGGGCAGGTTTTGGTGCATATCTTGGATGACATGATTTGATCCATGTAACATTGTTTGTGAAATGATTCCAATGTGAAATATTGGTTAGACATTAGTAGGATGTTATATGACATGTTTTGGTTAAGTTTGAAATGTTAAGATGATGGAAGTGTCTTGTTTAAGTAGTTGATGAATACTTAAGTTGTTAAGCTTGACAATGTGATCTTTTCATGTGGTATGGTTAAATGGTCTTGTAGTTGGCTACATGCATACATTGGCATAAGTATTAGTTGGTTTTGTGCAAGTTTGAATGGCTAAATATGCACCATTTGAGTTATTAGTTTGTCTTGACATGAATTGGGTAGTTAAAATGACACATTTTATACTACACGGGTTGGCACATGGTTGTGTGTCATACATGGACTAGTGACGCGACTTTGTGACCACTGTATTGTAGGAGTCTTTCAAGTCACATGGTTCCCGTTTGTTAGACGGCCTAGCCACACGGTTGTTTATCTTCTGGTGAAAATGGGATTTTGAATCACATAGTCACATTGAGTTAAACAGCTTGGGTACATGACCGTGTGACCCCTATTTTGCATGATTACCTTTATCTTTTGAAAACATTTCAATTTGATCCCTATTTATTTTCGGGTCAATTTTAGAGCTTTCATAAGCTCGATGGAGACTTGAATTTAATTGTGTATCATCATATTTGAATGTTTAAGACATGGTTGATTATTTGAAAGCTTTATTTATGATATAATTGATTTGTAATTTTGGAAGCATTGCAAATTAATCTTAGTTAAAATTTAGATTGATACTAGATAATATGTAAGCTCGTATAAGGCTCAAGAAAAATTATATTTGGTGGTAATACATTGCAGTTATTATGATTGTATAATTCATATTTAATTTGAATGTTAATTGTGATTTATGAAGCAATTCCATGTTTATTTGAAACAATCGACGTGAATTGAATGTGTTCTGTTCCGGCTTTGACTGTAGCACTTCGTAACTTGGGTTCGGTGACTGAATCGGGCAACGGGTGTTACAATAGTTACTCCGGCAATGGTTTTAGAATCTCGTAACTTGGACCTGATGATCAGGTTGGGCAAGGGGTGTTAGATTTCTTATTGAATCGATCTTCAATATATTTTTATGTTAACTTCATTAATATTTATATTTCATTCTTATGGACTCGGTTTACGAAAATAGAGTTCCAAATTCTTGTTACTGAAAGTCGGGTTGTTATAATTCTCCCTTTTTTAAGAAATTTTGTCTTTGAAATTTACCTGAAAAGAGGTGGGGATACTCAGATCTCATTGTCTCTTTTGGCTCCCATGTAGCCTCTTCCACCCTATGTTTGATCCATAAGACTTTCACTAATGGCATGTGTTGCTCTTTAACTCCTTCACTTCTCGAGCCAAGATTTTTATTAGCTCTTCCTCGTACGACAAATCATGTTGCACCTTGATCATTTCCACAATTATCACATGGGAAGGATCAGATTTGATATTGTCGAAACATGAATACATGGAACATATTATGTATCTTTTGCAACTTCGATGACAGAGCTAAATGGTAGGCAACTGGCTCTACTCTTTCAATGATTTCATACGGTCCAATATATCTGGGACTTAACTTTCCTTTGTGGCCAAAGCACAAAATTTTCTTCCACGGATAGATTTTCAAAAATACTTTCTCGTCCACAGCATATTCAATTTCCTTCTACATTAGATCAACATATGAATTTTCCATATCTGAAGCTGCTATCTATATCTTATAAGTTTTACCTTATCTCTATTTCTTGAACCAATTCCAGATCAATCATCTTTTTCTCGCTCAAGCTTAACCAACACAAAGTTATTTTACATCGTCGGTGATACAAAGATTTATACAAAGTCATTTGAATGCTTGATTGGAAACTGTTATTATAAACAAATTCGACTAAAGGTAAATAATGTTCATGACCGCTCTTCGGTGTGTGTGCACCAAAGTAGATAATTAATGTAAACAAATATAGAAAAGTGCAATGTACTGCAAGTATACAAATCAAATTGTAATATAGTTTTAATTACAACGAAGCCCGAAAGTATTTTGAGGATCGTACTTAAGGGAGGTATGAACTAAAATCAAACTAAAATAGGAAGGAAGAACATACAAAGTGAAGTATAAATAGCTATTTATCTAATCACTATAGTATGACTGATCATAAAATATGGGTAGAAAAGTTACTATTAATTAAAAAGGACCTAATTGTAAAAATGATGAAAATAGTAAACAAAGTATGCAAGGCTAACAAACATGAGTTGTTAATTTTTGTGGTCATAATCAATCTCAACTTAGTGATTTTTTTCGATCATTTCTTAATTGGTCTAATAAATACCTTTCGGCCTATAATTTTATCAATTTATGTACTCCAATTTACCTTTCGACCTAATGGATCTAAATAGAATAATTGAATCAATTCCGGATAAAGTCTCCTTTATCTAAATTTCACCTAAAGTTGTCAATTCTAGGTTTTTACTATTATTTAATTTAGTCCTATTATTAAGTTTAAACCCTAATTTCGATTAATTGCTTCCACTTCAATTAACCAACTTCACGACGAATTTAGCTACGACCCATCACAATTCTATCATACGCACTTAATTCACAAGTCATTCAATAAATTTAACAACTAAGAATTAAGGATTTAGAGATGCTCAATGTAACACCCCAAACCCGGCCTGGATGTTATGGTCGAATCCGGCGGCGTCACATGATAGTGCTTTAGAAAACGTAACTACGTTAAAACCAGTTTTAGGTATCTTAGGCTATCATCAAAACATCTCGTTTATTTATTTATCATCCAGTTTCAAAACCTTATACATTGCAGAAGCTTTTTAAAAGTAATTTGCGAATTCGTGTGTGTAACACCCTGGTTTAGGGGCTGTGCATGTTGGGTATAATTCATGTTCTAGTAGGTTTTGGGAAGGCTTGGATGTGTTTGAGAGGTGTTGAGAGTGCTCGGAGAAAAAGGGAAGACTTTGGAAAATTTTGATTTTTAGGGGTTAAGAAGGGAATCGGGCCAAGGGAGGCCTTAAGTATATTTTTCGGGTAATTTTTGGCACAAAGGATAGCTTGGCGAAGTGGCTAGCGTGCGTCACTTAGGCGCTGGAGGGATGAGAGGGCGCTGGTTCAAGGGCTGAAGCGGCTTTTTGGTGTTTTATATTTTTGTTGTGGCAATGGGCTGAAGAAGGAAGGATTTAAAAATAAATAAGGGGGCTTTATGGCATGAAAGGCGGGCTGGAAGAGTTGGCAAGGGGGCTGGAAGAAGGGCTGATGCGTGAGGTCTATGGTTCGAATCTAAGGTGCAGCGCTTTGTTTTCTTTTGCAAGCTGGCGTTAAGTGCTGAGAGGGCTTAAAAGAAATTGTTGCGCGCTTCTGTCACAAAACAACGCCTAGACCGAATGGCCTGGGGCGCTATTTGGTCGCTGGTTTCCCCAAGTCCTGTGTTCGAGACCTTTGGCCAGCATAAAGGGTGTTTTGTTTTTATTATTTGATTTTTGCAGCAAATTGATAGGCAGTGGACGGCACATGGATTAGAAGATAGGGATTAAGCTTTTATCCTTTTAAATTCGGCTGGAGTAAGGATAATTATTATGTTTTTTTATTATTTTATTTATTTTTTTTTAAATGGAAGAGGTGATAAAGGATAAAGGGGGGTTTTAGTTTATTTTAAATTTGAATGGTTGGCTGGAAGTAAATTAAAGGATTGGATTAATTCAAATGTGTTGAATTAGTGGCTAGGAGAGATTCCAGGAGCTGGCCGAATTCTTTTATTAAGGGGAGGTGCTCACCTTTGTTGTTTTTTTTTTTTTTCACCATTTGTGCTCATTGCCGAAACTTGTTCCCCATTTCTTTGGTTGCCGAATCCTAGTTCCCTCTTAAGCCTTCATCCATTTGTCTTCCATACTTTACCAACACTAAAATATCCCTTCTCTTCACCTATGCACTTTGGCCGAATCTTCAAGGTCACCTAGCCGATGTTCCTACTTGGTTCTCTCTATTTTTCCTAAGCCGAAACCATTTCATAATTGTTTCCCATACCTTCTTTCTTTTCTATTGCCGTAACCCCTATCCCTTTTCATCCTTTTTCCTTCAAGCTGAACCCTTACTTCCTTGGTGGTGGCCGATTCTTGTTAGAGGAAGGGTAGTGGTTAGCAAGGTAAGGGTGTGTTAGTTTTGCTATGGTTTCTTGTCTTGGCCGAATGGCCTTAAGTGTTACTTGTTTTGTGCAAGGTCGATTATAGGGGAGGAGAGCCTAGCGCAGGAGACCTTTCGGGATTTGTTTAGTCAGCAGTGCAGTGGTATAAGGTTGCGTTTCGAGGGTAGATCGGGTGTGCTATCTAGGTGCGTAATCATCGCACTATTTCTCGGTTTGATTGCTAACGTTTAAACCTGTGTGTTAGGTGTGGTAGCCATTTATAATGGCTTAAGTGATGAGTACCTGGTAATGGTAAGATTATTTGTGATGTATAATTGTATATGTGTATATTTATATACCTATGTGATACAATGACTTAACATGTAGCATCTATATATTTGCATGAGGTGGGGCTTGATTCGATGAAGGAGGAAGTGTACACGAGGTGTACGTGGTCTAATGATAGCTCCGGCTACATTAGCGCTTGATGGTTAGCTTTGTGCTACCTCAAGGGAGATGTTGGCTTGGTGCCCATCTCGGCGGTTGATGGCTATGTGCATCACCGTAGGCAGAGTATGTTGTTGGATCATGTTGGTTGATCGGTGGCTCAGCCACGGCCTTGTGCAGCGAGTTGCCAAGGTAAGGTTCTGGATCACGATGTGGTCAGTGGTGGTTTATCCACGGCCTTAGGCAGGGAGTCTGCTAAGGTTGGTGTTACGGTTGGAATGGGTTGGGCTGAGATGCATATGTGCATGACTTGCTATGTGAATTGTTTGGTATGGGGCCAAGCCCATACGCGGGAAATCTGTGTTTTGATTATGCACTGAGTCTGTGACTCACCCAATTATTTTCCCAACATTTCAGGTGATTCATGAGTTGGACCGGGATCGGAGAGGACACATGGTGGCCCATGCCGAAGGCATTGTTTTAAGTTTATTTATATTAAGTACTTAATCTTTTAAATATGGATGTAATAAGGGCCTTTTGACTTTTATTTATTTTTATCTACTTTGGAAATTGCTTAATTATTATTTTGGGTACTATTTTATTTTAATTTGATTATGACTTGGTAAAATTAAATTACTAGCTAGTGAAAATGATTTTACTCTAATCTACTTATTTAAAGTATTCATAAGATAATAAAGTGTTTTAATATGGACATTTTTATAATATCAAGTCCAAAGTATATTTTTTTTTTGGTTTTCAAAAGAACATGGGTTCCAAGATAAAATAAATTTTTACTATTTTACTCTAAGTCAGAAATATTCTCACTAACATAACCAGATTCGGTCGTAGTGAATGGGCCGGGTTTGGGGATGTTACAGTTTGGTATCAGAGCCCGGTTCAAAACTCGGCTTTGAGGGTTTTTGGGCCCGAAACAGTTTTAAAATGGGCTTTTTGAAATGTGGGCTTTTATAAAAAGTTTTTCAGGTTATTTTGGCATGGCACCTGTGTCTCCGGCCCGAAGTCCACCAGGTAAGTGCTTCGGACTTTTAAGGTGTTTTGTTTGTGTGATTTATTATGGGCTTAGGTTGGGCTCGTAGATTAGAATATTCAGGCTATTGGACCCTAGGATTAGTCTACTCAAACATATGCATAAGACTTTAATTGATTATTTAACAAACCTGTGAAGTAAGTCGCCGAGTTAAGGTGTGGTAACCACTGTACGCATGTCTAGGATTGGATCCGGAAGAGCTAGGTACTTAAGCAGTCCTCGTGACTCACCTCCTCTTCGCAGGAATTCTACCTGGTGCGTAGCTACGGTTCACCTTAACCAAGAGGACTTGTTCATAGGCTAAACCGATTATTAAAACCCGAAAAGGAATTAGCCTTACTGTTTTTAAAATCCTTAGTTTTTAAAATTTTCAAACTTACCCCTTTGGTTTGTGAAACCCTAAATCTGATTTTGAAAGACGGTTGTCGATTTACAAAATTTCCCAAAATGCCCTAGTGGCAAAATTACGAAAATGCCCTTGTGTTATAAATTACCGTACTACCCTCAACTTTTGATAAAATGCTTTTTACTTTGCAAAATTCCAAAATCTCGAGTTTTCAAAATTTTAAGATACTTCGATTTGTGGAAATTTACGAAAGTACCCCTGGTTGATAAAAAATTACCAAAATGCCCTTGGTTTCTAAATCATCAGATTTCTCTCGATCTTTTACTAAAATATTCCTATTTTACTAAAAATCAGAAAATTATACTTTGTGAAATGTTGTGATATTCCGATTTGGAGAAATTACGGGAATACCCATGATTTCCAAAATTACTGAAATAACCCTGACTTCTGCAACACATTTTGTTTGAAAAACAAAATTTTCAAGATGACCCCTGAGATTGTGTAAATTTTGAAATATCTTTAATTTGGAAAACTATTTTCAAAATTGACCCTGAGTTAATACCGATATACCCCTTTAGGATAAATGACGAAATTACCCTTGGGTTGAGAATGAAACTTTGATTGCTCGAAAGAACTACTCTCGAAAGCTTTTATTCATAAAATTTGCTCGTGGATAAACAGTGAAACAAACATTTCTAATGCATAAAACTTTCTAAACAGACTAAATCGAGGCGCTAGATATGAGTTCTAGGGGGCGTGGTCGCAATACTCGTGGACGCGGTAGAGGCAGGATATCAGTATCGGAACCGGTTGGGTCACTCCATGGGTCAGAGAGCGATGCACCGCCACCAGCTGTTGAGGTTGAACAACAGGATCAGACTGGAGGAGACGACGTAGTGTCACAAGCTGTGCTGCGAGTGCTCGAACGAGTGGCAGGAGCCAATGTGGGCAATAGGACTCGGAAATCAGTACCCGAAAGGCTTAGGGCGAATGGAGCCGAGGTTTTCAGAGGAGTGTCTGGGGTAGCTCCAAACGTGGCAGAGTACTGGCTTGAGGCTGTTGAAAGAATTATGGACGACTTAGATTTAACTGCTGAGGAGAAGCTTAAGGGTGTTGTTTCGTTGCTACGGGATGAGGCCTACCAGTGGTGGCTCACGATTAAGGAAAGTACCCCTACAGATCGAGTGGACTGGGGTTATTTTAAGATCAAGTTTGAAGGGAAGTATGTCGGAGCGAGCTATGTTGATGCTCAGAGGAAGGCGTTCCTTAACTTGGTGCAAGGAAGCAAGTCGATAGCGGAGTATGAAGCTGAGTTTCTACGTTTGAGCCGGTATGCTCGGGGCATCGTGGCAACGGATTATGAGAGATGTGTCAGATTTGAAGATGGTCTGCGGGATGAGCTGCGAGTTTTGATTGCTCCGCATCAGGAAAGAGACTTCGCTGTTTTAGTGGAGAAAGCTCGGATAGCCGAGGAGGTCAAGAAGGCTGAGAGGCAGAACAGAGAAAGGAACCGTGATAAGAGAAGTGTTGGATCGCCAGAAGTGGTTGAGGGGGTTCAGAAAAGACCGAGGGTTGAGACTCCTGTTCATATTGCTAAGCCAGCCGCCGGAAATCCAGATCGTCCGTGTGCGCAGTGCGGAAGGTATCATGTTGGCGAGTTCTGGAATCGAGTTCGGGAGTGCTTTAGATGCAAGTCCAAATCTCATCTGATTAAGGATTGTCCCCAGAACCCGAATAGGACTCGGATAGTGGGTCAAGGTTATGTGCAACCAGGCAGAGGTGGTCAGCAGGCGACGAGAGGTCGTGGTCCGAACCATGGAGGAAATGGTTCCGGCCGAGGTCGTGTAGCAGTAGACCGCGGTAATGGTGGCACTGAGGCAAGGCAGCCAAGTCTGGTTTATGCAGTTCGCCGGAGAGAGAATAATGATGTGTCTGATGTGTCAGCTGGTAAGCCCCTGATGTCTGAATTATTCTCTGTTGTTTGGTTCATTTTGGTGACTGTTTGCTTTGTTGCTCGTAAAATATGTGGAACCTTGAGTATGGTAGATGCCATGCCTAGTAGTATGTTAGCTCTTTAAGATCAGAGTGCGCAGCCATAGCGTAGTGGGTGGAAATGGACTGTTAGTTTAGACAAGTAATTTCGAGGACGAAATTATTTTTAAGGAGGGTAGAATTGTAACACCCTGGTTTAGGGGCTGTGCATGTTGGGTATAATTCATGTTCTAGTAGGTTTTGGGTAGGCTTGGATGTGTTTGAGAGGTGTTGAGAGTGCTCGGAGAAAAAGGGAAGACTTTGGAAAATTTTGATTTTTAGGGGTTAAGAAGGGAATCGGGCCAAGGGAGGCCTTAAGTATATTTTTCGGGTAATTTTTGGCACAAAGGATAGCTTGGCGAAGTGGCTAGCGTGCGTCACTTAGGCGCTGGAGGGATGAGAGGGCGCTGGTTCGAGGGCTGAAGCGGCTTTTTGGCGTTTTATATTTTTGTTGTGGCAATGGGCTGAAGAAGGAAGGATTTAAAAATAAATAAGGGGGCTTTATGTCATGAAAGGCGGGCTGGAAGAGTTGGCAAGGGCGCTGGAAGAAGGGCTAATGCGTGAGGTCTATGGTTCGAATCTAAGGTGCAGCGCTTTGTTTTCTTTTGCAAGCTGGCGTTAAGTGCTGAGAGGGCTTAAAAGAAATTGTTGCGCGCTTCTGTCACAAAACAACGCCTAGACCGAATGGCCTGGGGCGCTATTTGGTCGCTGGTTTCCCCAGGTCCTGTGTTCGAGACCTTTGGCCAGCATAAAGGGTGCTTTGTATTTATTATTTGATTTTTGTAGCAAATTGATAGGCAGTGGACGGCACATGGATTAGAAGATAGGGATTAAGCTTTTATCCTTTTAAATTCGGCTGTTATTTTATTTATTTTTTTTTAAATGGAAGAGGTGATAAAGGATAAAGGGGGGTTTTAGTTTATTTTAAATTTGAATGGTTGGCTGGGAGTAAATTAAAGGATTGGATTAATTCAAATGTGTTGAATTAGTGGCTAGGAGAGATTCCAGGAGCTGGCCGAATTCTTTTATTAAGGGGAGGTGCTCACCTTTGTTGTTTTTTTTTTTTCACCATTTGTGCTCACTGCCGAAACTTGTTCCCCATTTCTTTGGTTGCCGAATCCTAGTTCCCTCTTAAGCCTTCATCCATTTGTCTTCCATACTTTACCAACACTAAAATATCCCTTCTCTTCACCTATGCACTTTGGCTGAATCTTCAAGGTCACCTAGCCGATTTTCCTACTTGGTTCTCTCTATTTTTCCTAAGCCGAAACCATTTCATAATTGTTTCCCATACCTTCTTTCTTTTCTATTGCCGTAACCCCTATCCCTTTTCATCCTTTTTCCTTCAAGCCGAACCCTTACTTCCTTGGTGGTGGCCGATTCTTGTTAGAGGAAGGGTAGTGGTTAGCAAGGTAAGGGTGTGTTAGTTTTGCTATGGTTTCTTGTCTTGGCCGAATGGCCTTAAGTGTTACTTGTTTTGTGCAAGGTCGATTATAGGGGAGGAGAGCCTAGCGCAGGAGACCTTTCGGGATTTGTTTAGTCAGCAGTGCAGTGGTATAAGGTTGCGTTTCGAGGGTAGATCGGGTGTGCTATCTAGGTGCGTAATCATCGCACTATTTCTCGGTTTGATTGCTAACGTTTAAACCTGTGTGTTAGGTGTGGTAGCCATTTATAATGGCTTAAGTGATGAGTACCTGGTAATGGTAAGATTATTTGTGATGTATAATTGTATATGTGTATATTTATATACCTATGTGATACAATGACTTAACATGTAGCATCTATATATTTGCATGAGGTGGGGCTTGATTCGATGAAGGAGGAAGTGTACACGAGGTGTACGTGGTCTAATGATAGCTCCGGCTACATTAGCGCTTGATGGTTAGCTTTGTGCTACCTCAAGGGAGATGTTGGCTTGGTGCCCATCTCGGCGGTTGATGGCTATGTGCATCACCGTAGGCAGAGTATGTTGTTGGATCATGTTGGTTGATCGGTGGCTCAGCCACGGCCTTGTGCAGCGAGTTGCCAAGGTAAGGTTCTGGATCACGATGTGGTCAGTGGTGGTTTATCCACGGCCTTAGGCAGGGAGTCTGCTAAGGTTGGTGTTACGGTTGGAATGGGTTGGGCTGAGATGCATATGTGCATGACTTGCTATGTGAATTGTTTGGTATGGGGCCAAGCCCATACGCGGGAAATCTGTGTTTTGATTATGCACTGAGTCTGTGACTCACCCAATTATTTTCCCAACATTTCAGGTGATTCATGAGTTGGACCGGGATCGGAGAGGACACATAGTGGCCCATGCCGAAGGCGTTGTTTTAAGTTTATTTATATTAAGTACTTAATCTTTTAAATATGGATGTAATAAGGGCCTTTTGACTTTTATTTATTTTTATCTACTTTGGAAATTGCTTAATTATTATTTTGGGTACTATTTTATTTTAATTTGATTATGACTTGGTAAAATTAAATTACTAGCTAGTGAAAATGATTTTACTCTAATCTACTTATTTAAAGTATTCATAAGATAATAAAGTGTTTTAATATGGACATTTTTATAATATCAAGTCCAAAGTATATTTTTTTTTTGTTTTTCAAAAGAACATGGGTTCCAAGATAAAATAAATTTTTACTATTTTACTCTAAGTCAAAAATATTCTCACTAACATAACCAGATTCGGTCGTAGTGAATGGGCCGGGTTTGGGGATGTTACAGTGTGTTTTTAATAAAACATTTGTTTACTTTGAAAACTCGAGTCTTGTGCTACTACTAGCAGTTCATAAAACAATAATCCCAAATTTAAGTGAAAATCCGTAAAGGCCATATTACATGAAATTTACCCAATTATAGCCAAACCAAAATAAAAAAATAAACCGTAAATAAGGAATCCAGAACCGTGGTCACCGTCGAGTCCTCCGCTGCACTGATCCGTCTACTGCTGGGGATTACCTGAACATATTAAACAGAAAATGGTGAGTTTTTGCAAACTCAGTGTGTAATCCCCACAAAAAAATGCACACATAGAAGTATCAGATCACAGACATCAATTCACAATTCGGGCTTGAGCCCATTACAGAAATGGTGTGGACCTTAGCCCACTCAGATACAGGTTCAAACATATATTAGGGCCTTAGCCCATTTCAGATAGAATACGTAGAAAACAGAGTCCTACCCATCAGCCTCTACACACCAACTCCGTCCAACCCTACACACCATGTGGGGATAAAATCAACCCATCCAGCCTTACACACCATGTTGTACCGAATGCGGCACATAATCAGAAATTTGTAGCTGAGCTGCCAGATAACAGGCTTAAAAGATACTTCCTCTGAATATCATCAATCCCACCCCGATGCAATGCAACATACATAAAATGTCATGCTAATATGCAGATAGTAGTTCATACTTTCAAAACAGCATACATGCTTAGTACAGAAATCAACCAGTCAGATCATTTATCCAGGGGTCTAAGCATTGCTTACCGACCCTACGGTAGGTCCACAGTCGACTTGTGCGACCCGTGCAACCTTACGGAGTTTTCAGAAAAATGGCCTCACACGCCCGTGTGGCCCATACGGCCTAAATTGGCCTTGGTCGTGTGGATTACACGACCTCGCTTGGCCGTCTCTCGGTCATGCGCTTGCGCACGGCCGGGCTCGTTGACCACACGGCCTGGCCCAGAATCCCATACGCCCATGTGGTTCACCCGTATGGGCCCACACGCCCTTGTGGCCCATACGGCTCAATTGGTTAAGCTCGTGTGTCACACACGGCCTCGCCCAGCCGTTACACAGTCGTGTCGCTCGCGCACGGCCTGGCTCGTCGATCACACGGCCATGTGGTGTCTAACAGTCTCGCCCACGGCCTACCACACGGGCGACCACACGCCCGTGTGGCATCGACAGAATGGCTTTTGGCTTTCGTCGAAACCTCATTTTCTGCTTTTTCGGGTACACACCTGGTTCGTTTTTGCTCTTAACGCAATTCTGAGATCCCCAGCACCTATAATTGATCAGTAATTCACTCAATTATTCACTTAATCAACGAATCAAAAGTAACCCAAATGAAATAGTTAGCCAAGGAGCGATTAAAACTTACCCTAACGCTTCAAACTCAGTTTATTAGTGAAGCAGTACGAAAAGAGCCTTGATCGCAAAGATTTGATGCTGCCAAGACATTAGAATAAATACCCCAATAAAAGTTTAGCCTCATAAATCACAATCCACAAGAACTACTTACCGAAGTTATTTAGAGAAACACCACAGATAGGGGAGGAAGTACGATTGCCATGCAAAATGGAAGCAAAAAGAAAGCAAAAAGGAGGGTGAGGAGAAAAGAGAATTTCGGCTGGAAAGGGAAGAACAATTGTATTTTCGGCAGGGAGGAATTTTGGAAAATGCAACTGCTCAGGAATTCTGATCCTTTCCTAATTTTCCTCCCACTAATTCTATTCACAAACCACCACCCAGTCTCCCATCTTAGCACAACTCTAGCTGAAACTAGGAGCAAAAATTGAAGACATTGCCGTCCCATTGACTTGAACCCAAGACCTCCTTCACACAAACACTCTACTTAACCACCAGACCAGCAGACCCATTCTGTTAATTACATACACACTTTTACTTATAAGCCTACTAACCAAAGTTTGGGATTTATTCATAAAAATACCAAAATTCACCCAAGTTGAGACTTGAACTTGGGACCTCCCACACACACCCAGAACACATAACCACTCAAGCAGACACTCATTCATGCCAAAACTACAAAAGTCAAAATTAAGCAAAAATAGGGGTGTTACACTTAAGAATTGATCAATGAATTATGATTATGTAGATTGTGTTGGAGCAAAAACTGAAATCCCCGTAGATGGATTTTCTTGATCACTCTTGGGGATAAATAATCCAAAACGAACGAAGGTAGTAAAAATAAACTATCTAAAATAATGAAGAAAATTGCAAGTTTATAAAATTGCTGGAAAACTAGAATCAAAGTAACAATTGTTGCTCGAATTCCTTAAACTTAATAATGATCGTAAAAAAGCCTTATTCATCATGTTTATAAAGTAGTATATACTACTTTTAAGATTTGACCTAATTTGGATGATTATGTCCTAAGTTACACTTAAATTTTGGGTTGTGCAGACTGAATCGACCCTTGAAATTTTAAGTCCACCAAGCTTCAATTTTGCAACACCACAAGTTTGATGTTGTGACTTTCTTGGCAGTCTGTTCGAGTCTTTGTAAAGTGGTGACTTGGGTGTCACGACTTCACCATCAGTGTCGTGACCTCGCTACAACATTGTGATTGACTTTTACCTCTGGCTACTTTCATAGATGTCGTGACTTTATCTGTCGGATATTGCAGCTTTACTTTGTCAATGTCGCGACTTGTAGCATTCAATTTTGCGACCTTGGCCACAACCCACCTATAGCATTGAGTTTACTCGAAATTCCTCCCAGTTGCATGTTTAGCTTCAATGTTTCAACTTAATGTCTTCAGTGTTGTGGCATTCTAAGCAGTCCTCTAACATCTATGCCATTCACCTCAAGTCATTTCTTGCACCAATTACATCACTTAATTATACCTGATTAGACATGATGTTGCTTAATTGGTCAATAAATATCCTATAAGGCTTATTTTATTCAACAAAAACATAATAATGTGCAAGTCATAAAACCATTGGAGTAATGTCAAAATGCTCAATTAGAAGCTCGTTAAGTATCGAAAAGGATTCAATTTTCCATATTAAATTATGGCAGATCAAATTCCCCACACTTAAGTCTTTGTTTATCCTCAAGCAAACACACAAACTAACAAAGAACATGCAACATGACGACCTTTGGGCGTGCTTAGTGAAAAAATCAGTCAAGAATATAGACAATAGAAATTACTCTTCTATCATGCAACCTTGGTATGATACTTAGGGAATTCACAACTTCTAAAGGTAAATCATGAAAGTTAAAAGAATTACAACATGAACAAGTGAACAAATAATCATACATATTTACTGTCTTTCATTTAAGTCCATCAAAATTCACTATGCAAATATAATTTGTATACCAGAAGAACCTAAACCATTCATTTCCTATATAAATAACATGAAAATCATCCATAAATTGACCTATCAAGGTCACATGATACTTCTCAGCTTGTAATGTTCCGAGGCTTCAGGAAGATTCAATTTCAAGGAAAATAAGCATCAAAATGGTTTAAACACAAGAAGTAGTTTGACACATAATATTGTCCCTTAATCACCCCATAATGTAAACCATATCCTCACCACTTTATTTCACTTGCTAGATGAATGCAATTCAGATACCATAAGTGTGAGAGCTTAGCAGTTTTGTGCATTATTGAGTGACCAAGAATCTTTTCAACTCTGAGCTAATATTAGCATTTGTTTTTCACATTTTCTCTTTTTCCTCTCTCAATGCTTTTATTTGTTCTATGCTCTTTTTATTCTTCATTTAAGCCTTTATTTGCTTAATTTTTGACATATGGTGCACTCACTCAACGATATCTACTTATGACATCAAATTGTTTTCAGGTTTCTCATAGTTATTTCTTTTAAGATCCTCATTATGTTTCTACTTACCCTTAATATGCATGGCTCGACATCTAATTCTGTGCAAAGAAAAGAAAAGAACCAGATAGAGATAGGATAAGTATCCACTCAAATTTTTAATTCTAGGTCTTAACAAAAAGGTTGAGCAAGAAAAGTAAAAATTAGGCTCAAATCATGGTGCTAGGGGTGCATAGTATACAGGTGAGTTCATTTAGGCTCTGGCTTACAAACTTTTCCTTATGTCATCCCTAAACATTTCAAAATTTATGGATTCAATACATGCTTGTTTTATGATTCCCCCACTATCTTAAAGTTCAAGACAGGTATGTATATTCATCTATACAACTATTCATCATATGATATGAGTTTCAGCATACAATAATTACCTCTAGCTTATTATATGGTGTAGTAATCTGAACTAACTAGTTTAACTCTAAAATAATAAAATTCATTTATTATCATGTCAATTTTACATACGTACAAGAGTTCACTAATATCGTCACACCAATAACCCATCACTTGCACCAATGCAAGCTCAAGCACCATGCAATCACACAAAAAATTTTAAATTTTTTGAAATTTTTGCAATTAAAGTTAAACATTCAAAAGCATAAATCACATAAACAAAACAATTAAGTTCTATGTACACCCCCACACTTTAGAATGCATATTGTCCTTAATGTATGCCCATCCTAATAGAAAGAGTTTTAGGACTTCCCTTTATCCGTGACGTGCTGCAAGGTAAAGAGTTATGCACATTTTGTGTGGCTGACCTACATAGAAACAAAAAAAAAAAATTTTCAATAATATATTTTCTAAAATTCAACCATATCTAAGCACCAGATTCCTACATCCTCATCTTCTTCATCAACTACCTCGTTTTTTTCACAATCCGAAGTAGTACATTCTAAATAGTGTATTTCACAAAATTTATCTACAGTTCCTCCAAAATAATGCTTTACTCACTACCCATTGACTAAGAAGAGTTTACCGTCTTTTGCTATCAATTTTATGGCTCTATTGGTGAGTGCACGATTAATAATGTAAGGTTTTAGCCATCGCGATCGCAACTTTTTGGAAACAACTTCAACTTAGAGTTAAATAGAAGTACTTGCTATCCTGGTACAAAACTCTTCTTTTTTATCATGGCATCATGGCGCAATTTACTTTTCTCCTTGTATAACTTCGTGTTTTCATATGCAAAAAATCAAAATTTCTTTAACTTCTGAAATTGGAACAACATTGCTTCTATAGCCAAGGTAGGATCTAAGTTCAATTCTATTATTGCCCAATATGCATGCTTTTCCAACTTGATTGGTAAATGACATTTTTTTCGCATAAACTAGATGGTAAGGGGACATTCCCAAATGAGTTTTGGAAGTTATCATGTAAGCCCATAATGCAGCATCAAACCTTGCTGACCATCCTTCCTAGTTGAATTCACAGTCTTTTCCAAAACTTGTTTTACCTCATGATTAGAAACCTCTGATTGGATATTGGCTTGCAAGTGATTTGCAGTAGTAATGCAATGTCTAACACTATATTTTGCTAGTATATATTCCAATTGTTTACTATAGAAATGTGATCCTTTGTCACTAATGAGTGCTCTATGTGTTCCAAATCTTAAAGAAATTTTTTTCCTTAAAAATTTTACTACAGATTTGGTGTCATTTGTAGGTAATGCTATCGCTTCTACCCATTTTGAATGTAATCTAATGTTAAAAATAAATACTGATTCCCAAATGAGTTTGGTAATGGTCCCATGAAGTATACTCCCCAGACATCAAAGATTTCAACTTATAAGATTCCTTTTTGTGTCATCTCGATCAATTTATTGGATTTGAGTTCAATAGTACATTTACACGTAGGAAAGAATTAGCACTTTTACAATGCTTGTCCTGGAATAGTAACATCTTAGCTTATGACATTTTTATTAGGATTTTTTAGCTTCTAATTTATCCTTATCCCTAATAGCTCCATTATTTACAAATTATAAAAAAAAATTACCTAAGTCTATTGATGTATCAATTTAACAAAAAGGCAAAGTAAAAATTTTAAAAACTTGTAATTAACACAATAATAATCCAACTAACTAAATTAATCTAAATTCTACTTGTATCACTACAGGAAAATAGGGTTTTAGCGGCATTTTTAGTGGCGTTTGGACAAAAACGCCATAAATATTAAGCAATAGTGGCGCTTTGGTGAAAACGCCACTAAAAATAGAGCAATAGCGGCATTTTTGGTACAAACGCCGCTAAAAAATAGTGCAATAGCGGCGCTTTGGTGAAAATGTCGCTAAAAATAGAGCAATAGCGGCATTTTTGGCACAAGCGCCGCTAAAAATGAGCAATAGTGGCGTTTTTTGCGCAAACGCTGCTAAAAGTTGAGCAATAGTTCCATTTTCATCTACGGTTGTCGGAACCATTTTTAAAATCGAGTTTTGAAAACGGGGATCGACTTTTTTAAAAACAAAAATGGGAGTCGCCACCAATCCTTTTTTACTTAGGTGTGATTGGATCACCTTGTAAAACGTTTTATTTTAAGACATTTGATTTTAGTCTACGAAAAAAAAAAGAAAACGGGTTCGGGAGTCGTTACGTATGAGGAAGGGTTAGCACGCTCATAACGCCCAAAAATTGGTACCAAATTGATAAAATCATGTCCAAATGTTTGAAATTTAAAAGTATTTAAAAATATGATTTCTTAAAAAAAACTTCGAGCAATTTAAGTTAAAATTTGAGACTTTCTTGTTCCGAAGGAATATAAACATCACATCCAACACGTTAGAACACGATACTTTAAAACCTTCGTAATCAAAATCATCTCACGATTTGCAAAACTTGTTAAAAGGATATTTAACTATTTAGCAAAACGGAAAATCACAACCCAGCACGTTAGGGCACTATTTCCCGAATTTCTAAATACCAAAACATTGCCTTATTTTCAAAAACCTTACCTCGAGATAACATAATGTCACATCCAGCACGTTAGGACACGACATTTTGAATTCCCGAGAATAAGTTTTTATTTGAAATGAGAAGGGATATTTAATATTTGAAGTTCCACGAGAAAAATCGAGACCCAGTAAATTAGGGCAAAATTCTTCTCGAAGTCCCCAAATATCACATATAACCGTTTAAAAAAAATCTTTAATTTAAAAAGTATTTTTATAAAAAAATGGTATGACTAAGACATTGAATAATACATTATAACATACATGTTTAATAACAATTTTACATAACTACAAATTTTGCTAACAATTAATAATGAAAAAGAAATAATATGACAAGAATAAATGAAACACTATGTAATATCATGAATAAATAAAACGTTATGTTAAGTAATAATAAACAATCAAAAGAATATAAAATAACAATAATTGAAATTTCTATGAAATAATAAATATAAAAAACATATTTAAATATTAAATAAAAAGAATATGATAATTTTTTTAAAATGATTAATATATATAAAATAACAAAAATAAAAAAATACTTATAAAAAATATATACATAATTTAATAATTTAGTACATATAATAAAAAATAATTAGTAAGTAACAAAATAATAATTTTAAATAAATGCATATACATATATATAATACATTAATTATAAAAATATGTAATAATGTATGTTATAAAAATAAATAAATTTTATACAAAAAATAATTTTTTTACAAAAATAATATATGATATAATATAATACTATATAATATAAAAAATTTAAGAAAAAATAATATAGTAATTAATATATAAAATAATATGTAATGAAAATAATTTTGAGCTAAATGAAAATAATAAATAATAATCATTTAATATATAAAACTTTATATATATATATATATATACTATTAATATATTAATATATAAATAATAAAGAAAATAATATGGACAATTAATATAATAAAATAATTTAATACAATAATAAAATAAAAGGATTTAAAAAAATAAACAAAGTAGGGGTTAAAAGAGCAATTAAAACAGATTAAAGAATTGAATAAAAAACGTGCGTTAAACTGCAGGGTCTAAAATAGAAATTACACCAAATTTTAAAACGACGTCGTAGATTTTTAACTTTTAAAGCAGTCCGAGGGTTTAATTTAAATAAAAATAAATTTTTAGGGTTAATTTAATAAAAAAATAGAAATTTAAATAGGATTAAATTAAAATAAACAAAATTATAAAAGGATTAAAACTGCAAATTCCCCCTTTTCATAAAACGCGCGGATCCTAAGGGTCGGGTCGGGTCGGGTCAACACGCGGATCTCTTGCTTAAAACGACGTCGTTTTGGTCATTAATCGAATACACCAAAACGGCGTCGTTTCTTTAGCGTATTTAAACCGTTTTCCAGAAAAAAAAATCATTTGGCCTTAGTTTTAAAGAAAAAATTTTCAGAAAATTCTCCAAAATCCCTTCTCCCTATGCCTGGATACTGGTCATCGACCTTAGGCCACGCGCTCCATGCGCCACCGAGAACGGTGGCCGGAGGTCGAACCTCGAGTTTTCAGTGCTGTCGAAAGGTAAACCCCTCTTCCCTTTATATATATTTTTTATAAATAATTGTATAAAAAAATAGATCGAAAAAAAAAAGAGAAAATAATCAAAATAAAATGAGAAGTCACCTCTGCTAAAAAACTTTTTGTATTTTTCTTTATTTCAATATATTTTATCTGCCTATTTTTCTCTGTATTGTCTGTATATCTCTATTACAAGATAATCAGGCTTTTATAGCCTCAGAAAATAAAACGAAAAAGGAAACCCTCGTTACTGCCATTTTTACGACTGTCTTCTTTCCTTCTTTGCACAGGTTGGAAACGGAGTCTGCGCGTTGAAGGTGTGATTCTGGCGCAGATCACGTCTTGACGAGGGGCTGGTGTGAGGCGTTTGCGGCGTGACGCTCAGACTCCTGCTAAAGCGGCACGAAGCTTGCGGCGCCTAGGGTTTTGGAAACCCTAGGTCTTCCGAATTTGGTTTAGGTTTTTGGGCCCCTTGGGCCGTGTAGACTTTGGATCTGATTAGGGTCTGTTCTGACAGTAGGCTGTTTAGGTATTGGGCTAAGGGTAAGAGGCCTCGATTTTGGTCTGTTTGGGTTTAAGGCTAATTGGACTATTGGATTAGAGTGTAATTGGGCTTGTAACAGGGACTGTAAATGGACATTATTTTTTATTTTGGGCTTATTTAATGCCAAGGCAAAATTAGGTACTTACAACGGTAACTGACACTCGTTTCGATTTGATTCGATTTAATTTACATTTTTTTCTTATTTTTGTTTTGAATTTAATTTTATTTTGCTATTTGAAACTGACTTAATTATGAAAAGTTACAAATTGATAACTAAACTATTTAGAAGTTTTGCTTTATCGAAACCCCTAAACCTTGACCAGTTATATTAATTAAAATACAATTTATTTTTAATTGAATATTTAAAATATAAATATTTTATCTTAATTAAAATATAAATCATATTAATTAAAATATAAATTATTTTTAATCAAAAAAAATAATGACACTTAGAAAAAATTTGAAAGTAAAAACATAGAAAAATATTTGTTAAAAATGAAAAAAAATTATTAAATAATTTCTTATATAATCGTAAAAGAGATAGTATTAATTTTAAAATATTGAATTAATTCTCATTATAGTTTAGGGTTTATGGTTTAATTTAGGGTATATAGTTTATGGTTTAAGCTTTATGGTTTAGGGTTTGGGATTTGGGGTTTAGGGTTTAAGATTAAGGGTTAGGTTAGGGTTTAGTTCAGGTTTATAGTTTAATTTTTAGTATTTTAGATTTATGGGGTTTAGGGTTTAGTGCTTAAACCATATCGAATAATAAAGTTAGAGTCTTAGTGTTTTGGGATTTAAGTGTTAGGGATTTTGATAAAAGTGATAAAAATCAAATTATTTTAGGGTTTAGGTAAGTAATAAGATTTCTTTAATTACTTCTGCACCTTGTAATATATATATGAGTTGTGGTTTAGGGTTTAAGGTGTATAATTTAGGTTTTAAGGTGTATAATTTGGGGTTTAGAGTTTATGGTACACTTTTAGGTGTATAATTTAGGGTTTTAGGATTTAGGTATGAGAAATTAAATTATAAAATTGTACAAATTAAATATATTGTTAGAAACAAAACAAAATTAATTTAAAGGAATTTAATAAATAATTAAACTAAAAAATTTATTACTATTGAAGGTATTAGCGGCGTTTTTGAGCAAAACGCCACAAAAAGCATATTAATAAACAAAACGAAGTCGTTTACTTGGAGGAATTAGCGGCACTAGCCATAAAAATGCCGCAATAGATTAGTATTAAACGCCGCAAAAAAACTATTAATTTTAATTGAAACGGTGAAGTTTTCTTTAAAGTGTTAGTGGCGCTTTCTATGAAACGCCGCAAATAACAGAACCATTTAATTGAAACAACGTCATTTTATTTAGAGTGTTAGTGGTGATTTCTATGAAACGCCGCAAATAACAGAACCAATTAATTGAAACGATGTCGTTTTTTGTAGGGGATTTTAGTGGCACTTTTTGAAAACGCGACAAAAGGCTAATGTTCTTTAACAAAACGACGCCATTTTTCTTTCTCAATTTATACCTCTACTTACCCGAGCCATCCCCCTCCCCCCAAAACAGAACCCCTAATCCCTAATTTCTCCCCAAAATCCCCTAGCGCTCTCATGCTGAAAACCCGTGAAGCAATACCTGGTGGACCCGTTTTCTATCGATGGATGTATCTCATAGAATGGTCTTAATTTATTTGTAAATTATTCATTCATTCACCTCAATGCCTTTAGTGGCAACTTTTGATAATGTTGTATACCGTGTTTAGGTTCCTATCCAAATTGAAGTCTTACTGCCGCAATAAGCTTTATCCGGAAGGATCAATTGCTGAAGGCTACTTGGCAAAGGAATGTATGACTTTCTATTCAAGGTATTTGGAAGATGTTGAAACAAGAATGAACAGACCAAGTAGAAATGCTGGGCTCACAGATCATAACTTGGTCGAAACTTATTTATTTCAAAGTTTCGGAGATTCAATCGGCAAAGTTGAAATTGCAGAATTAGATGATAGATCGTGGGTCCAAGCACATCGATATGTTCTTTTTCATCACGATTCAATGGAACCATTACGCAAGTTCTAGAATTTAAATCAACAAATATTCATCGATTATAATTTGTTTGTCTTCTAACAAAGTAAACCTTTTTTAACATAGTGAGTACAAACAAATATTGAGAGCTAGTTCACGCTCCCGAAGATTACAACAACGAGAAATTAATAAGTTGTTCACAGAATCATTTCATGAATGGTTAAGCCAAACGGTATGCAATTGAAGTTTTCATTAACAAGTAATAATGTTTTCTCATAACATTTATAATTACTCAATTTACTTCCGATTCAATAGGTTTGGAGTCGGAATGAAGTAAATGACGAAGTTAAATGGCTTTCCCAAGGTCCAAATAGAATAGTGAAAAGATATAGTGCCTTCCTCATCAATGGATTCAGATTCATACAAAATATCGCGAGAGATTGAAGAGAACCCAAAATTGTTGAATTGTTGTTAATTCTTCAATTACAAGTTATGCTAGTGCTAGGGACAGTAATCCTGTCAGGGGAATGTGGAGTATTACGGACTTCTTACTGACATAATTGAGTTGGATTATTATGGCAGATTGAAAGTTGTCTTATTTTGAGGTAATTGGGCTGATGTGAATACGGCTCGCAAAATTAAAAACGATCAATATGGTTTTACAATGGTGAATTTCTCTTGATTGATTCACACTGGAGAACAATTGATAGACGAGCCGTATGTATTTTCTTCTCAGGTGAAACAAGTTTTTTACTCAAAAGATCCAACTGATGAGGGTTGGTACGTTATACTCCGGAACACCCCTAGAGACTTGTTTGACATGGGCAATGGAAGTAGAGATGACATCATCAAAAGATCATAAACTTTGCATTTTCTAGAACAAAACTTAAATGAAAATATCCCTAGTACTAGTACACAATTTCAATGGGTTCGTCAGGATGTGGACGAAGATATTTACGAATTATGATGTAGTAAGATTTTACAATTTTTTATTTATATGTAATATTATAATTTTAATCTTGGTCATGTTATGTAATTTAACTATTTTATATGTACTATTATTGTTGTTATTTGTTACTAAAATTTTAACTATTTTATGTGTATTGCAGGAAAAATGTGTAGAAGATGATTACGAGATTTAAGTATTGTCCAGAATACTCCAAATTTGGAAGAAGAAAATAGTGAACAGCAAACAGTTGTTGGATCTTCGAATGTGCCAGAGACAGTTGATGAGCCTGCAGAATTTCAAAGTAATGTTAAGTTTATTTTACATGCATGTTGACTTTTATTATTGATTCATTTTTCAATTTTAATATAATAATATATCATTTTTCAGCTGAAAGTGGTGGGACGCGCAGAGGTCAGGGACGTACGCTGCTTAAAGATTTATACGACTTAAATCCTGTCGAGCATGTCAAAGTAAGGAGAAATAGTCATGGCCAGCCTGTTGGATCTGAAGCTTGACTTTTAGCAGGCTATTTGGGCATTATAGCACGAAATGCCAATATGTTGCCCATCAACTACGAATCATGGCATCACATGCCTAATAGCAACAAAAATCAAGCTCTCGATAATATTAAGGTAACAAAACGTGAATGTAATTTATAATACTTTGGTTTAAGTTTCATTTATATTTACTTTCTAAACTTATGTTTTTTTAGGAGAGATTTGCTTTGGAGGTCTCCGATGACTATATAAAGAAGACATTGGGTAAAAAATGGAGAGACCATAAAAGCACTTTGAAAAAAGAATATTTTAAGAAAGACATAAGCCTCAAAGATAAATTGCGAAATGTCCCATCGGGAATGTTGAGGTACCAATGGGAAAATGCGGTTAGATTCTGGAATTCAAAGAAATGAGAGGTATTACGTACTTCTAAACTCTTATAAATTTTTCGGTTTATAGTATTTACTATATACGTAATAATAATTTCATTATGTAGGACCGTGAGCGAGTTGGAACAAGGAGCGGGCAGAAACAAAAATTCACGCACACGGCAGGGTCGAGAAGTTTTGCTTGTGTAGCTGAGGCCGAGGTATTATAATTTATTAATTCTGTCAAATATTAATGACTTTATACTATTAAATTATATTTTTACTACTACACTGTAGGAAGTCTCGTCTGGTCAAAAAGTTGGACGCCTTCAGCTTTTTGACATTACGCATAGGAAGAAAGATGGATCTCCGATGACATTCGAAGCTGGAGAAATTATGGTATATTTACTTAATAAAAATTGATTTATTATAAATATTTATAATGTTTAATTATAATAGTTTAATTCGTCGTTAGTAGTTTTAAATTAATAATGTTAAGTTATGTTGCATTCCTTCTTATTATATATTTTGTTTCTAACTCTTTGATTAATTTATTAGGAGAAACTAAAGGAGAAGAATGCAAAGTATGAAGTGGTTGCTTCGACTGATAGTTCTGTTAATCTTGAGGATATTGATAACAGAATTATTACTGATGTTTTGGGTCCTAAAAGGTATTGCCGGATTCAATTTCAAGGATCAGGTGTTACCCCGACCCAATATTTTGGATCCAGCTCCCAGCAATACATGCCTTTTGGGAGTCAAGCTCAAGCTAAAGTTCAGAGGTTAAAAGACTAGATAGCTCAGATGCAAGCGAGCACGGTTGAGCAAATTGCTGAGATTCAAAGAAAATATGAAGAACTCCAGCAACAGCTTAGAGCAGATGCAGCAGCGAGGGAGGCAGAGGCAGCAACGATGGTAGCAGATGTAACATCCTAGATTAGGGGTTATGTGTTCGTGCATAATTCATGAGTAGTAGGTTTTGGCAGTGTTTGGAAGTGAATTAAGGGTTTTTAAAATCCTAGGATGGAAGAGAAAGCTTTGGACAATTATTGGTTTTTAAGTTAAAAAGGGGGAGCTAGGCTAAGGTAGCCTTAAGAAAAGTTTTGGGGAGTTTAGGACACACGAAGTGATGTGGAAAAGTGGCAAGGGACGCCATCTAAGGTGCAAGGGTTATGGCATCAAGTGAAGTACTTTGAGGGAAGAATCCCATTGTGTGCATTTTTGCTTAATTTTATGAAATAGCATGTTTACTGTGATATGGATGTGTGGTGTGCATTATTAGAATCTTGGAAATGTATGGAAATGTATGGAAATGTATGGAAATGTATGGAAATGTAAGGAAATGTAAGGAAATACTTTGGAAACGTTAAGTTTAAAAGAGGAAAGTGAACATTTTTGGAAACTAGGGGATGTAAGGAAATGATGTGGAAATGATTCAAAAGAGGAAAGTAAACATTTCTGGAAACTTGGAAATGTAAGGAAATGTCAAGTTTAAAGAGGCAAACGAAAATTTTTGGAAACTTGGAAATGTAAAGAAATGTCAAGTTTTAAGGCTTAAAAAGAGAAAACTAAGGCAAGGTGGCCTTAAGAAAAAATAATAGGAGGAATTTGGCACACAAACAGGCTTGGACAAGTGGCTTGGAAATGCCACTTAAAGCCCAGTAAGTGACACCACAGGCAGGTGCAACTGGGTTCGAGTCACATGGGAAGCTAAAATAAAAGTTTTTATTTTCGGCAAGGAAGGGAGGTAGTGGACGGCAAAGGGAGACTAGGGGAGGAGTTTAAGATGAGGTTTTATTCTTATTAAAATTCGGCTAAAAGGGGAGATAAATGTGGATATCATTTCTTTTATTTTGATAGATAAGGAAGAGATAAAAGAGGATTATTATTAGTATTATTTTTATTAGGAGATAAGAGATAAATATTGGATTAAGTCTTGTTGATAATTAAAGTGATAAATCAAGGGATAAAGTTATAGAAGAGTGGTGGCCAAATAAGGGACTCTAGCCTAGTAAATTTGGCTATAAAAGGAAAAGAGAGGCCATTCAACATTATTTTCTCTTCCTTGATAACCTCTACCGAATTTTCTCTGCAACCCCTATTCTTTTCTTCTTCATTCTTCTCCTCTCAATTTTCCAAAAGCGAAAGCTTGCTAAGATCAAGGCCATAGCCGAATAGTTTGAGACTTCAAGCAAAGGAACTGTCGATATCTAAAGTAAGGGTAAGATCTCATTCGGTTTCATCCTTTTTCTTTTAAGATTTACCGAAATCTAGGACTAATCCCATTAGAAACTTGTTTGCTGAAATTTGGAAGGATCTTCCGGGATTTACTAAGTGTCGACTACAAGGAAGGAGAAGTTCTTTTCCCGAAGATACACCATAAGCTACGTGTTCCCTAGTTATTCGGTGAATTTCGGGATTGAAAATACACAAGGTAAGTGTCTATAGCATTCGGCCAAGGCTTATTTTAGTGTTTGGATCTATCTTTTATTATCTTAAAAGCCGAAAACTAATATGTTAAAGGGATCTAGAGTTGGCCGAATACAAGGAAGAAGGATACAAAGTTTCGGGACTTGGTTCTTAAGTCAATCGGCAACAAGGTAAGTTTTAGTGTACTAATCCTACTAGGATTTGGATTTATGGCCGAATGGCTCTTTGCTAAGTATTAAATTATTGATTAAATGTAGAGATTTAAGATCTAAGGCATTAGATCAAGCTTTTCGGGACTTGGATTGAAAGCATTAAGCGAATCAGGTGTGTACCCCACATTATCTTTTAATACGTTATATGGCAATATGTAATATATGTATGTATAAGAATGTGAATATGGCTAAGTACCCTAATGTGGTACAAAGTACTCAGGTACGTTTCCTACTCCTGCTAGGATTACGAAATATGCTATATTTTAACATGTGAAAAGTGACATGAATGTGAATTTAAGTATGATATGCATGATATAAAATATATATGGGGCATTCGGGTTATATGAGAAAGGGGAAGTGAACGTGGTGACTTCGGTCTCACAATCTGAATGTGGTGGCTTCGGTCACATTATCTGAATGTGGTAACTTCGGTTACATTATCTGAATGTGGTAACTTCGGTTACATTATCTGAATGTGGTGTCTCATGACACAACTATCTGGTGGCTATGCCACGAATTTATATGGGCGATGAGCACGTCGACTGCAGCGACTGCCTTCGATGGTGTGTAGCGGAAGGAGGGTTGACTTAGTAGTCCCCACGGTGTGCAGGTTGGTACGGGGATGTGTAGCGGATGGCATCTAGGTATGGGTTCGGGATTGCATCATTATCTTGAAATATTATGTGAACATGATTTGTATGGTATGCCTAAATCTATTAAATTTTAGTGTTGGTTACACATTGAGTCTGTTTGACTCACCCCGTTGTGGGACTATTTTCAGGTGACGAACAGTAATGGACCGGGCTCGGCAGAAGCTTAGGGATGGCCATGCACAGCAAGAAATTTATGATTTGGACGTTTTCTTAAGTATTTTACGTTTATTTTGGGAATTATTTGATGTAATAAGGCCATAAGGCCAAAGTTGAATTTCTTTATTTCTTTTTTTCACTTTTATTTATTATGATTACAAATTTTTATTAAGTTAAAGATTAAGTAATTTATTTTTGAATATACTCTATATGTTTTATCACTTAAAATTAAAAAGGGTTTTCAATATAAAATCGAATTCGTTTTCAACTCAAGCCCAACCCAAAATAATATTTTTTTTAAAAATCGCACAAGTTTTTCCTAAGAAGCAAAAGAATTTGAAACGGTTTACACCGAGGAACATACCAGATCCGGTCAAGGCTCGTGGGCCGGGTTTGGGGTGTTTCAATTTGGTATCAGAGCCCAGTTTTAAACTCTCGGCCTGTGGTATAAGGCCCAAAACGTTTTCAAATCGAGCCCAAGTAAGCTTTATAAAAATATTTTTGAAAATAAGCAGGTTTTCTGGCATGGCACCTAAGTCTCCGACCCGAAGTCCACCAGGTAAGTACCCCTATTCTTTGTGTGATTTATATTGTGAATTGTAGAATGGTAGAAATGGAATGGAACGTAGACTAGCATGATAAGTATTTGAACCCTAGGACTAGTGTACCCCAACAAATACATAAGACTTAAATGCTTAATTAAACAGACCTATGTCTAAGCCGCCGAGTTAGGGTGTGGCAACCATTGTGCGTATGTCTAGGATTGGTATTCAGTGAGAGCTTGGTATTTAAGCAGTCTGCGTGACTCACCTCCTCTCCACTCGAATCCTACCTGGTGCGTAGCTTCGGTTCACCCTAACCAAGAGGACTTATTCATGGGCTAAACCCTAACTAAAACCCGAAAGGGAACTAGCCGTATTTTCATGGAAAACCTAGTTTTAAAATTCTTAAATTACCCTTTGATTTATAAAAGCTATTCCATAAAATTTTTCTGAAATATTTCTTGATTTACAAAATTACTAAGATACCCCTATTTGCAAAATTACTAAATTGCCCTTGGGTGTTAAAATTACCATATTACCCCGACTTCAATAAAAATTTTCTTATTTTGTAAAAGAATCCAACAACCCTATTTTGTGAAAGTCCAAAATACCCTTATTGACAAAATCCACAAGGAACCTTATTGTGGCAAATTACAAAAATACCCCTGTAGGGCGAATTACGAAAATACCCCTGGGTAGTGGAAAACAAACAACAACGAAAACTACAACATTTCTCTGAATGAATGAAAGTTCATACTTGATTGATGGATGTATGAATGTAAAGACTGTGTGCATGTATGAATACGAAAGAACCACTCCTAAAATCCTTTTCATAAAATTCTTCGCGAATAATCAGTGAAACAATGACTAATTCATAAAACTTTTTACTCGGATTAAATCGCGACGTTAGAAATGAGTTCTCGGGGACGTGAACTTAGAAATTGTGCCTAGAAAGTATGATGGTTCTATTAAGATCAGAGTGCGCAGCGTAAGCATAGTGCGGTGAGAAGGATTGTACGACTGTTAGTAAGTAATTTCGAGGACGAAATTATTTTTAAGGAGGGTAGAACTGTAACATCCTAGATTAGGGGTTATGCGTTCGTGCATAATTCATGAGTAGTAGGTTTTGGCAGTGTTTGGAAGTGAATTAAGGGTTTTTAAAATCCTAGGATGGAAGAGAAAGCTTTGGACAATTATTGGTTTTTAAGTTAAAAAGGGGGAGCTAGGCTAAGGTAGCCTTAAGAAAAGTTTTGGGGAGTTTAGGACACAAGAAGTGATGTGGAAAAGTGGCAAGGGACGCCATCTAAGGTGCAAGGGTTATGGCATCAAGTGAAGTACTTTGAGGGAAGAATCCCATTGTGTGCATTTTAGCTTAATTTTATGAAATAGCATGTTTACTGTGATATAGATGTGTGGTGTGCATTATTAGAATCTTGGAAATGTATGGAAATGTATGGAAATGTATGGAAATATATGGAAATGTAAGGAAATGCTTTGGAAACGTTAAGTTTAAAAGAGGAAAGTGAACATTTTTGGAAACTAGGGGATGTAAGGAAATGATGTGGAAATGATTCAAAAGAGGAAAGTAAACATTTCTGGAAACTTGGAAATGTAAGGAAATGTCAAGTTTAAAGAGGCAAACGAAAATTTTTGGAAACTTGGAAATGTAAAGAAATGTCAAGTTTTAAGGCTTAAAAAGAGAAAAACTAAGGCAAGGTGGCCTTAAGAAAAAATAATAGGAGGAATTTGGCACACAAACAGGCTTGGAAAAGTGGCTTGGAAATGCCACTTAAAGCCCAGTAAGTGACGCCACAGGCAGGTGCAATTGGGCCTGGGTTCGAGTCACATGGGAAGCTAAAATAAAAGTTTTTATTTTCGGCAAGGAAGGGAGGTAGTGGACGGCAAAGGGAGACTAGGGGAGGAGTTTAAGATGAGGTTTTATTCTTATTAAAATTCGGCTAAAAGGGGAGATAAATGTGGATATCATTTCTTTTATTTTGATAGATAAGGAAGAGATAAAAGAGGATTATTATTAGTATTATTTTTATTAGGAGATAAGAGATAAATATTAGATTAAGTCTTGTTGATAATTAAAGTGATAAATCAAGGGATAAAGTTATAGAAGAGTGGTGGCCAAGTAAGGGACTCTAGCCTAGTAAATTTGGCTATAAAAGGTAAAGAGAGGCCATTCAGCATTATTTTCTCTTCCTTGATAACCTCTGCCGAATTTTCTCTACAACCCTTATTCTTTTCTTCTTCATTCTTCTCCTCTCAATTTTCCAAAAGCCGAAAGCTTGCTAAGATCAAGGCCATAGCCGAATAGTTTGAGACTTCAAGCAAAGGAACTGTCGATATCTAAAGTAAGGGTAAGATCTCATTCGGTTTCATCCTTTTTCTTTTAAGATTTATCGAAATCTAGGACTAATCCCATTAGAAACTTGTTTGCCAAAATTTGGAAGGATCTTCCGGGATTTACTAAGTGTCGACTACAAGGAAGGAGAAGTTCTTTTCCCGAAGGTACACCATAAGCTACGTGTTCCCTAGTTATTCGGTGAATTTCGGGATTTAAAATCCACAAGGTAAGTGTCTATAGCATTCGGCCAAGGCTTATTTTAGTGTTTGGATCTATCTTTTATTATTTTAAAAGCCGAAAACTAATATGTTAAAGGGATCTAGAGTTGGCCGAATACAAGGAAGAAGGATACAAAGTTTCGGGACTTGGTTCTTAAGTCAATCGGCAACAAGGTAAGTTTTAGTGTACTAATCCTACTAGGATTTGGATTTATGGTCGAATGGCTCTTTGCTAAGTATTAAATTATTGATTAGATGTAGAGATTTAAGATCTAAGGCATTAGATCAAGCTTTTCGGGACTTGGATTGAAAGCATTAAGCGAATCAGGTGTGTACCCCACACTATCTTTTAATACGTTATATGGTAATATGTAATATATGTATGTATAAGAATGTGAATATGGCTAAGTACCCTAATGTGGTACAAAGTACTCAGGTACGTTTCCTACTCCTGCTAGGATTACGAAATATGTTATATTTTAACATGTGAAAAGTGACATGAATGTGAATTTAAGTATGATATGCATGATATAAAATATATATGGGGCATTCGGGTTATATGAGAAAGGGGAAGTGAACGTGGTGACTTCGGCCTCACTATCTGAATGTGGTGGCTTCGGTCACATTATCTGAATGTGGTAACTTCGGTTACATTATCTGAATGTGGTAACTTCGGTTACATTATCTGAATGTGGTGTCTCATGACACAACTATCTGGTGGCTATGCCACGAATTTATATGGGCGATGAGCACGTCGACTGCAGCGACTGCCTTCGATGGTGTGTAGCGGAAGGAGGGTTGACTTAGTAGTCCCCACGGTGTGCAGGTTGGTACGGGGATGTGTAGCGGATGGCATCTAGGTATGGGTTCGAGATTGCATCATTATCTTGAAATATTATGTGAACATGATTTGTATGGTATGCCTAAATCTATTAAATTTTAGTGTTGGTTACACATTGAGTCTGTTTGACTCACCCCGTTGTGGGACTATTTTCAGGTGAAGAACAGTAATGGACTGGGCTCGGCAAAAGCTTAGGGATGGCCATGCACAGCAAGAAATTTATGATTTGGACGTTTTCTTAAGTATTTTACGTTTATTTTGGGAATTATTTGATGTAATAAGGCCATAAGGCCAAAGTTGAATTTCTTTATTTCTTTTTTTCACTTTTATTTATTATGATTACAAATTTTTATTAAGTTAAAGATTAAGTAATTTATTTTTGAATATACTCTATATGTTTTATCACTTAAAATTAAAAAGGGTTTTCAATATAAAATCGAATTCGTTTTCAACTCAAGCCCAACCCAAAATAATATTTTTTTTAAAAATCGCACAAGTTTTTCCTAAGAAGCAAAAGAATTTGAAACGGTTTACACCGAGGAACATACCAGATCCGGTCAAGGCTCGTGGGCTGGGTTTGGGGTGTTTCAACAGAGCAGAGCAGAAAGTATGATGAGCTCCAGCTACAGCTTCAGCATATGATACAGATGTTTCAGCAGTCGCAAAAGCCGCCATATCAGACATTTATTTTCTCGTTGTAAGATTATTTTTAACATTGTTACATTTAACATTATTGTAAGAATATTTTCAGTTATACTTCATTTATTAATTTACATCATATATCTTTTATTGAATTTGAAGTTTTATTTAGATTTAATGCTTTTGGTGGGATTTTTATGCTACATTTGCTGTTTTGGGTTGGAATTATATGCTACATTTGTTGTTTTTGGTTAGATTTAATGCAGGAAGGGTAGGATATTGGAGAATTTGTCTATTGCAAATCTGTACAAATTAGCGGCGTTTGTGGGTAAAGCGCCGCTAAAAGTCATGACCTTTAGCGGCGGTTTTTTCCCATAAACGCCGCTAAAGTTTGCGGCATTGTATTTAGCGGCGTTGTTTTACAAGCACCGCAAATACTTTTAGTGGCGCTTATAAACGCCGCTAAAAGCCTAAAAAAGGCCACTAAAAGTCTATTTTGTTGTAGTGTATTCCCCATAAAATGTCTAATTAATGCAATTTAATCAAAGATCACAAATAAATTCAAAATTAATCAAAACCAATATTTATAAATTAAAATTAATTAAAAATGATATTGTTTACAATTAACTATAATTTACACTTATTAAATCATGTTAATTAATATTTCCAAAGTAATCCAAAACAAAATTAATACTACCAGACCCAATTTCTAAAATCATATTTACATGTAACTAAAATAATCAATAAATCAATATATATATATATATATATATATATATATAAAGTACAAATAAAAACCTTAATCATCACAAATAGTCATGCTTAATAAAAATTTAAAGAAGGTCGTGCTTCAACATGTTTAAAGTAAATTCTATCATCAGATATACAAAAGCCATATGAAATAATTAAAACAAGTACGTGATCACTAATTAAAACCATATAAAATAAAAATAAAATTTTAAATTCAAACATAAACAAATAAAACAAAAGGTATCAAATTGAATAAAATTAAAATTAAATTAAGATTGAATTGAATTATTTAGAACTGGGTTAAGGATTAAATTGCATAGATCAAAACTAATGAAGGACTACGATAAAATTACACCATTCAACGAAAACAAGCGGACGCCGGCATCGAACGAGTCAACACAGGAATCTTGATAATTATATAAAACTTCAAAGTTCAAAGGTCATATTTTATTTGTTTTTCAAAAGAAACTTCAAAAACTCTTCCTTTATTTTTCATCTTTAAGTTTGGTAATCGAAAAATTCAGAAGTTTAGCCAGAAAATTCAAAGTTCCCAGATTTCTTGAGTTTTTTATTTTTATTTTTTTTTTCAGATTCTAATGTGTGTATATATATATAAATAAATAATAGTAATAAGGGATTCTCCATAAATGCACTCTCCACTTGGTTTCAAAACATTAAGGAATCTTAAAAATTTGGGCTCAGCAGATTGAGCTTCTTTTAGATTAGGACCTTAGGCCATTAAAATCTTGTAAACTTTATGCTTTTTGGATCCTCAAATTGGACTCATTTTTACTCTTTGGACTTTAGACCTTAATATTGGACTTGGACATTAACTAGGATTTTGAACTTACACCCTGAAAATGTAAAATCTCTAATGACTTCTCAATTGGGCCAAAATGATTTCTCTTTTAAAAAAAAATCTAAATTTTTATTTAAAAAATCTAATTTTATTTAAAAATTAATTCATTATTATTATTTCTCTTTTTTACTCGTAGGTAGATATTAAAACATTTCCATCAAATTTTCGAAAATAATGTTGAATTAAATTAAATATGTAATATTTAAATTTAAAATTGATTCAAATTCAAAATTAAACGAATTCTAAATTAAAATCAATACTAGATATTATGCCCTTTTTGCACGAGTCTTAATCAAAATTCCAATCAAAGATCAAGTTTACCCTTAAATTTTGGAAAGCTTTTGAATTTAGCCTATATCTTAAGTTTGATCCTTTTATCTTAATTCTAAAATTAAATTAAAATTTAGCTTGATTCTAAAATTAAACTAAAAATTCGATTAAACTCAAAAAATCCAAATAAGCCTCATATTTCAATAAAATCAAGGCCAATAAGTTCAAATTTTAAGGTACCTATGCCACGGGACAGAACTTTAGTCTAGCAAACCGTGCAACCTTAGACGATTCTTTTGCTTCAAATCCGCCTAAGTCAATCTTACTCTCGAAAGTATGAATGCACAAAAGAAATTTTTTTAATGCACCAAAATAAAGCAAAGCCAAGCTCTCAAGCGAAGAAGCAAAAAAAATGAATAGAAAAGCCACAAGAAAGCAAATGCACACCAAATGTCTGATTTAATGCTCTCAAAGTGTTTCTATTACTTTGAAAAATTACAATTGAATGATTACAAATGAGGGGAAGGACTGTATTTATAGTTGAGCTCTCCATGATCCAACGGTCTACTTTAAAATACATCAATAGTTGAGATTTAAGCCTATCTACAAGATGAGAGTCCTAAGGGATTTAAATATTATACAATCTCATCCTTTATGATTACAAATATTCACCATTGTAGCTCTAGTTTTACTGGAGTGTTCCACTAGGCCACCAAAGCTTCAAGTAGATGGGCTTCTCCATGTGTTCCATTAATCGGGTCAGTTCATGTTGGTCAAATGAGCCTTATTTAATCAATTGACATGCATGGGATGTTTTGTGTGCATTCGTCACAAGCTTTGGTCCACGACCCATGACATTCTCCTTCACCCATTCTCGCGACATTCTCATTGTGTCTTTTGAATAACACTGGTTTGAATCATCTCCAAACTAGCTCAATACCTCAATCGTTTCCCAACTAGCCTCTTTATTGGGTAGTTTCACCCCTTGAAACATTTGCCTTGGCTTATGTCTCTGTCATTGTCTCATTTGAACTGTCTCTCTCAAATTTATACATCTTGATGATAAGATCTCGCCCTTCTTACTTGCCCCCATTTTGACTTGTCCCGATTGGTATCCCCTTGAATCTTACAAATAGGCTTAGGTACACCGACATTGAACATTGGTTAGCCTTGAGTATTGTCACCAACTTCGGTTTGTAAGCCCCTCGGCTTACCTGATTCGGAACCTTAAAAGGGGACTTTTGTCTTTGTCAAGCCAATGGTAAATTATAATGAAAAACACTAGAAAAGTGTTTGAGATTTACGTCCCTCATAGAGTTTACTCTATTTAACTATCTAGTTTGCATCACCACTTTTCCCACAAAGTTGGATGCATAATCCACCTCTCATAAGTTGTAGCCCCAGTAATAACTAAACAAGCTTTATGTTGGTTTGTTGCACCTCTAGCATTTCCATGGAGGTCTCCTTAGCACTTTGATCTACCGAATCAATATTTTCACCATAAGGAATACCCTTGGCTAGCTAGATTCCGACAATATCTTGGTTTCACCCCTCATGTATCAACTCACCGACATAATGCATTGTTGTTGACAAGTATCTATGATACATATGCAATTGGTAAAAGAAATCAAAAGAAAATTAATCTTGTCAAGGAAATTCAAGCCATGAACAAAGTTGGAATCATCCAAGTGAATTACTTCAAAGTCTTCTTTGCCTTTCCATTGATCAATCTATAGCTCAACACCTTGTGCTACTTCCATACTTGGGACCTCTTTAGAATTTACTGTCCTGATCTTCTTAGTCTATTTGCTAACTGAGAGATCAAGTTTACCCACTACTTTCTCCAATATGAATAAATCAGATGGCCTAGTATCAACAAAACCACTCTTTCTTCGGCCTGTAATGTTGATGTCCACAAACATCAACCCTTTCTACTTGCGATCCCTCTTTTCTTTCACAAAATTGAATTTCCAAACCTCAATATCTTTTCCTCATCAAGCTTCAGTTTCTCTTCTTTACTAATCGCAGATATCTTAGATATCTCTGGGTAGTCCTGCTTCATATGCAAACAACAACATAAGAAGCATTATATTGGCTTCTTTTCATTTTCTTTTCCCCTCGGTTGGTTTTTGGGTTTCCTCTTCCTATTATATAGTTTCCCCTTACCACCACTGTTACCATTCTCCTCATTGCTATTTTTATCCTATTATTCCTCATGGACTCCCCCACCATTGCTCGTCTCTTTGGGCTTGGAATGTAACAACCTAGTTTAGACCCTAGTAGGAACAATGGTTTTGGGACCACAAATTCAAGGTCAAAAAAATATTTTAATATTATTTTTAGTGTTTACAGAATGTGATTAAGCATGTGTGAAAATTTTATCGTTTGTGTGTCAATTTGCGAAAAAGGACTTAATCGCATAAAATGCAAAAGCTGTGTGCTAGTTGTTAAAAGCGCTTAATTGTCATGTCTTATTAAATGAAAGTTCCTTATGTTGATATTAGACCATTGATAGTGGATTTTGACATAAATGGCCATTAAATGAATGAATATATAATGTTTTAATTAAGGGTAAAATGGTAAAACATGAATTAATGAATAATAAATAAAACAAAACATAAATTAAATACAATTATCATGTTCATGTTGCCGAAATTGCTAAGGAAAAAGAAAAGAAAAAGAAAGCTAGGGTTCGACCATTTATAAGCATAATTGAGGTCTGTTTCAAGCTCGATTTTTGATGATTTCTACGTTTTTGTGATCGTTGCTTAGCATACTATCAAGCCCATGCTTTAATTTTAGAATTTGATGATGATTTTGAGATGTTCCATTTATGAATGCTTGAGCTTTGTGATAGTTGCTGATGAAATATGAAAGATATGTGATAGATTAACATATTTTGCCTTCGAATTTTTGATGAATTTGACTATTTTGGGCTAAATTGTGAAAATGAAAAATTGAGGTACTAAAATGTGAAATAAATGAAATATGTGGGCTTATATGAGCTAGGGGAAAATTCGGCTAGGCATGTGTGCAATGAAATTATGAGTATTTTGTGATTTTATGAAATAGGGACTAATATGTCAAAATGTGAAATGTGAGGGCTATTTTGTAAAAAGCCCTAAATATGTGTATTTGGATTGAATTGAATGATTTTATGAATGAAAGTGTTAAATTTGAATATGTATAGATCGAGAAAAGAGGAATTTGGATTTAGATCGAGGCAAGAACACGGTGCTCGATTAATCGACTTGTATCGTGTTTCTATGTCCGAGGTAAGTTCGTGTATAATAAAAACTGTTTAAACAATATTTATTTATAATGAAACGAATAGAAATATGATTGTTGAATTAGAAATGTGAAATGAGAAATCAAAGAAATGTAGCACTATGTGTGCGTAAATATAATGGTTACTACGATGAATTGCACTAAGTGTGTGAGATGAAGAAGTGTATTGGTTATAATAGTTGGCACTGTGTGTGCAATATTGAGATATCTTCGATTTAAAGTGATGGCACTAAGTATGTGAAACTATTGTAGCTTCTGCTAATTAAATGGCACTGAATGTGCGAATCCATCGAACATTATAAGAGGATTGAACGAATTATGGCTTCTTGTATTGGGCGGTAAATGTGATAAATAAATACGATATGATACAAGTATGTACAGAACCTATGTGGTTGATGATATCATGTATGATTTAGATGGATGATTATGTGAATGATTGATGTAGAGAATTGGTTTGAAAGGCATTATGAATGCTTGTGCATAAATCTATAGATGTGGTATGAAAGTGAGTAATGGATATGAGTGAGACTAAATGATGATACAAATTGATCAATGTGTTAGTTAATTTTACATATTGAACTTGAATTTTTGAATTAGTTGTGTTATATTACAAACTTACTAAGCTTTTAAGCTTATTGTGTGAAGTTTTTCTCTGTTTTACAGTGTCATTAAAGCTAGCTCAAATCTGGGGATCGTCAGCGACTCAATCACACTATCGGCCATCTATTTTGGTACTTTTGGAAGTTGAATATTTGGTATATGGCATGTATAGGCTAGTGATTATGGAATGTTTTTGAGATGTATAGTTCTTGCCATGTGATATGGCTTGATAGTTAGATGACTTTTGTATGTGTTTTGGATATATGAAAATGATAGTTATAAGGTGAATATGTGATGTTGTGTGAATGATCATTTTGGTATGTTTTGGTGATATGTAAGTGGTATGTTTCATACTTGAATTGGTTGATGGGAATGATGGTTAAAATGTATGTTTTGGATGCATTTGAGATATGAATTTGGTATGGCTTGATGCTTGTAGGAGTGACCCAAAATTTGGGTGGCAATTTGGCCTTGCAAATGGTCTATATTTGCCTACACGGTTGAGCAGACGGCCGTGTGTCTCGACCGTGTCTCTTAAGGTTGCATTTCAAAACAAGTCAGACTCGCACACGGGCCAGACACATGGGCGTGTGACAGGCCATGTGAATTGAGTCAGTGTTGCCCACTGGTCAAGCACATGGGCGTGTCTTCGGCCGTGTAGACAAGTCAATATGTATGCCCTGTTTTGCCACGGCTTGGACACACGGCCTCCCCATACGGGCGTGTGACCTTTGTAACTTTGAAAAATGTTTGATTTTCGAAAAAAATTTGTATGTGCTTGGTTTAGTCCTGACCCCTTCCTAATACATGTTTAAGGTCTCGTAGACCTCTTGAAGGGACTCTATGTATAAGATTTGTTATATTATGATGATAATGTATTTATGTTTGAGAAATGATTGTAAATGTTCCGTATTATTCTAACTTAAGTAGAGCTCCATGGGAAGTTACTTAACTTGAAGATCTTGAGTGTACAACCATCAGCTCAACACCTATCCCATCATGCGCCATAAATGAGTCATCAATCTCACCGAGTAGCATGCTTTGACTAGTTTTCCTCTTTTGAAGATAGAATTTCTTTACCTATCGCATGATAATGGCTACCACAAAGGCTGGTCCAATTACCATTTGATCACAAGAGAATTCTTCTTTTTTTTTTTTTAGGAAATCTCCTCAATGAAATTCACATAGCAATCCTACCATGGGGTAGTGTACTTGCCATGCCATCACAAGATACCATTGATGGAGGCCGCAAGTCTTGTTTAGGGACCTTCTCTCACTCAATATTTTAAAACCATGCAAAGTTTTTAATTTCCTATTTCAATCATGAATGATTAATATATGCATGACAAATACATGTGGCATTCTTTCCTAAACTATATGGCATGCTTATCTCATATATGCATGACATGCTATGAAAGTTTTATAATATTCGTATTCATTTATTCATCAAATCAACAATTTTGATTCTCCACAGTTTTTCTTTAAAAAGAAAAAATAGAAGAAATGAATGTGAACTGATCCACCACAATTCGTTGTGGCAAATTAAGGTCTATCCGGAACTTAAAGATCCTGTTTTCTAGTATTTTTATATGTTTTTATTTGCTTAGGTTTAATGTTGGTAAACTAAGCGTTTTTACGTAGTTTTTAGTATTTTGATGACCCGTAATGCCAACTTGAGCCTCGAGAATGACTAATGGAGTGTGTAGGGCATAAATTTGGGCTTAAGTATGCAAGGAACAATGATCGTGTCATGACATCAACATCTAGCGTCGCGACACTAAACTTCGAAGCATCAAGGGCTAAAACCAAGGTTGACGTCGCGATGTGGTGACCTTGGCGTCGTGATGTTGTGATGTAAGCATGACTAGATGATGACATCAGTGGTCATGTGAGCTAATTTTGAAGATACAGTTTATTAAATACTACTTTATTAGTATCAAGGGTATTTTAGGAATATTTTACCCTAATTTATGCCTATATAAACACTATTATAACATCATTAGAGGGTATTTTTTTTTACAGTTAGACGTTTTAGATCTAAAAAGTTTGTTTTGTTTTCTTTGTAGTTTTATTTTATGTTTGTGTAGTCGGGATTTTCCTTATTCCAATCTGAAGTCGTCTGTGAGCAGAGATTGCTCCAGAGCCGTGCCGGTATTTATTCAAGAACTTTCTCCTATTTTCCTTGTTATTTTATTTATATTTTCGTTAGCCTGATCAACTGATGTTTATATGAATATTAGAATAAGTTATGTGTATTTTATATCTGACATATTTCGGTTATGGATCTGATTTATTAATTAAGTAATTATTCACCTAAAATTGAGAGTTTATTCAAGAGTAATTAGTATATTAGGGAGTGATGCCCCTAATAGAATATCAAGACAGGTGAGACCGAAAGGGGTAGTCTATCGAGTATAACTTGTGCCAAACGGTGAAACTAAGAGGGTATCTGTATTCCTAGGAAGAGACCGAGAGGGTGACTTAGGTGGTAATCCTTAGTGAAGATTAGATCGAGAGTGTATTAGTAGCTAAGGGTGGTAAACAACTTAGTTGAGGGTAATTAATGACTTAGTTGATAATTAGGAATTTAAAAGATTATAAGTCGAGAGCTCGCATCGCCAACATTAGGAATAGGAAATTCCATTAGCTTAGTTTAGGTTAATTAATTTAATTAGTTTAATAAATACTTTAAATTGGATTCACTGTAATGGCCTAAATTCAAGGTTACCGGAACAATGATTTCATAACCATAAATCCGATTTAAAGAGAAATTTATTTTAATATTTTTGCATGAATATTTATATGATAGGAAAATCGTATTAAAATATCGATAGAAAAAGTTTTTACCGATTTAGTGGTTAGTTAGAAAAAGGAATTATTGAAGGAATTGGGTAAAAACAAGGTATCGAGACCTTGATCTCATAAAATTGAGTAGGAAATATTTTTATAAATATTTATACAATGTTAGTAATGTGGTATTAAAATTTCGTTAGAAAATTTTAACGTTTGGGTATGTAATTAAATGAAAAGGACTAAATTGTAACAAATACAAAATTATGGAAAATGATTAAATAGTTTAAATGATAAAAGAAAGAGGGCTTAAAAGGAAAATAGAACCAAGGTATATTTGGGCTGGATGGCAAGGGCATGAAATCAGCAAGAAAATAAGGAGAATTAAGGGCAAAATTGGAATATTGCAAAATTTACTTAATAAAGCTAGGACTAAAGTGGAATTATCTAGATTTCTCTTTATTTTTCTGCATTCTCATTAGCAAAAACACAATAGAAGGGTTTCCTTAAGCTGGTTTTTCATATTTTTACTGCAAGTAAGTTAATCCTTGCCTATTTTTTGTAATTTTTGTGTTTTTAAGACTTTTACAACTAGGTCCTACTATTCAATTCATTAGTTTTTGATTTCATGGATGAAATTGAAAGTTACCATGGTTTAGTGCTGTAAGTTTATGATGAAATAGCATGAAATTTAAGCTTTAAATTGTTTATGAGATGATTTTATTAGGTAATTCCAATAGAAATTGATTTTTAGGATCTAAATTGTGAAAATGTTTGGAATTAAAGTCTATTACTGAAATTCTAATTTCCAAAGGTTATAAAGTAGTTTAAAGTGATAGAATAAAGTTTTAATTGAGAGAAATCAGCTCAATTGAGAAGTTAATTGAGCAGGGATGAAATTATCATTTATTGAAAGCTTAGGGGGAAAATGGTAATAAACAGTTTGCACTAAAACAGTTTTGGACAGCAGCAGTAGATTAACTTTGAAAAATCACCATAAATTGTAGAAATCGAATTAGAAGATGAAAAAAATATTAAATTAAATCTTATTGAGTCTAGTTTCTCATAGAAGAAACGGTGTAAGTAATAGATATGTAAATCATGAGATATAATAAATTTTGTTAGACAAGGTCAGAATGAATTCGGGTTCCCCTATTTTGAATTTAGAAAATCATAAAAAATTGGAGAAAAATAATTAGGGGCTTAAATTTATATGTTTAGAATCCTTAATGAGTCTATTTTCAATATAAATAAACAGGAACATCATCTGAATCCTGTATGAAGAGATAATTATTTTTAGTGAAGAAGGGTCAGAACTGTCAAACAGCAGAACAAGGGTGACTTTAAAGAATAAACTGTACTTATTGGCTAAACCAAAAATTCTGAAAATTTTATGGGAAGAAGATATGTGAGTCTAGTTTCAGGGAAAATTAACGGATCTAAATTTGAAGTTCTGTAGCTCAAGATAAAAATAATTTAGTGACTATGACTCAAGTAGACAGCTTTGAATGAACTAAAAATAATAATAGAATTATAGAGAATGCTACATGTGAACATGAAATGTATTGAATTGATGATTGAATTTATTTATTTAGATCCGGAAAACTCAAATACGAAGCTAGATCGAGGAAAGGAAAAAGTCCCGGATTAGTAGATTTTATGTACGAACTAGTATCGAGGTAAGTTCATGTAACTTGAATTATATTCTTAAATGCTTGAAATGTATGTTATTGATGTGAATATAATTTGAATGTTCATTGTATGAAAATTTATGAAACATATATTTGGTAAAAAGGGGAAGAAATCCCGGTTGAATGAAAGGAAAATTTGATAGATCTCTGAAAATGAATTGACAGTAAAAAGGATCTAGCCTGGACGAGTGATCCTATCCTGATATAGCCCTCCCGAAGAATATGTGGAAAATGGATTTAGCCCGGACGGGTAATCCGAATTAGGGTCTGAATTTAGCCTGGACTGGTAATTCAGATCCAAGCTCATTAGAGTAATTGTCGTTGCAGGGGATTTAGCCTGGACTGGTAATCCCGACAATACTCTATGAGTTTATATTACAAGGGATTTAGCCTGGATTGGTAATCCCGCTGTAAAGATGAGGTTCGCGGGAGTGTGCTCTCTGAAATAGAAATGTGCGCACATGAATATGAATTGACGGACCCGAATTTGTACACTAAAAGTGTACCTATGAAAATCCATCGAAAATTCCAAGAAATTCAACGGGATAAATATGGAAAAAGAATAAGAGAATGGGAAATCATGGTATTGATGAGTTCATCAATCATGGTATATATTACTGATACATGGAAATTATTGGACTAACTTGAAAGTTGAGTTTGTGCATGTTAGGGTAATAGTGCATTGAATAGATATATGAATGTTTATTGCATTGTATTGAAAATATTAGTTAAGTATAATTCTAGTTATATGGGCTTACTAAGCACAAAGTGCTTACCTTGTTTCATTTTCCCTTGTTTTGTAGTGTTAAGAGCTCGGAGGTCAGATTCGGTAGGAGATAGATCACATTATCAGCCTCAAGATTTCGGTATATAAAGAAACTTTATTTTGGAAATCAATGGCATGTATAAGCTAATAAAGTAATGTTAATATGAAATGAATGTAAGGTCAGCCATTGGAATGGCTAGCAAACCTTGGTTTGGTATGTGTTGATGTTATCTTATAAATATGCATGAATCTATTTTGAAAATATGTTGAATTGGATTGGTTGATGTGGATTCGTCTCGGTTTAAAATTTGCAGGGAAGGCTAGATATCTATAAAGGGGCTATATTGAAAAAAAAAAATCGTAAACTCTAGTAATGCCTTGTACCCTATTCTGATAACGAATACGGGTAGGGGGTGTTACATTCACCCTACTAATTCGGAACTTGATTAGATTAGTACTTATTTTCAGTAATTAATTTAATAATAAATTTCTCCAATCTACAATCCCTTAGGTACGGTCCTCAGAATACTTTCCAAGTGTTTTATTGTAAACAAACTATATTAAATTTTGACCCATATACTTGCGGACATCGCTGTTTAATTATATATTTATTTATTGTTGTATTTCCAGTCCAAAAGTTCGCATGTTTGGCACTAGTTATTTTGTTGGCGCCGTTGCCGATGATTGCGATGGTGAAAATTATTAATAATTTAATTTCCTTGTAAAATAATACTAGTCGAAAGATAAACAAGTTAGATAGTGTGTCAATTTTTAATTATTTTTATTTATTTAAATATTTTTAGTTACATTGTCGACTATTTAATTTAATCATGGATGCAATTGATGATGAATTTGACGATGATAGTAGTTGGGATAAGGAACGCGAGATGTTTGCGTGGTACGGTGATGAAGTATATGAGGAAGGATTTTATGAAGAATGGGAGATCGAAAAGAACCAAAGGTTGCTCATGATGGAGTTGCAACAAACCCCATTAGATGAGGTTGTGCATGATGTTCCTAACTCCGATCACGAAGACCCTTGTAGTGCGATTAACCATCGAAAACCAGCTTGTACAAAATCATTGGATGGGAACATTAACAAAGCATCAATTTTGATGAATGGAGCTTCGACGAACCAATGGAGTTATGACGGAGAATCCAGTATGCCTAGACATTAAGTCCTGGAAGAATTAGAAATAATCATGGATGACAGTGTATATTGATATTTGTATGAGCAACATAAGAGCAATCAAAGATCATATTAGACAAAAAGAGTTTCAACGAACCAACGGAGTCATGATCGAAGGTGTGGAAAATATTAATCCACATTCCCTTTTGATTCGGATGCATTCCAAACTAACCTAGAAATAATTCAAAAAAGGGTGGGCCGGTTAGAGGAATTACTTTGAAGGCAAGCAGAAGTAGAGACCCCATTGGAAGAAGTCGTACATGATGCCCCTAACTTTGCTTCTGAGACCTACGGTATCACCATTGACCATCCAGAAGTAGATTATGAATCGGAGACAAGAAAGAATTGAAGATCACCGAAGAAGTCTCTGATCCAATTAAATTTGTCGTAGATGTAGATGTAGAAGTAGATCTAACCACTAACATAGAGCTTAACCAGATTTTGAATAAAAGTGTAGACGAGTCGATACACTTTCTAGCCAAAACCAAAGAGGTGCCAAACGAATAAATCAATGAGTTCATTCAATTCTCATTTGAAACTAAAGCCAAAGCTCGAGTGTCCAAAGCCTCACGCGACATGGAGGTGAAAATGCTCAAGATAATAATACCCCAAAAAATTATTTGGGGTTGGCTTGGTTTCAACACCAAGTGACTCATGATGTGGATGTTGTGTTGGTCGAAAATAAGGCAATATCATTGGAAATAACCATGGGTAAATGATATCCTCTCATTAGCATTACATGGTTAATGAAAAGTAAACATGGTCATGAGTCTTTCATCTTTATGGTGAATGACTTAATTGCTATTCGATAGTAATTAACTTTTCATAAAGGAACATGTAATGGTTACCATGAGATAAAATAAGATCATATTGGGAGAACGAATATTATCCCAAATAGATCAATGATATCCTATGAGGGTAACACACTTATGACAATGTCATTGGACAAGCATTGGGTAGTTGCTTTCGTAATGGTATGTTATTAGGGAGAGCTCAATCACGATAATATAGTGGAATGATTTCGTGACTAACTGAGTTTATAATTAATTGGCGAAAAGCCATAATTTAATTATAAATCATTTGAGCCCTAATTACATATATCCAATCAGTCCCTCCGCTAGCTCGCTGAAACCATAAATGAATTGTGTGTTTGAATAGAAATGAACAGAATGAATAGGAAAAGAGACATGAGAAACATTCAGGAATGATTATGGTTTTCTCCGAAATGCAAAAATGGAATCATTTGGAAATGAATGTAAGTTTCCAAAATAAAAATGATTCATTTCCAATTATATATGGATTACTTAAAAATGATTGGAAGAATTAGTTTATATTTTTTAGCTGTTTTGAAGCCCAAAAATAAAATAAAATAAACCATCTGGCCCCAGTGAACATGTTGAGTTGTGGAATATTAAACATACTTCCTCGAAATTTTACCAGAGGTAAAATCATCAAAATATTACTATGGTAAAATCGTTAAAATTTTACTGGAGGTAAAATAAGGATGAAAAAAAATTGTTTAATATATAATACTGAAGTTTATTTTGGGAAATAGAAAAATCGTATTGGATTGGATCATATTACAGAGTATTGTGTCAAAAGGCCCTAAAAGTACTCGTAATTGGACCCGATGTGAGAGAGGCCTAAAACCCCTCATATAACATGAAGGGGACGACAACCCTAGTAGGAATATTAGGGTGTGCCGTCCACCCTACTCTTACTCTAAGTAAGAAGGTTTTTTTTCTATTTGAAATAAACCACTACAACTCAAAAAAAATTTTACCTTCTCTTCTTATAAATAGATGGAATTGGTAGGACATAAAACAGAATTTGGAGAGATAGTTACTCTATCGAAAAGAGAATTTATTCTCAACTATTAAATATATTTTTCTAGAATAACAATTCTACCGATTTCTATTAAAGAAGAGAGAATTTTCATTTTCACCCCAAATAAAAGAGAGAACTTTTTCTAGTTCTGTATTTCTATTTCATTAGTTTGAGCCACATTTGAAGCAGTTCTTGGTACGAGAATAGCAGAGAAGATCATTTGGTTGAAAGCCGAGAACAAAAAACATTCGCTAAGTTAAAAACAATAGTATGAATTTGGTTAGGGTTTATTGCTATAAATATTACAAACTGAGTCGATTTTCAAAAGTTTAATTTTCCGTTGTGTAAGAAAACCGTTTCAAACCAGATTTCTTTTTAACAACAGAAAGCTTTCCTTTGAGCTCCTCAATTTTCGTGTTCAAATTTTTCATTGTTGCCTTAGTTTCCTCTTTCAAAGCCATCATCATAACTTCGAGAGCATCATTCCTCTTAGTTAGTTTCTCATCAATGGCCTTGAAAGCCTATTGCATCTCTCCCACACTAACGTGGATGGAACCCAACACTTGTTCCTATAATTGATCTTTTCTCGAGTCCAATTCTGTGGTGAGTCCCTTGATTGGCTCAAGGGTCCCTCTTGTTGGAAAAAAATCCGGTTTGAAAACGAATTTCTTGCACGACAGAAAATTAAAATTTTAAAAACTAACCCGATTTGTGATATTTATAGCAATAAACCTTAGACAAAAATGATATTGTGTTTTTGGATAAATGAATCCTTGATGTTTTCCGACTTTCAACCAAATGATATTCTAGTACCACAAACTGCTTCGAGTGTGGGCTCGAACCAATTGAATCAAAACATAGAACTAGAAAAAGTTTTATTGTCCTTTTGAGGTGAAAACGAAAATTCTCTCTTCTTTAATAGAAACCGATAGAATTGTTATTCTAGAAAAATATATTTAATAGTTGAGAATATATTCTCTCTATTTTTTTGGTAGAGTAACAATCTCTCAAATTTGTTAAAATAGCTCTACTGATGTCATCTATTTATAGGAAGAGAATGTAAAACACTTATTGAATTATAGAGGTTTATTTTAACTAGAAAAACAACTTCCTACTTAGAGTAGAATTAGGGTGGACGGTCGACTGCTTATAAACGAGTTATCATTTATTGTAAGATAACACACTAAAAATATATATAAGATTAGAATGGTGGTGTCTACAAGTGCACGATTCAAATTGTAATATAGTTTAGTTACAACGAAACACTTGGAAGTATTTTGAGGATCATACCTAAGAGAGGATGGAACAAATCTATGAAGACATTTTTACAATAATAAGTCTAAGTAGTAGTAATTAATTCCTATATTATGTAACACTCTAACTCGACATGTCTTCTAGATCCAAGTATGGAGCGTCACAAATGGACCAGGTTCACCTATATTTAATTTTTTTCTAACTTAACTTCTATAAAACAGTCTAAAAATAAAACAAATAATAATTCTTACAACCAAAGCCTTAAGCCTCTTAATACTTAGTCCTTCAAATTTTTGTCTCTAATTTGACTGTTTAATTACAATGAAACTCATACAACTCTTTTTAGAGTCTAACTTTCCCTTTTTCCCAAATTCTAAAGGTGTTGTCTGATTTTGACATAAAAATTCCTCAGGCGAAGCCTCTGATAGTACCCCTTTCTTATGTGCATGACTCTAATCCATCAGCGATCCCCGTTCTCCTCTCCATTTGGCTTGATCCCTCATCCGAGTCCTCGATCAACCTTGCAAATCCTTCGAATATCAGCCACACGACTGTAAATTCAAATGAACTTAGTGAGTTCCTTCACTATGTCACACATAATTTAACCCTATCACACGAGGGTAACGAATGTCAAATAAACTAATAGATGACATATTAGTCTTTCAATTGGTTTTCTCATTTCCGATTAGGTTAAAGACATGTTTAGGTTCGTCTACTAATATAAGTTATTTTTCTGTATTAAGATCCGACCACATAATACCACTTAATATTTGTTAAACATTAGACAATCAGTGAGCAACATTTGCTTCCATTTTGCTTTGCGGGCATAACTCATGTGACAAAAATATACAAAATATTAATGTAATTCGTGAATAATTTTATTAACCAATCTATTCGAAAAATTACAAGTGTACTTAGATGAAAACACTACACTAAAGGCATCAAATCCAACATCCCTCACATCACCCATGGAACCCTCAAGTTTGGCAACCCTACCTTCCAAAGCTGATAGCATATCCTTTGATCTGCTAGCTTTCCTACCCCTCCCACTGGTCTCCCTAGGCTCAACCTACTCGTCTACTCCTTTTGTCATCTCAACCAGTGCCTTACACCGACTCTTGATACCAATTGTCACAAGGCTAGAACTTTAGTTTGGAAAATCGCGCGACCTTAGGCGATTCATTTGCTTCAAATCCGCCTAAGTCAGCCTTCCTCTCGAAAGTGAGAATTCATAAAGGAAATTCTCTAAGGCATCAAAATAAAGTGGAAGCAAACTCTCAAGCAAAGAAGAAAAAAGCGAACAAAAAAGTCACAATAAAGCAAATGCACACCAAATGTTTGAGTAAATGCTCTTAAAGTGTTTCTATTACTTTAAAGAATTACAACTAAATTATTACAAATGATAAAAAGGGCTTTATTTATAGTTGACCTGCCCATGATCCAACGTTTAGTTTAAAATACATCAACGATTGAAAATTTAAGCCTATTTATAAGATGATAGTACTAAGAGATTTAAATATGATAGGATTGCAAATATTCACCATTGTAACTTTAGTTTTACTGGAGTGCTTCACTGGACTACTAAAGCTTCAAGTAAATGGGCTTCTTAATGTATTCCACGAATCAGGCAAGTTCATGTGGGTCAAATGAGCCTCATATAATCAATTGACCTCCATGAGATGTTTTGTGTGCATTTGTCACAAGCTTTTATTTGCGGCTTGTGACACCTACACGAGAGATTAGCCATTTACTTTCCCTTAGGACATGGACATCAAATTGGGTAGGAAGTTTTGGTAATATTTATTGATTAAAACATATAGCATATGTGAGTTTTGCTTTAGTCAGGTTGTGAAGTAGCATTTTTGTCATACTTGTGGGTTCTTACATCATTTTGATTATGTTCTGTTCTGTTTTCGGGTAGGAAGTTTTCGTAATATTTATTGATTAAAACATATAGCATATGTGAGTTTTGCTTTATTCAGGTTGTGAAGTAGCATTTTTGTCATACTTGTGGGTTCTTACATCATTTTGATTATGTTCTGTTCTGTTTTATATCAGTCGAGAGAAGTGCATGAAAATAGTGGTTGAGGTTGCTGTCAGGTAATCCTTCATTCAATCTCTTGTTTCATCTTGAAAACATATCATTCTTTTGCTACTTTTCAATTACTTATTTCCAAATTTTACATATTGGAATTAACCACAGTTTTCAACCACAAGAGGAAAATAAATAAATAAATACTAAATAAAGTTTTGCAGCTCAACTAGAGGTGCCCTCACCTGAACTTTCTATAGCTTAACTGCCTGCTAAGTATTACTAAACTACTTGAAAGCTAGATTAGCATTAGAAGTAGATGAGTATAGCAATGAAGATGCAGAAAAGCTGGTGCTGCTGCTCTGGGGATATGAGTTTTGGATCATTGATGATGGAGAGTTGCTGTTCCCTTGGTGATTATGATCCGAGTCCGAAGAGCCGTCTGGAACCATGCTTAGTTTCATACACTCTTCCCTCTCCTGCTTTATTTCCTTCAGCATTGCAGCTACGTCTTTCATGGTAGGTCTGTCATCAGGGGAAGGGTTTACACATAGCAATGCCACCCCTATGGTCTGCAACATTTCCTCGATCTTGGATTCCGGCCTAGCTTGTAAGCTCGGATCTAGCACTCCAACCCCACCTCTTTTCTGCCTGACCCAATCTACAATGTGGAGTCCATCTGGTATGGTTGGATCAATTGGTTGTTTTCCTGTTAGGACTTCTAACACAACAACTCCGTAGCTATACACATCACTTTTCTCTGTTATTTTCATCATATAACCATACTCTGCAATGACATTAAACCATATGAGAGTTTCCATTTTCATTTAATCATCACATATTCAGCAGTATACAAGAATGCGATGGCAATATTGCATTTTTATGTCTTTTGACAGTTATTGCATATTCTTGAGAAAATGGAAATGCAGTTTTATATGCAAGCTGATAATTCTGATATGCAAGGATTTTGAACTAACCTGGAGCAATGTAACCATAGGATCCAGCAACTGTGCTAGAAGACCTAGCGAAATCTCCATTGTCGACAAGCTTGGCAAGTCCAAAATCAGCAATGTAGGATTCAAACTGGGGACCAATGAGGATGTTGTTGGCCTTGATATCTCTGTGAACAATGGGAGGAACGCAGTCATGGTGTAGGTAAGCCAAACCTTGAGCTGCTCCCAAGATGATTCGATATCTAAGATCCCATTCCAAGCAGCTGCCATTGCGCTCATGAAGAAGACTTCCCAAGCTTCCATTTTCCATGTAATCATACATAAGCAATCTTGTGCTTCTGTTCCAACAGCAACCTAAGAACCTGACTATGTTTTTGTGGCGGATAGAACCGAGAGTTTTTACCTCAGCAGAAAAGGAATCACGAACTCCGCCTATACCAACTTTATCACTATGACAATCATATCCAGCTGCCATTGTAGTTGGCCAAAGCTTCTTTACAGCAATGGTTTCCCCATTTTCTAGTTCTGCACGATAAACAATCCCCGAACAACCCTTTCCGATAACATTACCTTCTACCAAACATTTCAAAACTTGATCAACTGAGAAATTCAACTTCTGGAATGGAGTGAACTGCCAAGGCCATGAATCCCCTCCCATCTCAGAATCATTATCATCTCCTATCATCTTTCTAGCTCTAAAGACTGCAAAAGCCGCAAAGATTGCTAATGCAATGGCCAAGGTAGTAAGCAGTGCAATAGATATTTTAAGTTTTTGTGATCGTCCGAAACCACTATCACTTTGCATACCAGTTGCTGAAGCACTGCTAAGGAAACATGAATCGTGTCCCTTAAAACACAGCCCTTGGTTTCCAGCCATTTCTGTTGCAGATAACTGTCGGAACAACTTACTGTCCGGGAGGTAGCCGGTGAAATTGTTGTAGGAGATGTTCAGAGAAACAAGGTTGTCAAGCCCAGAAATTGCTACCAAGTCACCTTCAAGCTTGTTGTGTGAAAGGTCCAATATTGATAACTTGTTCAGTGCAGAAACTTGAGGTGGGATTACCCCAGATAGTGCATTCCAACTTAGATTTAGAGCAATATCTAGAGCTTGGATGTCGAACAGTTCCTCTGGTATCGTGCCAGATAGTGCATTGCTGCTAAGGTCAAGCAATTGAAGATTTAAACAATGACCAAGAGAGGAAGGGATTGCTCCAGAAAGAGAGTTTCTGCTAAGTATAAGTCTATTGAGTGAAGTTAGTTGGCCAAAACTCTCTGGAATTTGTCCCTTAAACTGATTAACAGAAACATCCAATACCTGAAGTCTCGTAAGAGAAGATAAAGAGCTAGGAAAAGAACCTTCAATGGTGTTGTTGCTAAGGTTCAACATTTGCAACTGAGTGCAGTTACCTATCTCATCTGGCACTGAGCCACCAAGATGGTTTTCAGACAGGTCAAGGAAGCTAAGGTTGTCTAGGAGCCCAATCTCTTTCGGGATCATTCCGCTGATTCTGTTATTAACAAGCCGGACTCTAATAAGGGAACTGCAATTGCCAATCTCCGGAGGGATTATGCCCGAAATGTCATTAGAAATTAAGAGAAGCTTTGTTAGATTTTGAAGCTGAAATAAACCGGAGGGTAAGCTACCAGTGAGTGCATTATGTGACAAGTCTAGAGCTTCGAGGCTCCTCCAACTAGCTAATGCTGCTGGAATGCTTCCTTCAAGTTTGTTTTGCCACGCAAAGAAGACCGTGAGCTTTGTTAATGTCCCAAGCTCTGCCGGAATAGAGCCTGATATCTGATTAGTATCAAGCTGTAACTGTACTAGGCTTGTGGCATTAGATAGAATTGGTGGTATAGTGCCAGTGATATTGTTGTTACTAAGCATGAGCTCTTGAAGATTAGAGAGGTTGCCAAATGAGTGGGGTATGCTACCAGAAAAATAATTTAAGGACAGATCAATGGTCATCAAGCTTTTGCAGTTCCCTATTTCCTCAGGAATACTCCCTTCAAAGTTGTTCTGCCACAGCAACAACTTCTCCAGCTTCTGGAGCTTACCCAACTCCGGTGGAAGTGACCCGAAGAGATCGTTCTCATACAAATATAAGTCCACAAGCTCTGAACAGTTGCCTATGTGTGGTGGAACCTCACCTGAAAGCATGGTGGTATATACTGATAGAGTTTGGAGTTTGATTAGCTTACCTAGTGAAACAGGAATTGAACCAGAGATTTTAGTATCAGCAAGGCCCAACACCTTCAGGTTTTGGCAGTCTCCAATCTCTTCTGGGATTCTTCCTGCAATGTCCTTGTTCCCACCTGCACGTATAACTTCAAGATTTGACAGTTTACCAAGTTCAACTGGAAGGTTCCCACTTAAATAGTTGTCAAATATGAGGAGATTCTTAAGGCTGCTGCATTCACCAATGGCTGCCGGGATCTCCCCAGTGAGCTGGTTGGAGTTTAAAATCAAGTCCTGCAGGTTGTGGAGCTTTCCAATACTTGAAGGAATGCTACCAACGAGACTGTTTGCGCTGACATCGATGACAGTTAGTTGGAAGCAGTCTCCAATATCAGGTGGGATAGTTCCAGTGAGATTAGCACCAGAAATGACCAGCTTCTGAAGGGAAGGAAGGGATGAAAGATTGGAAGGAAAGGGAAGAGCTAGCTGGACAAACTGGATATTGATTTCAATGACGAATTTTTCAGAAGAACAAGTGATATAAGACCAGGTGCAGGGGTTGGGGTCTGAAGGATGCCAGTTGGAGAGTGGTGAAGGAGGTGAAGGGGAGCTATGAAGCCAAGATAGTAATGCAATAGCTTCACTGTTGGCTGCAAAAACAGCATTAGGTAAAAGTGTAAAGAAGAGTGATAGAAGTAGAAGGCGATAATAGTGAAGGTGAGTGGTCAAAGATTGCCTTGGCATTGCCTGCTGCTTGTAGTTTTTGGACTGCCTCGGCATTGGCATTGCCAATATTGCCTCAAATCCCAAACCACTCCTCTCTTAGTTTTGCATTGGGTCTCTCTCTCTTTTCTTTTTTCGTTTTTTTTTTTTTTGCTTATCTAAAACGTAGTCTACTTGAGCTTCTAGTGCTATTAGTCTAATACTATTTCTACAACCATATTTCCTTTGCAAGCAAGCAAGAAAAGGGTAGATAAAGAAACCATTTGGAACTCACACACCACACCACCATCACTACCTTCACCTCGGGGTTCTGTTTTTTCCTTGTAATCTTTTTGAATATGTTTTGTTAGAGTACTTATGAACAGATACACCATGTGTTTTTGCATTGTTTTCCTCAAAATGATTACTAGACTGGGCTGGTTTATTTTTGGAATTTGAGCCAAACCTTTGAGGCTAGTCAAGCAAGCATCTTGGATTCTTTTTTTTTTTTTTTTAACACTCTCTTTTCTCAAAGAAGAAACAAATTTGATTTCAAATTTTCATGAACTACTGTTTCAAGGAAAATCCTCAATTGGTAAAATAAAATCACCCATCAATTACTCTGTTTTACCTCTCTCCACCCATGATTCTTAAGCTGGGATTTCTCATTCTTCAAAACAGGTGACTATGGCCAAAATTATAGTATAACATAAAAAGCAATTTATGGTACACGATTAACAAGATACGTCTCATCTTTTGTTCTATAAAAAAAGAGAGGAAGAAGTTGTATTTAATTATAAATCAGAGCAAGAAGTCCATACAGATGCATCATCTTCTCCTTGTCCTTACCTGATCAATCTAGTATTCAACCTTAATTGTGAAATGTGAATCCCTTAATGGAGATTTCAGTTTTTTTTTTTCTTCTTAAAATAAATTATGTTCACTTCATTGCTTGCTTGCTTGTTAGCCTAAACCAATGCTTGTGCCAGGGATATGTCTCCAGGCTTTAATGACTTGAACCCATCAAGTCAGTTTAAATTAAGAAATTTGTTAATGATAAGAAATTTTTTTTTATCATATTAGTAAGCAATGTCCATTAAAACATAAATGAGCACATGATATGAACATCCTTCAAAATGAAGCCTCTTTTTTCCAGACCTTACCAAGACACTCATTATTTCAGCATCCATGTGGCAGATAAAAAGAAAAGGTGTAATAACAATAAGCCAAGAAATACTAAAAATCTGTAAGTAATGTCCCTAACTTTGAGGTGAAAACCCCATGTGAATGAACACAATTTCAACCATTAGCCTGACTCAAAACCTGCCCTTGCCCCTACTGCAAATCTTTTTAACTCTTAAATTATACTACTATTATAATAATCAAAAGGAAAATAAAAATGTGAGCCTACCTAATGGCGTTTAAAGCTTAAAGGATTCAAAAATGCTGAGACAGAGCCCAAAGCTCAAGGTGGGTGACCTTGGAAACCTCCCCTCCAGGGAATCTATACACGTTTTGTTCTGTTTTGTCAAAGCCCTAATTATTAAATTACAAAACCAACTAATTCCTCTTTTAATACCTTGTTTATAGGGCAATAAACGGGCCACTTAAAAATAGGTTTATTGCACATATCTCCCTAGAGTATGATTCAATTTTATATTCATCTCGAACTTTAAAATTTTTTATCGAGTCTCAAAATATTAATACCATATCAATTAAATTATTTTGTTAGCTTGGACGTTATAAGTCAATTTAGATATGATGTATTTTAAGATTTAAGGCTAATTTCGAATTTAGAGTTTAAGATTTTGAACACGATTAAATTTTGATCATGTCATATCTCAATTTATTTAAGGTTTAAATTGACAATGACCTAATTGATATGATATCATACTTTGAAACTCAATCATATTACTTTGAAGTTTGAGATTAATTTAAAATGTTAAATTTAGCCATCAACGTTTATATTTTTTGTCAATTTAACCTTTATTCTTTTATTAATTTAAATTTAACCACTAATCTTTCGAAAAGAGTATTATGCGAATTTAAAATCTTTATAATCCATCCATCCATACATGTACATACATCCTAAAACTAGAAATATTGAATGAAATATTTATTGTTAAATTTTTTTAAATTAATTATTCAATCCTTTTTTTAATTAAAATAAAGTATCAATAAATTTATTAGCATTAAAATTAAAGTTATTATTAAAGTGAAATTTCTAATAGATTAAAATATTAATAAAATATATTACCATCACCATTAACATTAACGTTAAAGTCCTTATTACAATGAAATTACTTAACTGATTATTTTTATTAAATTAAACATAACTAATTTTTCTGTCAATTATTATATATATTTATTTACATTGAATTGAAGTATTTTTTATTAAGGTAAAATATTAATAAAAAATAAAAGCATATTTTCTCTTTGAAAATTTTAAAATTAATTATTATTATTTATTTAAATAAAACATTAATTATTTTTATTACTATTAAATTAAAGTCCCTATTAAAGTAAATTTCCTTAAATGATTATTTTATTAATTAAATATTAACTAAATTTGTAACAGTTCATTTTTTAGTGGTGTTGGAAACAGTGGTTTCGGAGCCACAAATCCGATGAGTAAGTTTGTAAATATTATTATTTAATATTTATAAATCAAATATGGTTTTAAAAAGGTTTTTGATATGATAATTTATGTTATATAAATGATTAATTAAGTTCAAGTGGTAAGACCCTAAAGTCTAGTGGTTTTAAAAAATGAGGTATCAGGACCTCGTTTTTATAAATCGAGCCGTAAATATTTTTATAAATATTAATGAAGTGTTATTAAGGTTTTATTAAAGCTTCGTTAAGAAATTTTAACGTTTAGATAGTTAATTAATTAAAAAGGACTAAATCGTAAAGGATGTAAAATTTGATTACTAATAGATATGAGTGATTAAATGGCTTAATGAATAAAGGTAAATGGACTTAAATGTTAATTAAAACATTTAAGGAGTTAGTGGACAAATATAGACATGAATTTGGTGTTTTATTTAATTATTAACAAAAAGTTAAAATGGTAATTTGATAAAATAAATAAAATAAAATAAAACAAAATAAAACAAAAGTTTTTATCATCTTTTCAAAGCCTTCATCACCGAATTGTAAAACGGGGAAGATGCCATTTTTAAGCTTGGAGGTTTCAGCAAGTTCAAATGCTAGCATGGTATGTTGTTTTAGTCCCGTTTTTAATAATTTTTATGTTTTTGAAACTGTTAAAGATTTTGAATGTTTTCATTGATAAACATTTGTTATTTTAGATGTTAAATGATGAATTTGAGGTATTATTTATTATTTATAAGTATTTTGTTAAGTGATCTTGGGTGAATTTAACAATTAGGGATTAAATTGTTGAAATAGTAAAAATACAATGACTTGATGTGAAATTTTTGCAAATATGGTCTATAATGGAAGCTATGAACATTCGGTTGGCATGGGTTTTCAATAAAAATGGTTAATTTGGATGTTTTAGGCTCAGGGACTAAATTGAATAAAAGTAAAATGTTTGGGGCAATTTTGTAAAAATGTCAAAATGACTAAAATACATAAAATGAATTAGTTTTACTATCTAAATTAATTAATTGAAAGAAATTATTAATTTAGATCAAGAATGAGTGGAAAATCGAGGAGAAGGGAAAATTACCAAATAGCTCTTGTACTTTGACATTTCTGCAATTTAGCTAGGTAAGTTCGTATGAACTATAATCACTTAAATGTTTATTAGATTGAATATTTAATGTGTTGTTCTAATGTAAATGAATCAATATATATATATATATATATATATATATGATTATGTATGCATTATGATGAATTGACGGTTATCAAGCCCCGTTTGAACATTAGGAATATATAGGATACAAATGACATGTCATTAGAGTTGCCATGTTTCGGGTGCTAGTCTTGAATGTCCTACCGATGGCTAAAGTCTTACATTTGTTGCGGATACTCCATAGCTCGTGTGAGCAGCATTGTGTAGCTTACATTCTGACCTACAGCTCGTGTGAGCAACGATGTAAAGGAAAATGAGAGGAATGGTTTCAACCATATGTTTAACACACTTTGTGTGAGCTTCATGCGTATCCGATATTATTCTAAGTGGTTCAACAGGCATGAAAAGGAAAGGTGTAACATCCCGAAATTGGGCCTAGTAGGATTGGGCCATTGGGCCTTGGGCGTAGGAGTGTTTAAAATTTTTTTTGAGAACAAGAGAATGGCATTATTTCAAGTTGGACTTATTAAGAAGATGATTTTAGAAAGTTACGGGGTTCTATGAAGTTTCAGGTTCAAGTTGGGCCTTAATGAAAGTTTGTGTTTAAGCCTATTAAAGAGAGATAGTAAGAGGCATCAAAGCTTATGGAAATAAGTGAGTAAATTGTTATCATAAATGAACTATTAGTAAAGAGGTTATGGCATCAAGTGGAGAGCATGGAGGGAAGGGGTTCAAATCTCATCTTTTGCAAATTTTGGATTTATTGTTTTGTGTGAGTGTCAACCAAAATTATTAAAGGAAAGAAATAAAAGAAAAAATGAAATGATGACTAAAAAGATAAGGTAAGGAGGAAAATAAGGAAAAAGAAAGGAAAGAAATAAAAGAATTTGAGGAGTGGAGTAGGTGGATGAAAAAGAAATAAAAGAATTTGAGGAGTGGAGTAGGTGGATGAAAAAGAAATAAAAGAATTTGGAGAGTGGAGTAGGTGGATAAAAAAAAGAAAAGAAGAAAATTTATGGGAATTGAGGTGAGAAGTTTGGATAGAAATTTATGGATAGAAATTTGGTCAACACTCTAGCACATTTGCTCATCTTTCTCCCTTGTTTTGCCTAAACTCTCAATCCACAATCACTCTTTCATAAATTCTTTCTCATTTAGGTAGACACTCTTTTCTTCGATTAAATCGTGTTCTAAGTGGGTGGCTGTGTAAAATTCTAGCCATAAGTCAAGCGGTGGAAATCAAATCCAATGTCAACAAGGTAAGGAATTCTTTATGGATTATTTGATATCGTTCATTATTCGATTGGTTGCTAAATGGATTAATAGTTTGGACTAATCGATCACGATAGGAATCAAATCGCCTGATCACCTATCCCTCGTAATAAGTTACTCGTATTTTTGGTGCTGCGGAGGGCATCGCGTTACGGATTCCGAATAAGGTGTGTAATCTCATACCCTTCAATATACATATTTGAAATGGTGTGTAATCTCATACCCTTCCATATACATTCTGAAATGGTGTGTAATCTCATACCCTTCCATATACATATCTGAAATGGTGTGTAATCTCACACTTCTCTGAATGATAATTCCCACATCTAGCACACCGCTGAGACCAACCAACAGCAACAGGCCTTGCAACTCGACCCGGCCCATCCAACCTAGGCCTCTTCTAGAAATTTCTAGCAGATCCTGACGACCCAAAATTCCTCTTGTTGCTTCCTTTATCCTTATCCTGATTCTGTTTTTCCGATCGCTTTACCTCTTCGGCTATCTTAGCCTTCTCAACCAAAATAGCAAACTCTCTTTCTCGTTGCAGAGCTATGAGTACTCATAACTTATCCCTCAGTCCATCTTCAAATTGGATACAACGCTCGTGATCTGTTGCAATGATACCCTGGGCATAACGGCTTAAACGCAAGAATTCTGCCTCATATTCGGCCACTGACTTATGCCCCTGGACCAAGTTTAGAAATGCCCTTCTCTGAGCATCTACATAACTCGACCCAATATACTTTCCCTGGAACGCAGACTTGAAGAAGTCCCAGGTAATACAGTCAACTGCCGTACCACCCCTTACCGTGAGCCACCATTGGTATGCCTCATCCCTGAGAAGGGACACAACTCCTTTCAACTTCTCCTCTGCGGTACAATCAAGATCGTCCATAATCCGTTCCACCGCTTCCAGCCAGTACTTAGCTACATTAGGAGCCACACCAGAAATGCCCCTAAACATCTCAGCCCCATTAGTTCGAAGTCGCTCAAAAACAGATTTTCGAGCCACTGATCCCGTGCTTGCTCCAGCAACCCGCTCCAAAACACATAACATAGCTTGAGACACAGTATCGTCTCCCCCGGTTTGGTCCTGAAATCCTGTTTCCGTAACTGGTGATGCTGGAACTTCACCTTCCGGTCCATGCCCTGATTCTGAAGGTGCAGCTTCAACATCCCGGCCTCTACCACGGCCGCGCCTACCACGTCCACGTCCACATCCACGGTCGCTCATGACTACCGATTGACTTAATCTAATTATAAGTTTTATGAATTAGTACTTCTTCCATTGTTTATTACTGAACAGTTTTATGAAAATAGCATTATGAGCAGTTCTCGCCATTTCGTGCATACCTAAGGTTTCAGTCTCTAGAGTTGAGTTTCTTAGCACAAGCAATCACAACATATTATACTTACTTCATGCAAAACAACTAAAAATCAGAAGACTTACAATGCGGATTTGGTGCCGGAGACTCGGGTGCCATGCTTCCAGAAGACATACATATTTCTAAAGCATTTTCTAACCATCTTTTAAAACAATTTAAACCCCCATACCCACGGCCGAGTTTAGAAACCTAGGCTCTGATACCACAATTGTAACACCCCAAACCCGGCTTAGAAGTTAGGCCCGAATCTGGCATGTCACATTGAAGATTAGGCCCGAATCTGGCATGTCACATTGAAGAGTTTTTCGAAAACCATGTTTTCATTAGAAACTCTTCTTAAAGAATTTAAAACTTTCTGATGTTCAAAACCTCAAATTTTGTTTAGCTATTTTCAAAATGTATTTTATTAAAAATCATTCCCTTGCAAAAACATTATTACTACCATTTCCGAAATCTTTGTTTAAGATTTTAGAAAAATCCCATTTAAAGTAATTTGAGCAAAATATAAATACGTCACACATAAAGCAATATAGAATAAACCAGAGGCCTTATTACAACTTTAAAACTCAAAAATAGTAAAAGTAATCAAATAGACGGAAAAGTAATTTACTAATATTTGAAAATGTTATTTCCAAAGCATGGCCTCTATCGAGTCATCCATGGCCCAAGTCCATGTCACTGAGCATTACCTGAAAGGGTTAAGAGAAAGGGGGTAAGTTACAAGAACTCAGTGTGTAATTCCCCTTATAAAGCAATCGAGCCCACAATTGCACTTTGGGCCTTAGCCCACACAATATAGCATATTAAAGATGTACGTAATGCAGCCCAGCCCAACCTAGTTTTCCATCCTCTAGGCCTCTTGAATCGCCAAACACTCGTGGCATCAAGCCACTGTGGTCCCAGACCACTTGTGACAGAGTCACAAAATATATAAACGTGGGGCCAACCCATTGTGGTCCCAGACCACTGTGACGATCTTTGATAAATATACGTGGGGCCGACCCACAGTGGTCCCAGACCACTGAGACAAGTCACTGATAATCATATGTATATGTGGTTCCAAACCACTGTGGTCCCAGACCACTTGTGACAGAGTCACAGAATATCACTTCCCCTTTCATCATCTCCCAAAACCCATGCAATATAATATCATACTGAGATGAATGCAACATACTTTCAATGTACAAAGTATAACCAATTCATACACACGATATTTAACCATGAATAAGAGTATAACAATCATCATCATCCATTTAGAAGTGTTTTGGTAATTTTTTTCCACAAAGGGTAAATCAGTAATTTACCCTCTACGGGTAAATTTAGTATTTTTACCCACCAAGGGTAATTCGGTAAATTACCCTTTAAGGGTAATTCAGTAATTTCCCAACCCAAGGGTATTTCGGTAATTTTACCGATCAAGGGTATTTTGGTAATTTTGCAACCCCGAACTTAACTACTAATTTGGAGCATACAAATTTAAACTGTCCATCTGCGTCATACTAAATTGACCATAACTCGAGTTAGAAAACTCAAAATCTAGATCCATAAATTTTCCTTGAAACTAGACTCATATATCTTCTTACTGTAATTTTTTCAGAATTTTTGGCCTAGCCATTTAGTACAGTTTATTCCTTAAAGTTTCCCTTGTTTCAATGTCCACGATTCTGACCTCTCTTAACTTAATTTCAAATATCTCATTGTACGGTTTTCATATACTGCTCCAACTTGTTTCTATTGTAACTAGACTCACTAAGGAATCCACACATATAACTTATAACCCATAATTCGCTTTGTACAATTTTATATGATTTTTCTAAGACAGATCAGAGAACCACGAAGTCCATCAGAACCAGTCTCACTAAAATTAATATATCTCAGAATTAAAAACTCCTTTTCCTTCTCCATTTCTTCCATATTAAAATAGACACAGTAAATTCAATTTGATATCTTATTCACTTTCTAATTCCTTTTCTCCTATTTTTAGTTATTTTTCAAAAACACGTCACTGCTTCTAACCGAAACTATTTTATTACGAAATACGATTACCAGTACGATCATACACACGACCGAGTGATCACAGATGCCGGTTTTTAGTTTTCTTCGGTATTTCGACCGATTAACAGCATATTTCATAAAAACTTTCAGAGAAGTGTGATATTACACACCATTTCAGATATGTATATGGAAGGGTATGAGATTACACACCTTATTCGGAATCCGTAACGCGATGCCCTCCGCGGCACCAAAAATACGAGTCACTTATTACGAGGGATAGGTGATCAGGCGATTTGATTCCTATCGTGATCGATTAGTCCAAACTATTAATCCATTTAGCAACCAATCGAATAATGAACAATATCAAATAATCCATAAAGAATTCATTACCTTGTTGACATTGGATTTGATTTCCACCGCTTGACTTATGGCTAGAATGGTACACAGCCACCCACTTAGAACACGATTTAATCGAAGAAAAGAGTGTCTACCCAAATGAGAAAGAATTTATGAAAGAGTGATTGTGGATTGAGAGTTTAGGCAAAACAAGGGAGAAAGATAAGCAAATGTGCTAGAGTGTTGACCAAATTTCTATCCATAAATTTCTATCCAAACTTCTCACCTCAATTCCCATAAATTTTCTTCTTTTCTTTTTTTTTTTATCCACCTACTCCACTCTCCAAATTCTTTTATTTCTTTTTCATCCACCTACTCCACTCCTCAAATTCTTTTATTTCTTTTTCATCCACCTACTCCACTCCTCAAATTCTTTTATTTCTTTCCTTTCTTTTTCCTTATTTTCCTCCTTACCTTATCTTTTTAGTCATCATTTCATTTTTTCTTTTATTTCTTTCCTTTAATAATATTGGTTGACACTCACACAAAACAATAAATCCAAAATTTGCAAAAGATGGGATTTGAACCCTTTCCCTCCATGCTCTCCACTTGATGCCATAACCTCTTTACTAATAGTTCATTTATGATAACAATTTACTCACTTATTTCCATAAGCTTTGATGCCTCTTACTATCTCTCTTTAATAGGCTTAAACACAAACTTTCATTAAGGCCCAACTTGAACCCGAAACTTCATAGAACCCCGTAACTTTCTAAAATCATCTTCTTAATAAGTCCAACTTGAAATAATGCCATTCTCTTGTTCTCAAAAAAAATTTTAAACACTTCTACGCCCAAGGCCCAATGGCCCAATCCTACTAGAGGGTAATTTACCAAATTACCCTTGGTGGGTAAAAATACTAAATTTTCCCTTAGAGGGTAAATTACTGATTTACCCTTTGTGGAAAAAAATTACCGAAACACTTCTAAATGGATGATGATGATGATTGTTATACTCTTATTCATGGTTAAATATCGTGTGTATGAATTGATTATACTTTGTACATTGAAAGTATGTTGCATTCATCTCAGTATGATATTATGTTGCATGGGTTTTGTGAGGTGATGAAAGGGGAAGTGATATTCTGTGACTCTGTCACAAGTGGTCTGGGACCACAGTGGTTTGGAACCACGTATACATATGATTATCAGTGACTTGTCTCAATGGTCTGGGACCACAGTGGGTTGGCCCCACGTATATTTATCAGAGATCGTCACAGTGGTCTGGGACCACAGTGGGTTGGCCCCACGTTTATATATTCTGTGACTCTATCACAAGTGGTCTGGGACCACAGTGGCTTGATGCCACGGGTGTTTGGCGATTCAAGAGACCTAAAGGATGGAAAACTAGGTTGGGCTGGGCTACATTACGTACATCTTTAATATGCTATATTGTGTGGGCTAAGACCCAAAGTGAAATTGTGGGCCCGATTGCTTTATAAGGGGAATTACACACTGAGTTCTTGTAACTCACCCCCTTTCTCTTAACCCTTTCAGGTAATGCTCAGTGACGTGGACTTGGGCTATGGATGACTCGGTGGAGGCCATGCTTTGGAAATAATATTTTCAAATATTAGTAAATTACTTTTCTGTCTATTTGATTACTTTTACTATTTTTGAGTTTTAAATTTGTAATAAGGCCTCTGGTTTATTCTATATTGCTTTATGTGTGACGTATTTATATTTTGCTCAAATTACTTTAAATGGGATTTTTCTAAAAACTTAAACAAAGATTTCGGAAATGGTAGTAATAATGTTTTTGCAAGGGAATGATTTTTAATAAAATACATTTTGAAAATAGCTAAACAAAATTTGAGGTTTTGAACATCAGAAAGTTTCAAATTCTTTAAGAAGAGTTTCTAATGAAAACATGGTTTTCGAAAAACTCTTCAATGTGACATGCCAGATTCGGGCCTAACTTTTAAGTCGGGTTTGGGGTGTTATAATTGTGGTATCAGAGCCTAGGTTTCTAAACTCGACCGTGGGTATGGAGGTTTAACTTGTTTTAAAAGATGGCTAGAAAATGATTTAGAAATATGGATGTCTTCTGCAAGCATGGCACCCGAGTCTCCGGCACCAAATCCGCATTGTAAGTCTTCTGATTTTTAGTTGTTTTGCATGAAGTAAGTATAATATGCTGTGATTGCTTGTGCTAAGAAACTCAACTCTAGAGACTGAAACCTTAGGTATGCACGAAATGGCGAGAACTGCTCATAATGCTATTTTCATAAAACTGTTCAGTAATAAACAGTGGAAGAAGTACTAATTCATAAAACTTATAATTAGATTAAGTCAATCGGTAGTCATGAGCGACTGTGGATGTGGATGTGGTATGCGCGGCCGTGGACGTGGACGTGGTAGGCGCGGCTGTGGTAGAGACTAGGATGTTGAAGCTGCACCTGCGGAATCAGGGCATGGACCGGAAGGTAAAGTGCCAGCATCACAGTTACGAAAACAGGATTTCAGGACCAAATCGGGGGAGACGATACTGTGTCTCAAGCTATGTTACGTGTTTTGGAGCGGGTTACTGGAGCAAGCACGGGATCAGTGGCTTGAAAATCTGTTTCTGAGTGACTTCGAACTAATGGGGCTGAGATGTTTAGGGGCATTTCTGGTGTGGCTCCTAATGTAGCTGAGTACTGGCTGGAAGCGGTGGAACGGATTATGGACGATCTTGATTGTACCGCAGAGGAGAAGTTGAAAGGAGTTGTGTCCCTTCTCAGGGATGAGGCATACCAATGGTGGCTCACGGTAAGGGATGGTACGGCAGTTGACCGCATTACCTGGGATTTCTTCAAGTCTGCGTTCCAGGGAAAGTATATTGGGTCGAGCTATGTAGATGCTCAGAGAAGGGCATTTCTAAAATTGGTCCAGGGGCATAAGTTAGTGGCCGAATATGAGGCAGAATTCTTGCGTTTAAGCCGTTATGCCCAGGGTATCGTTGCAACAGATCACGACCGTTGTGTCTGATTTGAAGATAGACTGAGGGATGAGTTACGAGTACTCATAGCTCCGCAACGAGAAAGAGAGTTTGCTATTTTGGTTGAGAAGGCTAAGATAGCCGAAGAGGTAAAGCGATCGGAAAAATAGAATCAGGATAAGGACAAAGAAAGGAACAAGAGGAATCTTGGGTCGTCAGGATCTGCTAGAAATTTCTAGAAGAGGCCTAGGTTGGATGGGCCGGGTCGAGTTGCAAGGCCTGTTGCTGTTGGTCGGTCTCAACGGTGTACTAGATGTGGGAATTATCATTCAGAGAAGTGTGAGATTACACACCATTTCAGATATGTATATGGAAGGGTATGAGATTACACACCATTTCTGATATGTATATGGAAGGGTATGAGATTACACACCTTATTCGGAATCCGTAACGCGATGCCCTCCGCGGCACCAAAAATACGAGTCACTTATTACGAGGGATAGGTGATCAGGCGATTTGATTCCTATCGTGATCGATTAGTCCAAACTATTAATCCATTTAGCAACCAATCGAATAATGAACGATATCAAATAATCCATAAAGAATCCCTTACCTTGTTGACATTGGATTTGATTTCCACCGCTTGACTTATGGCTAGAATGGTACACGGCCACCCACTTAGAACACGATTTAATCGAAGAAAAAAGTGTCTACCTAAATGAGAAAGAATTTATGAAAGAGTGATTATGGATTGAGAGTTTAGGCAAAACAAGGGAGAAAGATGAGCAAATGTGCTAGAGTGTTGACCAAATTTCTATCCATAAATTTCTATCCAAACTTCTCACGTCAATTCCCATAAATTTTCTTCTTTTCTTTTTTTTTATCCAGCTATTCCACTCTCCAAATTCTTTTTATTTCTTTTTCATCCACCTACTCCACTCCTCAAATTCTTTTATTTCTTTTTCATCCACCTACTCCACTCCTCAAATTCTTTTATTTCTTTTTCATCCACCTACTCTACTCCTCAAATTCTTTTATTTTTTTCCTTTCTTTTTCCTTATTTTCCTCCTTACCCTATCTTTTTAGTCATCATTTCATTTTTTCTTTTATTTCTTTCCTTTAATAATATTGGTTGACACTCACACAAAACAATAAATCCAAAATTTGCAAAAGATGGGATTTGAACCCCTTCCCTCCATGCTCTCCACTTGATGCCATAACCTCTTTACTAATAGTTCATTTATGATAACAATTTACTCACTTATTTCCATAAGCTTTGATGCCTCTTACTATCTCTCTTTAATAGGCTTAAACACAAACTTTCATTAAGGCCCAACTTGAACCCGAAACTTCATAGAACCCCGTAACTTTCTAAAATCATCTTCTTAATAAGTCCAACTTGAAATAATGCCATTCTCTTGTTCTCAAAAAAAATTTTAAACACTCCTACGCCCAAGGCCCAATGGCCTAATCCTACTAGGCCCAATTTCGGGATGTTACAAAAGGAATGGTGAGAATTCAAATGACTTATTTCATGAAAACTTTGAAAAAGAAGTGTGAGTAGGCCCATTTCACAGCTCGTGTGAGCAACGATGTAAAAGAGAAGGAAAGGAATGGTTTCAACCATATGTTTAGCACACTTTGTGTGAGCTTCCTGTGTATCCGATATTATTCTAAGTGGTTCAACGGGCTTGGAAAGGAAAGGAATGGTGAGAATTCAAATGACCTATGTCATGAAAACTATGAAAAATAATGAAAAGGAAATGTTCAATGAAAGTATGTCTATGTTCATGAAATTGATGATTTCAAGTGATGTGGTTCATGTTTAATGAATTATCTTATGTTAATTCAAATGAATTATGAATTGATGCACTAACATGTGTTGTTGATGATCTTGGGCTTGTGCCAAGCTATTGGTTGGATTGTGTAACACCCTTAACCCGTATCCGTCGCCAGATTAGGGTTACAAGGCATTACCATGCATAGCACAGGTCATATCAATTATTTACTATTTATATAGACATAACCGAATACATTATGTAATGTACTTTCATAGCATACTTAAACATCAACATACATATCTTAAATTCATTTAGCCAAATTCACATATAAGCATTTTTCATCAAATAATAAAGTTACTATTCGTTTGGTCACTTAAGATACATTAGCCGAATATGAACTTGCTTATAACTACTTTACTAAAACAAATTATCAATTACCAAAGCTAACATAAATATGTTTTTGCATAAACTTTGTTTAACTGAATTCAAGTTATACTAATTGCACTCGTCCAAACAAATTATAGATCAAATCATCTATAAGAACATAATCAAATCAACAATACCAAATATATCTCCCATAGTCCAAAATACATAAATCTGAACTTTATATACATGTACCTATGTAAGCCATGTCCAATTATGTCAATCCAAGTACATAACATATAATCTCATCACCTGGCCGAATATACCATATACATTATAAATGATCTCCAAAACTAATTCATGTTTCATTTTAATTTACCTTAATCGTAAGTCTTTATCAATTCATAACCCAAACTTATTCAAACACACATATGTCCATTTTCTAAAGGCACTAATTATAAAACATTATCGAATACTTCATACCAAAACATATATGCATATATGTTTACTTAGCATGGACTTAAATCACAACCGAATTTATAATCCAAGCATGACATACTCACATACTACGATTAAGACCATTTAAACATTAGGTCATTAGTATTTAAATCAAGCCATTTTCACATGGCTTATATTTACAACAACAAAACATCATCCAAGTATTAAGCTAGCCTATACATGCCTTAAGTTCAAAATCCAAACTTTTAAAATATCAAAATAAGTCGATAGTATGGATGACTTCGATGACGATCCCCGAGCCCGTAACTTACAACCGAATCTATGAAACAGAATAACAAAACACACAGAGTAAGCTAACTTAGCTTAGTAAGTCTTAAGCAAGTATAACAAATCAATTGAACATTCAAACATTTTAAACTAATCACTTTATGACATTGAAATAATAACTTAGCACAAATAGACTATCATGGCCGAATGTTATTATCTTTACATAGCATAACATTTATCACTATCTTACTTTAAATATACAAACTTACCAATTTAGCAAAAGGTTTAAGATATAAAATATCATCTCTTAATAACCTACTCATATTACCACATACATATAGTTTAATATGTTCATATATACAATCGAATAATTAAATACCATGTGCATTCTAATCACATATAACCGAATATATATATCCATTAAACATCACATGTAACATCCGGGATTTTAGGGGTTTGCATTAATCCCATGTTTGTGTGTATTTTATGCTTAGCATGATCGTGCATGTCTGTTTGGGAGTCTCGGGAGGGGCTAAGTTAAGCTAGAAGCTTTGGTAAAAATTTGTGTTTTGAAGCTTTGGAAGGGGGATAGCAGATTGGGGTAGGTTACATAAATAATTCTGGTAATTGAAAGCATAATAAGCACAGTGGTAAGGTGGCAAGGAGACGCCACCAAGTATGCAGGGAGGTGGCATCATTATGGGAGTGTAGGGCAAGGGTTCGAATCACGCTGACGGCAAGGAGGTGGAGCTTTATTTTGCATTTTTTGCGGCAAGGGGAGAGGAGGTATTGGACGGCATTGGGACTCTGAATGGATGAGAGGTGGACCTGGCCAAATTTTCAAATGTGTGGTGGAGAGTTACTCAAGTGATTTGAATAGTTCAAATCAGTTCAAATGAGTGGAAAAGAGGAATTTTAGGAGGAAATCTAGGAGGAAGCAAGTGGTTGGGTGTTAGCCAAAATCTTGAGTGGACTAAGGGGGTGGATACATTCAGCTTTGGTAGGGGAGTATGACCGACATTTTGAGGTGTTCTTTGGATGAGGTAGTGTTAGTGTCATTTTCGGTTTTGTGAGTGAGAGCTCTTGAGCATTTTCCCTAGTGTGCCGAAATCTTCAAGTTGCCATTCGGCATTCTCTTTTGCAAAGCTAGCTGAACCAAGCTTCTCATCATTCTTTACTCTTCTTTGTATTTCCCGAATATCTCATTCTCTCAAGTATTCAACCACAACCGACTCTTCCAAGCAACCTTCTCTTCTCTCATTTCATTTGCATGTGTGCCGCAAGTGGAAACATCTATTACTTCTTTTCTTTTCTTTTCAGTCCATATTCCCTATAGCCGATTTGTCCATTAGCATCAAAAGCCGAATCCCATATTCGTTCTTGTGAAAATCATTAAGCCGATCACTTCTTTTGAAACTTCTTCTCTGCGTCGGCCGAATGTGTTCTTTACTGTCGACTTCTTGGTAGCCGATTGTTCACTTCAAACTTAGTCATTTCATTCGGTAAGGGATCTCCTTTATTCTCTCATACTTTCTCGTTTCTTCTTCCTTGGTTGTTTCAAAGCACTGAATCGTGTTCATAGGTGTTGATCAACGATAGAAGGGCGTACCTAAATTGAAGGGATCTAGTTTCCATAAAGGAAATTGGTAAGTGTTATGGCCGAATAGATCAAGGGAGGTTTCGTTTTTTTTGTTGGTATAAGGAAAGGCTATCTTTTTGCATTTAGTTTTGGGAAAACGATTTCTCATATGGGATTATGTAGGTACACAATCGACTTCTTAAGCAGAAGCCGAAACTTCAGTACCCTGTCGATCTAGGTAAGCCTCTGTTCATTCGAATAAATATTCTTAGATCCATGTACTCAATTGGGTTTTTCTGATTAAGTTAATCTGATGGAGCCAAGTTCTAGCCAAACAAAGGAGGGGGTTGGAAGCGCAGTTCCTACCCCTAGATTCAAGAAGCGGGCGGTGTCAGCCGTACGCGACTGGCCACCGGGTCGCGTGCCAGCTTCGGAAAGGGATAAGCAAATCGTAGTGATCCCTGCAAGTGAGGGTGTCAGTGAGATCGAGAGTGCCGTTCTCCGTGTTTACAGGTGTGTAACCCCCACACTTTTCCCTGTAAACCAATATGACTACGTATGTGTAATATAACTATGAATAGCGAAGACTAATGGTACCCTTCAAGGGTACAGTTCGTTGCTTCAGGTATGTACATTACATTAAAAATCTTGTCGATAATGGTTACATTCACTTGCACGAAAGCATGAGTATTTTTGATTTGGCATGAAATAAACATATAGCATGTTATATACATAACTTTGTATATTGCATGGGCACAAGGGTTATAATGAAAAGGGGCAGTGTTTCGGTGGTTTTACCACAATATTTCGGTGACTCATGTCACAATATGATTCTTACGGTGACGTTGTCACATTATCCGGTGGTTATGCCACGTATTAAGGGTGATGAGCAGTTGACTGCAGTGACTGCCTTCGATGGTGTGTAGCGGATGGAGGGTCGATTTAGTAATCCCCATTGGTGTGATTGGCAGGTACGGGTGGTGTGTAGAGGTTGGATATCTAAGTGGGTTCGGGTTGCATCATCGTTATATGTGTGATCTATTGTGCTTTGATTATGGGCTAAAGGCCAATGTATGATCTCGGATGGGCTTTGCCCAAAATGCTTGTGATAAAGGCTAAAATCGGTTGAGAATTTTGTGTTGGTAATTGCACACTGAGTCTGTTGACTCACCCTTTGTGGACTAACATTTTGCAGGTGACGCATAGTGCAGTGGACCGGGTCGGCAGGGACTGTGTGATGGCTATGCTCAGTCATTTGGGATTTCTTACGGTTGAACTTTTCGCTATTTAAGTACTTTCTTTAGGTCTATTTTCGGGTTTTCATGATGTAATAAGGCCATTATTTAACTTGTTTTGATTTTTTTTGCGTTTTTTGCATTTTATTTTCATGCAGCGTTAATCAGATGAACATTTAAGTATTTTTCCTAAAGAATAACTGAAGTTTTATTACGTGATCAAATTAATGGTTTTCAACTTAATAAGCTTTAAAGTTCGGCAAATCTTTATAACACGGGAAGTATGATGGTAACGATTAAACGAGACACAAATTTCTAAAGTCAACACGGTTCCAAACTTGATAAGCTACATTCTTGTTTTAAACTGGTCCATTTTACAACAAGGAAATCGAAATTTGAGTTAAACTCTTCACAAGAAACATGCCAGATCCGGTCGGGGCTCGTGGGCCGGGTTTGGGGTGTTTCAATTTGGTATCAGAGCCAGGTTTAAAAACTTGGCCTTGGGTTTTGAGGCCCATAACGTTTTCAACATTTGTACTAAAAATGAGTTTTGAAAATTTTCATGAAATGGTCTTATGGAAGCATGGCATCCGAGTTCTCGGCCCAAGTCCGCCAGGTAAGTTCTTTGAATGATAAACTGGTCTGTATGTGTGAATTGATGTATGTTACTATAGATGATAGGACTAGGAAACCATACTACAGAGACGTGAACCCCTAGGTATATGTGTGCTCTTGCGGAAAACAACTATTAAATTTCTTTTTGCATAAAACTCCTCTTTAAACAAGAAGTGAAAAGAAAGCTAATTCATAAAATTGTAAAAACAGATAAAACACGACAGTAGATATGAGTACTAGGGGACGGGGTCGCAATACGCGTGGACGTGGCAGAGGCAGAATCACTTTGTCCGAACCAGCAGGGTCTGGACACGGGTCAGGGAATGAGGTGCCGTTACCGCTAGTTGGAGAAACAGAATTCCAGGACCAAACCGGAGGGGATGACACGTTATCCTAGGCGATGTTGCGAGTGTTGGAGAGAGTTGCCGAGGCAGGTCTAGGTGGAGGGGCTCGGAAGTCAGTGCCTGAGCGACTGTGAGCAAACGGAGCTGAGGTGTTCAGGGGGGTCTCTGGGGTGGCTCCAAATGTTGCTGAATATTGGTTGGAAGCAGTCGAAAGGATTATGGACGATCTGGATTGCACGGCTGAGGAGAAACTGAAAGGGGTGGTGTCACTACTTCGGGATGAAGCGTACCAGTAGTGGCTCACTGTTAGAGAGGGTACCCAGGTGGACCGGATTGATTGGGATTACTTCAAGATGATGTTCCAAGGGAAGTACATAGGGGCGAGTTATGTGGATGCTCAGAGGAAGGCGTTCTTGAACTTGGTACAAGGCGCTCTGGTGTATGCAGTTCGTCGGAAGGAGAATGGTGACGCACCGGACGTTATAATCGGTACGTTCCTTATAGCTGATAAGCCTTTCTTTGCCTTGATTGATGTTGGTTCGACCCACTTATATGTTGCATGTAGAATAGCTGAAACATTAGGTGTAGCATCTAAAATGTCTCCTAGGGAGATGACTGTAGTTAGCCCATTAGGTCAGACGGTAGTGGTGAATAAATTATTCTGAAGTGTGCCTCTAGAAATTCAGGGAGTAGTGGTTTCGGCCAATTTGATGGAACTACCTTTCGTGGAATTTGATCTCATTCTGGGCATGGACTGGCTAGTAGAACATCGTGCTAAGTTGGATTGCGCAGCTAAGCGAATGGAGTTGAGGACCCCGGAGGATGAGGAGATAATCGTGATAGGGGAAAGAATGAATTATTTGCCGAATGTAGTCTCCGCGTTGAAAGTTGATAAAATGGTTCGAAAAGGGTGCAAGGCATATCTAGTCTTCATTAGTGCTCTGGATGCAAATGAAGAGGGAGTCAGTGGAGTTCGAACAGTAAGGGAGTTCGTGGACGTCTTTCCTGAAGAGCTGCCAGGGTTACCCCAGGACAGGGAGGTGGAGTTCGGAATTGATTTACTGCCAGGTACAGCTCCAGTATCAATTGCTCCATGTAGAATGGCGCCAAAAGAGTTGGTAGAGCTTAAAGCTCAGATTCAAGAGCTGTTGGACCCTGGGTTTATTCGACCAAGTGTATCTCCGTGGGGGGCGCCGGTGTTGTTCGTGAAGAAAAAAGATGGGACCATGCGCATGTGCATAGATTATCGTCAATTGAACAAGCTGACGATTAAAAACAAATACCCATTACCAAGGATCGACGATCTGTTCGACCAATTAAAGGGAGCTGCGATCTTCTCCAAGATAGACTTGAGGTCAGGATACCATCAGCTGAAGGTTAAGGAAGGGGATATACATAAAACGGCGTTTCGGACTCGCTACGGTCACTACGAGTTCTTAGTGATGCCATTCAGCCTGACAAATGCACCAGCGGCATTCATGGATATGATGAACCGGGTCTTCCAACCCTATTTAGACCAGTTCGTTGTGGTGTTTATTGACAACATTTTGGTGTACTCCAAGACGGAAAAGGAGCACGATTTGCACTTACGAATGGTTCTGCAGATTTTAAGAGAGAAGAAGTTATACACCAAATTTAGTAAGTATGAGTTTTGGTTGAAGGAGGTCACGTTTCTGGGTCACGTGATATCTACAGAAGGAATTCGGGTAGATCCCTGGAAAATTAAAGCTGTGTTAGATTGGAAACCTCCTAAATTTGTGGCAAAGGTTAGAAGTTTCTTGGGGTTGGCAGGTTACTACAGAAGATTTGTGGAAGGGTTCTCCTTAATTGCAGCACCCTTAACAAAGTTGTTGCGGAAAGGAGTGTCATTTGTTTGGACGAATAAGCAACAGGAAAGCTTTGAGAAGCTGAAGAAGATTTTAACAGAGGCACCCGTGTTAATTCAGCCGGAGGCTAGTAAGGAGTTTGTGGTGTACTGTAACGCATCTCACAGGGGATTAGGGTGTATGTTAATGCAGGAAGGAAAGGTTGTTGCGTATGCTTCTCGTCAATTAAGACCTCATGAAAGTAATTATCCCAAGCATGACTTGGAATTGGCAGCAGTGGTGTTCGCTCTAAAAATCTGGAGACACTATCTATATGGAGAGAAGTCTATCATTTACACCGACCATAAAAGCCTGAAATATCTCCTTACCCAGAAGGAGTTGAATCTGAGGCAGCGTAGATGGGTTGAATTGTTGAAGGATTACAACTGCACAATTGAATATCACCCAGGGAAGGCTAACATGGTGGCAGATGCGTTAAGTCGGAAGGCAATATCAGACCTTAGGATAATGTTTGCCCATTTAAGCTTATTTGATGATGGAAGCTTGTTAGCCGAGCTCCAAGTAAAACCAACATGGGTGGATCAGATCAAGGAAAAACAGTTAACAGATGATGGTTTGAGTGCTCAAGTTCTGCGGATACAGGATGGTGGGTTAGAGGATTACAGTGTGAACAGTAATGGAGTTCTATGTTTTCGAGGGAAAATGTGCATGCCAAAGGACAAGGAATTGAGGCAAATGATACTTCGGGAAGCACATAACAACCCTTACGCTATGCATCCTAGAGGGAGTAAGATGTATCAGGATTTGCGTGAGCAGTTTTGGTGGCCTGGTTTAAAGCAGGAAGTCATAGAGTATGTGGGAAAGTGTCTGACATGTTAGCAGGTTAAAGCTGAGCATCAGTTGCCTTCAGGATTGTTGCAGCCGATAAAGATACCGCAATGGAAATGGGAGAGAATCACTATGGACTTCGTTAGTGGGTTACCCCTTACACCTACTAAGAAGGATTCGGTATGGGTGATCGTGGATCGACTGACAAAATTTGCCCATTTCATACCAGTTCGAGTCGATTATTCTCTTCAAAGGTTGGCTAAGTTGTATATGGCTGAAATAGTGAGGTTACATGGGGTACCAGTATCAATCATATCAAATAGGGATCCGAGGTTTACGTCACGTTTTTGGAGGGCACTACATCAGGCGTTAGGGACGAGACTGGATTTCAGCATAGCCTTTCATCCTCAGACTGATGGGAAATCTGAGAGGGTAATCCAGATATTGGAAGATATGTTGAGGGGATGTATCCTTGATTTCAGAGGTAGCTAAGAAGAGTTTTTGCCGTTCGCTGAATTGGCGTACAACAATAGTTACCAGTCTAGTATTCGGATGGCGCCCTACGAAGCACTATACGGACGGAAGTGTCGAACTCCTACCTGTTGGACAGAATTAGGGGAACATAAAATTTTGGGTCCAGAGTTGGTTGCAGAGACAGAAGAACAGGTTAAATTGATTAGGGCTCGTTTGAAGGAGGCATTCGATAGGCAAAAGTCATATGCCGATTTAAAACGGAAGGAGATAGAATTTGCTGTTGGCGATCAGGTTTTCTTGAAGGTGTCGCCTTGGAAGAAAGTAATGAGGTTCAGACGGAAGGGTAAGCTAAGTCCCAGGTTTATCGGGCTATATTGGGTTTTGAAGAGTGTGGGTCCGGTGGCATATCAACTAGAGTTACCTTCGGAGCTGAAGCAGATGCATGATGTGTTCCATGTGTCAATGCTTCAATGCTACAGATCGGATCCGTCTCATATTGTACCAGCAGAGGAAATTGAGTTAAGGCCAGATCTATCATATGAGGAGGAACCGATTCAAATTTTGGAAGAGATGTCAAGGTGCTGAGAAGGAAGTCAGTTCCATTGGTGAAAGTCTTGTGGCGGAACCATGGAGCGGAAGAGGCAACATGGGAGCTGGAGGAAGTGATGCAGCAGCAGTATCCCCATCTCTTTATACCAGGTAATTTCGCGGCCGAAATTTCTTTAAGGGGGTAGAAGGGGTCTGCATTAATCTCATGTTTGTGTGTATTTTATGCTTAGCATGATTGTGCATGTGTGTTTTAGAGTCTCGGGAGGGGCTAAGTTAAGCTAGAAGCTTTGGTAAAAATTTGTGTTTTGAAGCTTTGGAAGGGGGATAGCCGATTGGGGTAGGTTACATAAATAATTCTGGCAATTGAAAGCATAATAAGCACAGTGGTAAGGTGCCAAGGAGACGCTACCAAGTATGCAGGGAGGTGGCATCATTATGGGAGTGTAGGGCAAGGGTTCGAATCACGCTGACGGCAAGGAGGTGGAGCTTTATTTTGCATTTTTTGCGGCAAGGGGAGAGGAGGTATTGGACGGCATTGGGACTCTGAATGGATGAGAGGTGGACCTGGTCAAATTTTCAAATGTGTGGTGGAGAGTTACTCAAGTGATTTGAATAGTTCAAATCAGTTCAAATGAGTGGAAAAGAGGAATTTTAGGAGGAAATCTAGGAGGAAGCAAGTGGTTGGGTGTTAGCCAAAATCTTGAGTGGACTAAGGGGGGTGGATACATTCGGCTTTTGTAAGGGAGTATGACCGACATTTTGAGGTGTTCTTTGGATGAGGTAGTGTTAGTGTCATTTTCGGTTTTGTGAGTGAGAGCTCTTGAGCATTTTCCCTAGTGTGCCGAAATCTTCAAGTTGCCATTCGGCATTCTCTTTTGCAAAGCTAGCCGAACCAAGCTTCTCATCATTCTTTACTCTTCTTTGTATTTCCCGAATATCTCATTCTCTCAAGTATTCAACCACAACCGACTCCTCCAAGCAACCTTCTCTTCTCTCATTTCATTTGCATGTGTGCCGCAAGTGGAAACATCTATTACTTCTTTTCTTTTCTTTTCAATCCATATTCCCTATAGCCGATTTTTCCATTAGCATCAAAAGCCGAATCCCATATTCGTTCTTGTGAAAATCATTAAGCCGATCACTTCTTTTGAAACTTCTTCTCTGCGTCGGCCGAATGTGTTCTTTACTGTCGACTTCTTGGTAGCCGATTGTTCACTTCAACCTTAGTCATTTCATTCGGTAAGGGATCTCCTTTATTCTCTCATACTTTCTCGTTTCTTCTTCCTTGGTTGTTTCAAAGCACTGAATCGTGTTCATAGGTGTTGATCAACGATAGAAGGGCGTACCTAAATTGAAGGGATCTAGTTTCCATAAAGGAAATTGGTAAGTGTTATGGCCGAATAGATCAAGGGAGGTTTCGTTTTTTTTGTTGGTATAAGGAAAGGCTATCTTTTTGCATTTAGTTTTGGGAAAACGATTTCTCATATGGGATTATGTAGGTACACAATCGACTTCTTAAGCAGAAGCCGAAACTTCAGTACCCTGCCGGTCTAGGTAAGCCTCTTTTCATTCGAATAAATATTCTTAGATCCATATACTCAATTGGGTTTTTCTGATTAAGTTAATCTGATGGAGCCAAGTTCTAGCCAAACAAAGGAGGGGGTTGGAAGCGCAGTTCCTACCCCTAGATTCAAGAAGCGGGCGGTGTCAGCCGTACGCGACTGGCCACCGGGTTGCGGGCCAGCTTCGGAAAGGGATAAGCAAATCGTAGTGATCCCTGCAAGTGAGGGTGTCAGTGAGATCGAGAGTGTCGTTCTCCGTGTTTACAGGTGTGTAACCCCCACACATTTCCCTGTAAATCAATATGACTATGTATGTGTAATATAACTATGAATAGCGAAGACTAATGGTACCCTTCAAGGGTACAGTTCGTTGCTTCAGGTATGTACGTTACATTAAAAATCTTGTCGATAGTGGTTACATTCACTTGCACGAAAGCATGAGTATTTTCGATTTGGCATGAAATAAACATATAGCATGTTACATACATAACTTTGTATATTGCATGGGCACAAGGGTTATAATGAAAAGGGGCAGTGTTTCGGTGGTTTTACCACAATATTTCGGTGACTCATGTCACAATATGATTCTTACGGTGACGTTGTCACATTATCTAGTGGTTATGCCACGTATTAAGGGCGATAAGCAGTTGACTGCAGCGATTGCCTTCGATGGTGTGTAGCGGATGGAGGGTCAATTTAGTAATCCCCACTGGTGTGATTGGCAGGTACGGGTGGTGTGTAGAGGTTGGATATCTAGGTGGGTTCGGGTTGCATCATCGTTATATGTGTGATCTATTGTGCTTTGATTATGGGCTAAAGGCCAAAGTATGATCTCGGATGGGCTTTACCCAAAATGCTTGTGATAAAGGCTAAAATCGGTTGAGAATTTTTTGTTGGTAATTGTACACTAAGTCTGTTGACTCACCCTTCGTGGACTAACATTTTGCAGGTGACGCATAGTGCAGTGGACCGGGTCGGCAGGGACTGTGTGGTGGCCATGCTCAGTCATTTGGGATTTCTTACGGTTGAACTTTTCGCTATTTAAGTACTTTCTTCAGGTCTATTTTCGGGTTTTCATGATGTAATATGGCCATTATTTAACTTGTTTTGATTTTTTTTGCATTTTTAAGTTTTATTTTCATGCAGCGTTAATCAGATGAACATTTAAGTATTTTTCCTAAAGAATAACTGAAGTTTTATTACGTAATCAAATTAATGGTTTTCAACTTAATGAGCTTTAAAGTTCGGCAAATCTTTATAACACGAGAAGTATGATGGTAACGATTAAACGAGACACAAATTTCTAAAGTCAACACGGTTCCAAACTTGATAAGCTACATACTTGTTTTAAACTGGTCCATTTTACAACAAGGAAATCGAAATTTGAGTTAAACTCTTCACAAGAAACATGCCAGATCCGGTCGGGGCTCGTGGGCTGGGTTTGGGGTGTTTCATCACATGTATACAAGTATTTAATATTTTTTTATCCACATATCAAGAAGGCCGAATATACAAGAACATTTTGTCACATACTTGCTCAATAAACATCACATGTGCACTTACCCATTTGATCGAATATACAAGTTCAATTAAAATATCTCATATGCACATACCTGTTTGGCCTAGTATACAAACTCATTTTATCAACTTACTTGCTCAATGATCACATAATTAAGAAGTCTTATAATTTATAAGTTGAAATTAGATCACCGGTATAAAACCTGCTAGGCATAAGCCTGAAACACACACACCGGCATTAGGCCTGCTAGACCCAAGGTCTGATATTCAATCACCGGCAATAAGCCTGCTAGGCACAAAGCCCGATTAAGTTCACCAGCCCAAGGCTTGCTAGGCTCACAGCATGAATAACGATACTTTTAAGCTGTCTCACACAAATAATTCATATATCGTATCCTTTATACACTTCGTAATCTTTGTACGAGCATTCAACTATCATATCTCAATCACACAACTTAAACACATTAAATATTAGTTTTAACCACATTCGGCTATCCAATAATTTAGATATAAAATTTCCAAATCAGCATATACTAGGTTATGTGCATAGTTTGCAATATTTTATTGCTTAAAGACTTACCTCGGATATCGACGGACGACAAATATCGGCTATTCAATTATTTTTGCTTTTCCCCGATCCAAGTCCGTTTTCTTTGGTTCTTGATCTAAACATGTTCAAATTAAGCTCATTCAAATATATTTTCATTCAATTTAGTCCAAAAACACATAAATGGGCAAATTACCATTTTGCCCCTAACATTTCACACTTTTTACAATTTAGTCCTATTTGCACGAAACACAAAATACACAAAATTTGGCTACACACCTTAAGGGCCAAATATTCCTAGTCCTCATACAAGTCATTACATTTCACATTTTAGTCCCTCTAAAATTTATTTTTGCAATTTAGTCCAACATACAAAATTTCATCAAAAATTCAAAGACAACTTATAAATCTAACACATATTTATCATAATCCATCCTTAAAAAACATAAACAACAAGCTATCAACAATGGCTCAACTCAAAATAATCATCAAACTCAAAAATTAAAGCATGGATCTTGAAGATTTCTAAGCAACGATCTCAAAAACATAGAAATTATAAAAAATCAAGCTAGTTACATACCTTAATCACCCTTGACAATGGTCGAATACCTAGCTATGTTTCTTTTTTTTTCTTTGTTTCAGTCACCAAAGATGAAAGAATGAATCATCTTTCTCTTTCATTATATGTTTTATTATAATAAGTTAATATAATATAATATTAATAATAATAACTCAATAATATATAAATTCATATAATAAAGTCATTTAAACTAAAACATGCCGTCCACTAATTATAAAAGGGACTAATTACAATACAAATCCTCCATATTAAAAAGACATCAACAATTAAGCACTTTAACAACTAACCATCAAATTTTCATTTCACGCGATTAAGTCCTTTTATTTAATCGGATACCTAAACGATAAAATTAAGTCACGAAAATTTAACACAAACAAATTCACACATAATAAATACGGAAAATAATTTTAAAATATTTTTCAGACTCGGATTTGTAGTTCCGAAACCACTATTCCGATTAGAGTTAAAGTCGGGTTGTTACAGATTGTATGATGTTTTATTTTAAAGTTATGCATTGAAATGGTAAGTTTCCAAATGGAAATATGCTTATGTTCATGAAAGGGCGGTATGAATCAAAATATGTATTTTCTAATGAAATGGGTTATTATGTGGTTGATGTTTATGCTTATGTCTTGTATTATGCAAATGAAATGGGTAAGAAAAGGTAATGAAATGGTAAGTTCCTAATTGAAATGTAATATGATGAAAAAGGGATTGATGATTTGAATGATGTACTTATATGTGAGAAATTTACGTAGGCTATGGATGCATTTACTTATGTCATGAATAAATATACTAATTCATGAAATTGATGTTATTTAAGTTTATGCTAAGTAAATGGAATGGAAAGTAAGTAAAGAAAGTAGTTCATAGTTTTATAAAAAGGTTAATGATGGTTTAATATGTCTTATAAAATCCCATGGTGTTAGGAATGAAAATTATATATGATGGTGATAGACTTACTCATTTGTGAGTTGATGGTTATGTAGTTGATAAATCTTGAGGCATTGGTATAGGTTTATGTTTAAATTATAAATTTAATTGTTGAAATGGAATGTTATGTTTAAAGTTTATAAGAGCTTACTAAGCATTCATTACTTACGTAGTTATTTTCCTTTACTTTACAGATTATTAGAAGCTCGATCGATGTGGAAGCTCGTCAGAGATCCATCACACTATCCGACGATTATATCAGTAGTTTTGATGTGTTGGTCAAGGTTATAATGGCATGTGTAGGTGGACTTATGTTTAATGATTTAGTTGTTATGTTTGGCATGTATATATGGTATTATGGTTGGTGTGCTTTTGGCACTTTGATACCTTGATGGATGGCTTTTTTATGGTTAATTTGATGCATGTTGGAATGACCAATTTGGTATGTGATGGTATTCTTATAATGTTGCTAAATTAGGTTATCTTTTGAGATGGTTATGAGCTATACGAATTGGTATGAATATGGTCAATTATGCATATGATTAGGTATATTTGATGGTTTTTGTTTGAGGTGCCTATATGACATATTGGTTGGATGGTTAAATGGCTTATTTAATTGGTCTTATTATGCATGATTTGGGTATGTTTTAAGGTCTTGATTATATGTGAAATTTGCTTGTAGGTTCATATTTGAATGGGTAAAAGAAATGGCTTGATTTTGTAGGTTCATATTTGAATGGGCGTGTGTCTTAGTCGTGTGTGACACATGGCCATGCGACACGGCTGTGTGTCCACTGTAAGTTTTAAACATTGTTTTTCGAAAGTTAAACATTCTAGCACACGGGTGTGTGAGGCCATTTCGAGTGTTACACGGCCTAGCACACGGGTGTGTAGCTTGGTCGTGTGACCCAAGTCAAAGAGTTACACGGGCACAGACATGGGATGGGTCACGGTCGTGTGTCCCTATTTCGATTGTTACACGACCTGGCCACACGGCCGTATGACACCTGCAGTGTGAAATTTTCTAACTTTTTCCTCAATGTTTCAAATGTTTCCGATTTGGTCCCGAATCATTTCTAAAGTGTTTCTAAGGCCTTGAGGGCTCGAATAAAGGATGATATGCATGTGTATGAATGAATTATACTATGGTTAATGAAATTTTTGGAGATGAATGTTTTAAGTTACATTTTCATAGTAATGCCCCATAACCTTATTTCGACAACGGATACAAGTTAGGGGTGTTACAGAAATAAAGAAAGAAAAATCAAATTCTGATAAAAAACAGCAGCGACAGTGACGGCGGTGGTCTGGCAGTGGTCTCGATGAGGTGAGAAAAATATAAAAAATAGGGGAAGAGGGTTCAATCACAAAGTTAAGAGAAAAGAGAAAAGAAAATGAGTGGAGGAGAAAGGGTTTCCTATAGTGGTTCGTGGCAGTTCACGGTGGCGATGGTGGTGGTGAGGGGTGGTGACCAAAAGAAAAGAGAAGGAGAAGAGAATATTGAGAGGTGGTGTCGAGCTGGTGAACCTATAGCCCACAGTGGATGAATTTTAGGTGGTGGTTGAAGGCGATGGTTGTTTGTCAAATGGAGAGAAAATAGAGGTGAAAGAAAATGAAAAAAGAAATGAGAATATGGGAGAAATGAGAGAGGTAGGGACGACAATGGGTGTGTCTAGCTTGGTCAACTATGACCAGGTTCAATGAATCACATCAAATAGGCAAGATAGGAGGTTTTGGCAATGGAAGGAGACATGGAGTTAAAAAGGGAATCATGCACTCCCAACTTAAGGTAAGTTTGACTCTTAATGGAGGAAATGAGTCAACTTATATGAGGCAACAAGGGGGTGGACGACAAATACTTATGTCACATGGAAAAATTGTAAAAAATAATGTGAACATTAGGTTTTGAGCCTTAGACCTTAAGGTAGCTAAGAAGTTTTTAAACCACTAGACTACACATTCCCTTATTCTCATTGTTACACACATATTAATAAAAAAATATATGGGATATGACATTTTACCTTTTTAGATCAATTTTTTTGAAGCTTGGATTTTCTCAGATTTGGATCAATCTAGGTCAAGCAGGTGTAGATAAATTCAAATAATGTTGATATTTTATAATATATAAACAATTTTATTTCAATGTAATAATCAATTTTACTTTTATATAATGATAATACTATAACATCCCAAAAATTGGGGGATAGTAGAATCAGGTTTGGGAATCAAGAGAGAGTGGTCATGCCCTAATTTTTTAGGCTATTTATACGTTTTTAGGAATAAATGAGGTACCGGTTTGTTGGATAAGTGTTAGTGAAACATTCCTTAAAACCCAAGTTCAAATCCCTTTTCTCTCACCATTTTTATTATTTTGCTAATTTTGCCTCAAACCTAGTATTTGACACGCCTTTTTTTTAAAAATAAATATTGTAAAATTATTTCAGAAATAAGAAAATAGCCTAGTGATTAATTGATAAATTCAAAAGTAAAAAAATTAAATTGAGGTCCCAAGTTTGAATCCTTTCCCATGCAAAATAATCAGTCTTTATTCTATTTTTACTCACCCTAGTCTTCCTCCCCTCTTTTCTTGCTAAACTAAGCTTTATTTGGTAAAATATTTTGATATAACAAATTAAAAGTGTTTTTAAATATAAGCTAAAATTGAAAAAATAATTTTTAAATTTGATTTCTAAGAAATAAAACTTTGAATATCTACAGTAAACTATTTGAAAATTTTGAAACAATTTTAAAATCAAGTGAAAATGTTTTTAACCAAGTCAAAATGATCTTAATTAAGTTAAAGTCATTTTAACACAGTAAAATGATTTTCAAACAAGTCAGAATTTCTCCAGGCCAAAAAGTATCGATACCATTTGGCCAAGTACCGATAATTTTGGAAATATCGATACCCTTAGAAAAATTAAGACCAAAAAGGCATTCTATTTTCAAAAACCTTAAAAATTATCAATACTATGTTTTTCGTATCGATACATTTTTGAAAATAATTAATACCTTTCTTAAAAATGGTACTAAAATTGTATTATGTTTCTCATAAACCCAACGAAGTATCGATCCAATATCGATATCTATTTCATGAAGTATCGATAAAATATTTTTTAAGTATCGATTATTTCATTCCAACTGCCATTGAATTAGCATTCATGACAAAAAAAAAAAAGTGAGTGTAGCAATACTAGTGCTATTTGTCTCACTAAAAATCTCATCCAACATTCTAGAACTAAACAAATTGAAATTAGACATCATTTCATTAGAGATCATGTCCAAAAGGATGAAATAGTTCTAGAGTATATAAACACCTTAAACTAATTAGCTAACATTTTCACAAAACAACTAAACAAAGAAAGATTTTGGACACTTAGGGGAGAACTAGGTTTAACAACCTTGCCTTGACTTTGTGGTACAACCTTCTTGTACCTTATTTGATTATTTTTATTGCAAAAAGCTTGTTGAGTATGGATTTCATGACTTTTATATGCAAAAATGTAGTGGGAGTTTCATGTGAAAAACTGTTCTATTTTGATTTCATCCTTCTACATTTTAGAGAAGTGGTATTAACTTAGTCATTTTTTTAACTTATTTTTGCTTCATGCATTTCCTTCATTTTCCTCACACTACATATCTTTATGCATATGAAATGTTTAGGAACAACTTTGGAGTCATTTTAGGACCCTCAGTAAACAATACAACCTAAAAATCTTGTTTTTGCTGTCTTATTGCACTTGGAAAACAAAAGGTAATTTGGTATCAATGCTAACTTAAAAATATCGATACTCCTGTAAAAATATAGATACCAGTAGGGTTTTAAAGGTACTTCCTGCTGTTTTAAAACAAAAATCCCTAAAACTAGTTTTTCCCTCCATCTAAAATCCTCTCATCTCCTCTCCAAAGTTTTTCAAATTTCTTTAATTTTTTTTGAAAAATATTGGTTCTTTTACATCTTCTAACATCCTTTTCATAAGATTTGCTCATCCTTGCTTGAAGATTTTTCCTATTTCAACATTTTTTAGGTAAATAACTAAAACTTTCAATTTGTTGATTTTGACAAATGTAGGTTGAAATCGTGTTTGTTGATGGTTATCGGGATATTTTTGAACAATATATATCATGTTTTATTGCAGGAGGTAAGCTATTCCTAAAGATCTTTGTTAAACAAAATTTTCAAACCTTAACCCACCAAGTGTTTGACAAAATTCCTTAAAGAGATTTTTTTTTTTGGTTCTTGTGTTTTTCTAAGTGGTTAATAGCTAGTATAGCCCCAAAGAAGCGTTCTAGGACTAGTGCATCTTCTTCTAATCCATTTAGCGAGTTGGAGTCATCGTTTAGCACTTGTTTTCAGAACTCTCACACTCGGTATATTTTTAACTCGTATTTTGCATCAAAACGTGTATAGGAAGCTAGGAAAATTGATATAGCCATGTTAGATACTATTAGCTTTACTTACTCCCTATTTTACAAAATTGGGGGTGGATGGAATTTTTAAATATTTCTTCACCAACTTATTTAAATCTTGTTTGAGCTTTCTTTTCAAATACTGTTACTGCCATCACCTCATTTTTAATGGGAACTCCTATTCGCCTCACTCTCGAAGAGTTTGGCGATTATCTTCACTTACCTTATGGAGGTTCCTCCGATGAAAAATGGCATTTTGATCCCTCCCTTTTTATCCAGTCCGGATCGGCATCCGAACTCAATCTCCATGATCATGTTCTCCATTTAATTCTCACTTGGAATCTAAGACCTATCAAAAAGTATGCCAAGCTTCGAAACATCGATTATTTGTAACACCCCTAACCCGTATCCGTCGCCGGATTAGAGTTATGAGGTATTACCGAACTAAACTCAATTCCAGATAGACCTTCATTTGAATTCAAACACAAGCAATGCGATCTTTTTTATTTCATATAACATTATAACCTATTAAAGTAAACAATGTACAACAAGTTTTATTACAGGTATTTAATACATGACAATGTCTGAACCACACGACTCAAACATTCATGAAATTTATACACTTAAAACATATCTCAACTTGTATCATTATAATATAGGTCGGACATAAATCAACACATATATCACATAAACTAATTTTCATTCATTTTACTACCATATGTGTGCACATTAAGCCATTTGAACTATTCATACTATTAAATAATCAAATGTATATGCAAACATTGTAACATTACATCATGACCGAACATACTAATTCATCTTCCATTTGGATTAGTACCTAAACCATCCTAGAACATTTTCATTTCTTACCAATAGTAATCGAACTTATAAATATATATATATATACATCCAACCATTGTATATATACTTCATTATAAATATGAATATCACATACCACGATCACTTAAATAAAACATTATTTATTCATACTAGATGCATCCAGCATATAACATTTACCTTATTACCGAAATATTCAATTAATATTCATAAAGCATGATAGATAAGTAACTCATAAATTCATCTTAGTTGAGATCACACACCAAACATAAACGCATCAACCCTATTTCGCATATAAAATACCAAAGCTAAACTTGTTAAAAACCGAACACATAACATATAAACCATATGATCACCTTTACAAATGACTCAAACCATGACCGAAGTTAAACATCCATTAGGCTTTGATCAAATCATTATAACAAAACATAGAAAATTAAACTAAACCAAGAGAAATAGCCACTTTTGCAAGGCTATACTTATATACAAGATCAAATATCATTGGTTTCTAAACTTAGTCTAACCTATACATGCCCTTGATTTATGAACTAAGTTTATAAGTACCAAAATGGGGTGATAGTATGGTTGACTCCTCTGACGATCCTCTGAGCCTGTAGCTTTACTGGAATCTATAAAACGAAACAATGAACACACACGAAGTAAGCTTACTAGCTTAGTAAGTCTTAAGCATTATATCATATCGCTCAACCATCCAAGCATGATATAAAATTAATTCATGAAATTAAATATACATGTCTTACTTATAAACTCACCATATCAAAGTATCGTTACCTTACTTAACTTGGTAACTCTCCATTTCTTACCAAATACATCAATTGCCGAATATATATAAATAATCACATATCTAGGTGTATAAATATACCTACACGAACATTTTAACCATACTCATGTTTTCGAATTTCCAATAAGCACATGGCATATTATATAAACAACTTCACAACCAAGTGTATAACACATTTCTCTCATCATTTTATTTGATCATTATCATAACATATATATATATATATAACTTTAAAGTATGAAAGTACATACCTTGTTGCCGAATTAACAAATTCATTTTCAAAGCTTAAGCTTACTGGATTTGTTTCATGACCTTATTACTATATAAACGAAGTTCAAAATTGAAACTCACCGGCATAGAACCTGCTAGGCCTTAGCCCGAATCGCACACACTGGCACTAGGCCTGCTAGACTCAAGGTCCGAGATTTAAACACTGGCATTTAGCCTGCTAGGCAATAAGCCCGAAATATTTCACCGGCACAAGGCCTGCTAGGCTCGAAGCTCGAATATCAACACAATGAATCATTCCATATACATTACTTAATACTAAAATCACTAACATCACATATATTTCATATTACTTTCACATATCAAATCGAACATGCTTGATCACTTTATATTTAACAAAACAAATTCAATCCATTACTATACTTCACATTCGGCAATCCCATATTTTTATCCTTAAAAATTTCAAATTTCAACTTTTACTAGATTCATAAATAATTCTTTGACATATATTTGCTTAAGGACTTACCTCGACTATCGACGGACAACGTAGACCGGCTATTCGATAACCTTCGCCTTTCCCGGATCCAAATCTGTTTTTCTTTGTTCTTGATCTGAACACATTAAAATTTAGCTCATTCAAGCACATTTCTCTCAATTTAGTCCCAAAACACATAAATGGGCAAATTACCATTTTACCCCTAATGTTTCACATTTTTACAATTTAATCCCTATTGTACAAAACACAAAATACACAAAATTTCACTACACCACATAAGGGCCGAATATTCATAGGGACTATACAAGTCCATTTATTTCATTTATTTTGCATTTTAACCCCTCAAAAATTTATTTTTGCAATTTAGCCCTAATTACCCAAAATCACCAAAAATCTCAATACAAAACATATTAATCTAACATATATTCTTCATAATTCATCAACTATCATCATAAAACTCATGAACTCATCAATGGCACATTTCAAAATATTCATCAAAATAAAAAATTCAAGCATGGGTCTTGAAGTATTCGAAGCAACGATTTCAAAAACATAAAAATTATCAAAAACCGAAAGCTAAACATACCTTATTCAAGCTAAAAGATTGCCGAAATTCAAAGCTTTCCCTAAGTCTTTCTTTTCTTAGTTTCGGCTATGTCTTAAGAAAGATGAGCATGTTTTTATTATTTTATGATATAAGGTATATTATATTAACTTATTATTAGATTACTAAACTAACCATTACTAAAAATTATCCAAACACATAAACTAATGGGCATAATTGTCTTATGCCACCCACTATCCTTTAAAAAGGATAAATTTCAAGTTTAATACATCCCTTTTAAAAGACAACACCAAATTAGCCATTACACATTAAACTATCACATTTATAATTTATTCGATTAAGCCCTTTTTACTTAATTAAGCACACAAACAATCAAATTTTCATACGAAACTTTCACACATAAAAATTCACATATAATAAACACAGAAAATAATATTTAAATATTTTTGGACTCGGATTTGTGGTCCCGAAACCACTGTTCCGATTAGGGTCAAATTCGGACTGTTACAACTCTCCCGCCTTAGGGATTTTCGTCCCCGAAAATCTTATCGTTAAACAAAGTCGGATATTGTTGCCTCATTGAATCCTCAGGCTCCCACGTAGCCTCTTCTACTCCGTGTCGATTCCATATTACTTTTACTAAAGGAATTTTCTTGTTTCTCAACTCTTTCACTTCACGAGTTAAGATACAGATCGGTTCTTCCTCATACGTCATATCGGATCGAATTTCAATCTCAGACGGGCCGATTACATGTGACGGATCGGATCTATATCTACGAAGCATCGAAACGTGAAATACGTTGTGTATCTTTTCTAATTCAGAGGGTAACTTCAATCTATAAGCAACAGGCCCGATACGTTCGATGATCTCATACGGCCCGATGAATCTCGGGCTTAGTTTCCCTTTTCGACCAAATCGAAGCACTTTTTTCCATGGAGACACTTTCAAAAATACCCGATCTCCAACTTGAAACTCAATGTCTTTACGTTTCAAATCCGCGTATGACTTTTGGCGAACTGATGCAACTTTCAAACTATCTCGGATTATGGACACTTTCTGTTCAGTCTCTTTAATCAAATCAACTCCGTGTATCTTGTTATCTGTAACATCCTAAAAATTGAGTATCGTTATGTTGCATAACTTTAGTGCTTAGCTAGTGAATGATTTAATTTGTGTATTTATTATATAGCCTTGAGAAGGCTCGGGATTTACTCAGAATTAGAATAAATTTTAGTAAGGAGTACTTTATTGAAGTGGAACAAGTGACCTTGATGTTTAAGGAAATTAAGTGACAAAAGCTAGCATAAGATGAGCCAGTAGTAAAGTGGAGTTAGCGCCATAAGTGTTGCTTGAGGGAAGAGGATCAAATCCCTTGTTATGCATGTGGAATTTTTATTTTTGCTTCCCATCTTTATAGTGTCGGTCAAGCTAGTATTTATGGTAGCTTAGACTTTATTCTTTTATGGCAAGTTGGCTAATGGTTTAAGGCAAGAATTGAACATAGGAAAGGAATCATAAGCTTATGGAATGTAGGGGGGGACACAAGGCACTTCTTAAGGGATGTGTTTTGGAAAGTTGGAATGGCCAAGCTTTGTCTATGAACTTGGACGGTTTTGGGGGCTAGGGGGTGGCCGAAATTTTGAGGTAGGCTTTGGTAAGGATGAGTAGCTAGTGTTTACTCTCATTTGTTCATTTTTGTTCTCCCAAAACACTTTTTCTTTTCATCTTTTTGTCTCATAGCCGAATGCACTTTAGGCTTTGGGTAAACATCTTGGTTTTTCTTCTTTTAGTCATAATTTGCCAACCTCTCAAGTTCTTTTCTCCTAGTGCTGAAAATACCAAAACAAAAGAGCCATTTCTTTTCTTTCTTTTATTCCCCCTTGCCGAATGCTCCCTTGTCCCAACCTTCTCTCTTTGCTCTTTTCACATCTTAGAAAACCGAATCACAAACCTCTCATCCTTTATCTCTTTCCTTCTCCATTTTGCTCATTCTACAAACACATTTTCTCTCTTCTCATTTCCTCCATGGTCGAATGTTAGTACCATCTTCTAAGCGGAATCCACCCTTTCTCATATAGCATAGCCGAATCTTCCATTCCTCATACATTTTCTTCTCAATCATTTATTCTATTCAAACTTTGAACAATCGATAAGAACCCTCTTTGATTGTTTTAATTTTGTTATTGTTTGCTTAATTGCCGAATCTATAAGTTGGCTTGGGAGAGCCTTTTTGACCGAAATCATCATCCATTTCTCTTAGACAAATCCTTTTCGTTTTATAGTGAAATAGAGAAAGGCTGAAACTCGAAGTGTTCGTAAGCATCGTGAATCGCTAGGATTCGGTCCAAAGTGTTAAGGTAAGGGTTTCTATCAAGGACTCCCATATTACTCGTTATTTCGTCAAAGATGGGTTACTAATCGATTTTATCTTAGGGACGTTATCGCTCGATTTCATCCCGTGAACGCAAAGATATTTTTGTGGTAAGCCGATTTCGCCCTTAAAACCAATAGTCTTAAATTCCGATATATTAGTTGGACTAATAATCTTTTGTCAATGGAGGCAAACAAGATAAGGTCGAAAAGGGTGGTGAATAGTGATCGGAAGAGGGGCAGTTTCACTATTCCCTCTAGATTCAAGCGAAGGGCTGTTTCAGCAATCCGAGATTTTCTACCGGGTTGTGGACCCTCATCCGAGGAGAACTGACAAATAGTTGTTGTTCGAGATTCCGAGGGTATCGACGAGCGGGAAAGTATAATTCTCACCGTAATCAGGTGTGTAATTTCACACTTATCTCAATTCTCATGGGTTAGATGTTATACCGTTATTAAGCATTAGACTAATAATCGCAAAGTTGGTAAAATTGGAAAAAAAATATGGTTTATTAATACTTTAGTGTAAGTGCATGAAATCAGTATTAAAAATCGTGAAAGTTACGAAATTGCCCTTAATGGGCTAATATGATAAAAAGTGATATATGGGCCTCATGTGTTAATGAGCCATTTCGATAGATTGCTTAATGGGTCATTTTGATAGATTGCTATATAGGCCGATTTGTTATATTGCTTAATGGGCCATTTTGATAGATTGCTATATAGGCCGATTTGTTATATTACTTAATGGGCCGTTTTGATAGATTGCTATATAGGCCGATTTGTTATATTGCTTAATGGGCCAAATTGTGAAATGGGCTACATTGTGAAATGGGCCAAATTGTGATAAATGGGCCAAATTGTGAAATGAGCCAGTTTTGTAATAATTTTAATTATTTATGGGCGTTATGTTGAATTTATCATATAAATGAATGGTTATGCATTTTAAATACATGATTGCATGGGTTGGGATATTTTGATGAAGAAAAGAAGGCTTCGTGCCCAGTTTAAATGGCTTAATGCCTGCGTATTAATGGCCACTAGCCTGCGAAATATTGTATTAAATGGCTTAATGCCTGCGTGTTAATGGCCACTGGCCTGCGAATCATTGATTTAAATGGCATTTTGCCTTTGAATTAAATGGCTTAATGCTTGCGATTGGTGTGTTGGCGGGGTGGGTTGACTTGATCCCCATAGGTGTGCTGGTTGGTACGGGTGGTGTGTAGCGGATGGAAATTTAAGCTTGGTTAGGAATTGCATTTCACATACATTTTTAATTACTATATTGTTATATTCGTAAATGGGCTCAAGCCCAATTAAATGCTTGAATGGTTTGGCCCAGTGGACTTGGTAAGTGGGTTACACACTGAGTTCTAAGTAACTCACCCCGTTTTCTTACCCTTCTCAGGTAATGATAATTGATGGAGGCTTGGGCCGGGGATGACTTCGCGAGGGCCATACTTCAAATGATGGTTTTTATGAACTTTGAACTACTCTTTAGTATTTTTACTTAATTAATTTTTCAGTTGTGATGTAATAAGGCCTCAGGTATTATTTTTATGGATTTTTACTCGTGGATGGATTTTAATATGTTTTAGATACTAAAAGGGGACTATTTTAATTTTATAAATGTTTTCTTAAATTTACGTATAAAAAGGGGTTTTTCTTAAATATCACTAACTCGTAAAAATTTCTGTGAAAACTCTTTTATGAATTTTGTTTTCAAATTCCTTTTGAATTCTTTTAAACTTCTTTAAAAATTTAACCAATTATTTCTCTGAGATCAAATTATGAACTCTTATGTTCTAAAATCATAGATTTCAAATTAACCTCGGTTTTTGATAAACTCCATCTCCAAAATAGTTTTTGAAGATCTATTTTCTTTAACTCATTAGATGACTAGATGTATGTTCGATTTGTGTGGCATACCAAGTCTGGTCTTAATGCATAAACCGGGTTTGGGGTGTTACATTTTATGGTATCAGAGCCAGTTTCAAAACTCAGCTGTGGTTTGGGTTCAACAACAATTTTCATTTAAAATTGTTTCAAATTTATAGAATTTATATTTTAAAGGTAGTATGGCACCACGAGCATCCGGCACCAAGTCAAGTAAGTATTCATATACTGAATGATTATTATTGTGATATGATCATAGGAACACTCTAGAACTTCTAGTTTTAGGTGTTAAAACTATAGAGATTGAGACTATAGGATGTGTATGCGAAAACAACTCTATCTCTTATATCTCATAAAATATCGTTAATAAACACTGAAATAGTTTTCCGATTCATAAAACTTGTAATTAGATTAAACCAAATTAGTCATTATGAGCGCTAGAGGACGTGGACGTGGACGTGGTAGAGGCCTAGGAGCTAGAGCCGTGTCTGAGGCATCCGGACATATGCCAGAAATGGATGCACCGGCATCACCTGTGTCAGAAAATGGATCCCATGACCATATGAGAGAGGACCTTGCTTTGACCCAAGCAATGTTGCAAGTCCTAGAAAGGGTTGCTGGGCTTAGAACTGGGCCAGCAGCTCGTGGATCAATATCGGAACAACTTAAATTAAGTGGTGCCGAGGTTTTCAGGGGTGTTTCCGGTGTAGCTCCGAATGTTACGGAATATTGGCTCGAGGTAGTGGAACGAATCATGGATGATTTGGAGTGCACCGTTGAGCAGAAACTGAGAGGACCGGTGTCCTTGTTAAGGGACGAGGCGTATCAATGGTGGCTTACTGTTCAAGAAGGCACTGAGGCTGTACTTCTTACTTGGGATTTCTTCAAAGCTGCTTTCCAAGGGAAGTATGTCGGGATAAGTTATGTGGATGCCCGGAGGAAGGAATTCCTGAATCTGGTTCAAGGAAATAAGACGGTGGTAGCTTGCGAGGCAGAATTTCTTCGCTTGAGCCGTTATGCTCGCACCATAGTGCCAACTGATCATGAGCGATGTGTACATTTTGAGGATGGATTGAATGATGAGTTGCGGGTACTGATAGCCCCACAACAAGTAAGGACTTTTGCCACGCTTGTGGAGAAAGCCAAGATAGCCGAAGAGGCTAAGAACTCAGAACGCCAGAACCGGGAAAGAGTCAGAGGCAAGAGGGACTTTAAGTACTCGGGTTCTTCTAAAAGGTTCTAAAAGAGGCCTCGAAATGATGAGCCAGCTCAAGCTAGAGCACCTGTGGCCACCAATCAGAGTCGAGACTGTGCTAACTATGGGAAACGACACCCCGGGGAATGCTGGAAGAGAACTGGTGGTTGTTTTAAATGTGGTTCCAAGGATCACCAGTATAGGAATTGCCCTCGACGGACTACTCCGACTCAGGAAGCTCGTAACCCTGATGCACAGCCAGCCAGATGCGCTCAACAGCCACCGAGAGGCCGTGGACCAGGTCGTGGTGGTAATGGTGCTGGACGTGGTCAAGGTGCACTGGGTCGAGGTAATGGCTTTAGAGGTAACGCGGAGGCAAGACAGCCGGGGTTGGTCTATGCGGTCAGGCGTCGTGAATATGGTGATGCAACTGATGTGATAACTGGTACGTTCTTCATCTTTGATGTACCTGTTACTGCTTTGATAGATATGGGGTCTACCCACTCGTATGTTACTAGTGCCATATCTAGAAACCTGAATATTAGATCTGAGATCACCGATAGAGAGATGACGGTAATTAGTCCTTTAGGACAGTATGTAATCGTGAATAAATTGTATAGAGACGTGCCTTTGGAAATTCAAAGAGAAATATTTTTAGTGAATTTGATGGAATTGCCTTTCGGCGAGTTCGATCTTATTTTGGGCATGGATTGGTTGGTAAAGCATCGGGCGCAATTGGATTGTGCTGAAAAGCGGATGTCAATAAGGACTGTGGTTGATGAGGAGGTAATAATGATAGACGAGCGAAGGAACTTTTTGGTAAATGTGGTATCTACTTTAAAGGCAAAAAAGTTGGTGCGAAAAGGGTATGGAGCGTTCCTAGCCTTCATTAGTGCTTTGGATGCCAAGGAAATATCGGTGGAAGGTGTGAGAACGGTGAAAGAATTTTCAGATGTCTTTCCTGAGGAACTTCCTGGTCTACCTCCAGATCGAGAAGTAGAATTTGGCATTGAGCTTTTGCCCGGAACGGCTCTGGTGTCCATTGCTCCTTATAGAATGGCACCGAAGGAGTTAGCGGAGCATAAAGCTCAAATTCAAGAATTGTTGGAACGGGGATTTATCCGACCGAGCGTGTCTCCGTGGGGAGCACCGGTTTTGTTCGTTAAGAAGAAGGATGGGTCGATGCGTATGTGCATTGATTATAGGTAGTTGAATAAATTGACGATCAAGAATAGGTATCCATTGCCGAGAATCGATGACCTGTTTGATCAATTGAGGGGAGCTTCAGTTTTCTCCAAGATTGATTTGAGATCGGGTTATCATCAACTCAAGGTTAAGGAGGCAGATATTTATAAGACGGCATTCTGAACTCGTTATGGACATTATGAGTTTTTAGTGATGCCATTCGGGTTGACCAATGCACCAGCTGCATTTATGGACATGATGAACCGAGTCTTTCAACCCTATCTAGACCGGTTCGTGGTGGTGTTCATAGATGATATCTTGGTATATTCAAGTAATGAAGAAGAGCATGACTCACATTTGCGCATAGTATTGCAAATACTGCGAGATAAATAACTTTATGCCAAATTCAGTAAATGCAAATTTTGGCTGAAGGAAGTGACTTTCTTGGGTCATGTGATGTCAACCGAAGGAATAAGAGTTGATCCTCGGAAAGTAGAGGCTGTGTTGGATTGGAAACCACCGAAGTCAGTGGCTGAAATTCGGAGTTTCTTGGGTTTGGCTGGTTATTATAGACGCTTTATTGAGGGGTTTTCGTTGATCGCTGCACCCTTAACTAAACTATTGCGAAAGGGAGTACCGTTTGTGTGGGCATGTAAACAACAAGAGAGTTTCGAGAAACTGAAGAAGATTTTGATGGAAGCGCCAGTACTGATTCAACCTGAGGCTAGAAAAGAGTTTGCTGTTTACTGTGATGCGTCACACACGGGTTTAGGATGTGTGCTGATGCAATGTGGAAAGGTGGTAGCTTAAGCATCTCGTCAATTGAGGCCGTACGAAGTCAACTATCCTACTCATGATGTGGAGTTGGCTGTGGTGGTTTTTGCTTTAAAAATTTGGAGGCATTTTCTCTACGGTGAGAAGTCTATCATTTATACGGACCATAAGAGTCTTAAGTACCTCATTACCCAAAAGGAGTTGAACTTGAGACAACGGAGATGGGTGGAGCTGTTAAAGGATTATGACTTCTCAATCGAGTATCATCCTGGAAAGGCTAACGTGGTGGCAGACGCGTTGAGTCGTAAGGTAGTATCGGAGTTAAGAGCAATGTTTGCTCACCTCAGCTTGTATGAGGATGGTAGTCTGCTAGCGGAACTTCAGGTGAAGCCTTTGTGGTTAGAACAGATCAAGAGAAAGTAGTTATCAAATGAAAAGTTGGGTCCTTTAATGCAACAAGTTGAAAGTGGTGTAATAGGGGACTTTGGAATGAACCAGGATGGAGTGCTGTGTTTTCATGGAAGAGTTTGTATGCACATGGATTTGGATTTGAGACAAATGATTCTGCGGGAGGCGCATAGTAGCCCTTATGCTATGCACCCTAAAGGAAATAAGATGTATCGAGACCTACGAGAGCAGTATTGGTGGCCAGGGTTGAAGCGAGAGGTTACCGATTTCGTGAGTAAGTGCTTGACTTGTCAGCAAGTGAAGGCGGAACATCAATTACCATCGGGTTTATTGCAACCGGTAAAGATTCCTTTATGGAAATGGGAGCGGATAACGATGGCCTTTGTTAGTGGGTTACCCTTAACACCTACTAAGAAAGATTCCGTTTGGGTGGTAGTAGATCGATTGACGAAGACTGCTCATTTTCTACCAGTTCGTACGGATTACTTGCTGTAGAAGTTGGCTAAGCTGTATGTATCTGAGATTGTGAGGTTGCATGGAGTACCAGTGTCTATCATATCGAACAGGGATCCTAGGTTTACATCACGGTTTTGGAAAGCTTTGCATGAGGCTTTGGGAACAAAGTTAAACTTCAGTATGGCTTTTCATCCTCAGTCAGATGGTCAGTCAGAAATAGTAATTCAGATTTTGAAAGACATGTTAAGGGGTTGTGTAATTGACTTCAGAGGTAGTTGGGAGGATTTCCTACCGTTGGTAGAGTTCGCGTATAATAACAGTTACCAATCCAGTATTCAAATGGTGCCCTATGAAGCGTTATACGGTCGTAGGTGTCATACCCCTACTTGTTGGACTGAATTGGGGGAACGACAGTTGTTGGGTCCTGAATTGATATCTGAGACAGAAGAGAAGGTAAAGGTGATTCGAGCACGGTTAAAGGAAGCTTCGGATAGACAAAAGTCGTATGCAGATTTGAAGCGTAAGGATATTGAGTTTGCGGTGGGAGATCAAGTCTTTCTAAAAGTCTCACCTTGAAAGAAAATTTTTAGATTTGGAAGGAAGGGCAAGTTGAGTCCTAGGTTCATTGGACCGTACCGTGTGTTGAAGCGTGTAGGACCAGTGGCCTATCAGCTTGAATTACCTCCGGAGTTGAGTCAGATTCATAGTGTCTTCCATGTTTCTATGCTGAGGCGTTATAGATCGGATCCGTCTCACATTGTACCGGTAGAAGAAGTGGAGATAAGGCCGGACTTTTCTTTCGAGGAGGAACCGGTGAAAATTTTAGATCGAGATGTTAAGGTGCTAAGAAAGAAGACTGTGCCGTTGGTTAAGGTTCTATGGCGTAATCACGGAGCGAAGGAAGCTACGTGGGAGCCTGAGGACGCAATTGGACAACAATATCATCACCTCTTTTAACCAGGAAAATTTCAAGGACAAAATTTTCTTTAAGGGGGGTAGAATTGTAACATCCTAAAAATTGAGTATCGTTATGTTGCATAACTTTGGTGCTTAGCTAGTTAATGATTTAATTTGTGTGTTTATTATATAGCCTTGAGAAGGCTCAGGATTTATTCAGAATTAGAATAAATTTTAGTAAGGAGTACTTTATTGAAGTGGAACAAGTGACCTTGATGTTTAAGGAAATTAAGTGACAAAAGCTAGCATAAGATGAGCCAGTAGTAAAGTGGAGTTGGCGCCATAAGTGTTGCTTGAGGGAAGAGGATCGAATCCCTTGTTATGCATGGAATTTTTATTTTTGCTTCCCATCTTTATAGTGTCGGTCAAGCTAGTATTTATGGTAGCTTAGACTTTATTTTTTTTATGGCAAGTTGGCTAATGGTTTAAGGCAAGAATTGAACATAGGAAAGGAATCATAAGCTTATGGAATGTAGGGGGGACACAAGGCACTTCTTAAGGGATGTGTTTTGGAAAGTTGGAATGGCCAAGCTTTGTCCATGAACTTGGACGGTTTTGGGGGCTAGGGGGTGGTCGAAATTTTGAGGTAGGCTTTGGTAAAGATGAGTAGCTAGTGTTTACTCTCATTTGGTCATTTGTGTTCTCCCAAAACACTTTTTCTTTTCATCTTTTTGTCTCATAGCCGAATGCACTTTAGACTTTGGGTAAACATCTTGGTTTTTCTTCTTTTGGTCATAATTTGCCAACCTCTCAAGTTCTTTTCTCCTAGTGCCGAAAATACCAAAACACAAGAGCCATTTCTTTTCTTTCTTTTATTCCCCCTTGCCGAATGCTCCCTTGTCCCAACCTTCTCTCTTTGCTCTTTTCACATCTTAGAAAATCGAATCACAAACCTCTCATCCTTTATCTCTTTCCTTCTCCATTTTGCTCATTCTACAAACACATTTTCTCTCTTCTCATTGCCTCCATGGCCGAATGTTAGTACCATCTTCTTAGCGGAATCCACCCTTTCTCATATACCATAGCCGAATCTTCCATTCCTCATATATTTTCTTCTCAATCAGTTCTTCTATTCAAACTTTGAACAATCGGTAAGAACCCTCTTTGATTGTTTTAATTTTGTTATTGTTTGCTTAATTGCTGAATCTATAAGTTGGCTTGGGAGAGCCTTTTTGACCGAAATCATCATCCATTTCTCTTAGACAAATCCTTTTCGTTTTATAGTGAAATAGAGAAAGGCCGAAACTCGAAGTGTTCGTAAGCATCGTGAATCGCTAGGATTCGGTCCAAAGTGTTAAGGTAAGGGTTTCTATCAAGGATTCCCATATTACTCGTTATTTCGTCAAAGATGGGTTACTAATCGATTTTATCTTAGGGACGTTATCGCTCGATTTCATCCCGTGAACGCAAAGATATTTTTGTGTTAAGACGATTTCGCCCTTAAAACCAATAGTCTTAAATTCCGATATATTAGTTGGACTAATAATCTTTTGTCAATGGAGGCAAACAAGATAGGGTCGAAAAGGGTGGTGAATAGTGATCGGAAGAGGGGCAGTTTCACTATTCCCTCTAGATTCAAGCGAAGGGCTGTTTCGGCAATCCTAGATTTTCCACCGGGTTGTGGACCCTCATCCGGGGAGAACTGACAAATAGTTGTTGTTCGAGATTCCGAAGGTATCGACGAGCGGGAAAGTATAATTCTCACCGTAATCAGGTGAGTAATTTCACACTTATCTCAATTCTCATGGGTTAGATGTTATACCGTTATTAAGCATTAAACTAATAATCGCAAAGTTGGTAAAATCGGAAAAAAATATGGTTTATTAATACTTTAGTGTAAGTGCATGAAATCGGTATTAAAAATTGTGAAAGTTACGAAATCGCCCTTAATGGGAAAATATGATAAAAAGTGATATATGGGCCTCTTGTGTTAATGGGCCGTTTCGATAGATTCTTAATGGGCCGTTTTGATAGATTGCTATATAGGCCGATTTGTTATATTGCTTAATGGGCCGTTTTGATAGATTGCTACATAGGCTGATTTGTTATATTGTTTAACGGGCCAAATTGTGAAATGGGCCACATTGTGAAAAGGGCCAAATTGTGATAAATGGGCCAAATTGTGAAATGGGCCAGTTTTGTAATAATTTTAATTATTTATGGGCCTTATGTTGAATTTATCATATAAATGAATGGTTATGCATTTTAAATACATGATTGTATGGGTTGGGATATTTTGATGAAGAGAAGAAGGCTTCGTGCCCAGTTTAAATGGCTTAATGCCTACGTGTTAATGGCCACTGGCCTGCGAATCATTGATTTAAATGGCATTTTGCCTGCGAATTAAATGGCTTAATGCCTGTGATTCGTGTGTTGGCGGGGTGGGTTGACTTGATCCCCATAGGTGTGCTGGTTGGTACGGGTGGTGTGTAGCGGATGGAAATTTAAGCTTCGTTGGGAATTGCATTTCACATACATTTTTAATTACTATATTGTTATATTCGTAAATGGGCTCAAGCCCAATTAAATGCTTGAATGGTTTGGCCCAGTGTACTTGGTAAGTGGGTTACACACTGAGTTCTAAGTAACTCACCCCGTTTTCTTACCCTTCTCAGGTAATGATAATTGATGGAGGCTTGGGCCGGGGATGACTTCGCGGGGGCCATACTTCAAATGATGGTTTTTATGAACTTTGAACTACTCTTTAGTATTTTTACTTAATTAATTTTTCAGTTGTGATGTAATAAGGCCTCTGGTATTATTTTTATGGATTTTTACTCGTGGATGGATTTTAATATGTTTTAGATACTAAAAGGGGACTATTTTAATTTTATAAATGTTTTCTTAAATTTACGTATAAAAAGTGGTTTTTCTTAAATATCACTAACTTGTAAAAATTTCTGTAAAAACTCTTTTATGAATTTTGTTTTCAAATTCCTTTTGAATTCTTTTAAACTTCTTTAAAAATTTAACCAATTATTTCTCTGAGATCAAATTATAAACTCTTATGTTCTAAAATCATAGATTTCAAATTAACCTCGGTTTTTGATAAACTCCATCTCCAAAATAGTTTTTGAAGATCTGTTTTCTTTAATTCATTAGATGACTAGATGTATGTTCGATTTGTATGGCATACCAAGTCTGGTCTTAAAGCATAGACCAGGTTTGGGGTGTTACATTATCACTGAGCTCGGTCCAGTACAATGGTGTACGACACTTGCGGCCGTATATAGCTTCGTAAGGTGCCATTTTGATACTAGATTGAAAGCTATTACTGTAAGCAAATTCAATCAAAGGTAAGTATCGCTCCCACGTACCTTCAAACTCGAGGACGCAACATCTCAACATATCTTCAAGTATCTGAATAGTTCGTTCAGATTGACCGTCTGTCTGCGGATGGAAAGCTGTACTAAAATGTAGTTTGGTACCTAAAGCATCTTGTAGCTTCTTCCAAAACCACGATGTGAATCTCGGGTCTCTGTCCGAAACAATGGAAATTGGCACACCATGTAAATCTCACAATTTGAGATACATACAATTCAGCAAGCTTATCGAGCGAAAAGTCTGTACGAATTGGAACAAAGTAGGCTGATTTGGTCAGTCTATCCACTATAACCCAGACTGCATCTTTCTTGCTCGGGGTCGTAGGTAAACAGGATACAAAATCCATAGCAATTCTGTCCCATTTCCATTCAGGTATCATGATTGGCTGGAGTAACCCAGAAGGCACCTGATGTTCGGCTTTTACTTGCTGACAAATTATGCACTTTGAGACAAATTCGGATACATCCCATTTCATACCAGGCTACCAGTAAAACTGTTTCAAATCGTTATACATTTTCGTGCTACCCGGATGTGCCGACAATCGACTATTATGAGCCTCATTCAATATCATCTGAATCAAATCCACATTCCTCGGAACACAAATTCGGCCTTTGAAGTTCAAACAGTCATTTTCATCAATTCGAAACTCTGACTCTGCATTACTTTCACACTGAATTCGTTTTGCCATCGTATCTTTGTCAACTCTCTGAGCATCACAAATTTGTTGCAAAAACAACGGTCTTGCTTTTAACTCGGCTACAATCGAACCATCACTAGACATAGCCATATGTGCGTTCAACGCACGAAGAGCAAATAATGACTTCCGACTTAAAGCATCTGCAATAACGTTAGCCTTTCTCGGATGATAGTCAATCACTAGCTCATAATCTTTCAATAGCTCTAATCGTCTGCATTGTCTCAAATTCAAATCTTTTTGAGTCATTAAATACTTTAAACTTTTGTGATCTGAATAAACATGACATTTCTCACCGAATAGGTAGTGACGCCAAATCTTCAACGCGAATACAATTGCTGCTAGCTCTAAATCACGTGTCGGATAATTTCTTTCATGAGGCTTCAACTGTCTCGAAGCATAGGCTACTACTTTGCCCTCTTGCATTAAGACGCAACCCAAACCATTCAAAAAAGCATCACTGTACACAACAAAATTCTTTACCCGATTCAGGCTGAATTAACACTGAAGCTTCGGTCAAAAGAGCTTTCAACTGATTAAAGCTTTTTTGACACTTTTCCGTCCACTCAAACTTAACATCTTTCTATAGTAGCTTTGTCAAAGGTGTTGCTATCATGGAAAAACCTTTCACAAATTGTCTGTAATATCCAGCAAGTCCCAGAAAGCTTTCAAATTTCAGAAACATTCTTTGGTGGCTTCCAATCAAGTATAGCCGATATTTTGTTCGGATCAACCCGGATACCTGATGCTGAAATGACGTGACCCAGGAAACTGGCCTCATTCAACCAAAACTCACACTTACTGAACTTTGCGTACAATTGTTTATCTCGTAAAGTTTGTAGCACCAGTCTCAGATGCTCAGCATGCTCGGTTTCATCTCTGGAGTAGATCAGAATATCATCTATAAACACTACCACAAACCGATCCAAATACTGTCTAAAAATACGATTCATCAAGTCCATAAAAATAGCAGGTGCATTAGTAAGTCCAAAAGGCATAACCAGGAACTCAAAATGTCCGTACCTCGTTCGAAATGCAGTCTTTGGCACATCAGAATCTCTGACTCGCAACTGATAATAACCCGATCTCAAATCTATCTTCGAAAACATTGAAGCCCCTTTCAACTGGTCAAACAAGCACATCAGAATCTCTGACTCGCAACTGATAATAACCCGATCTCAAATCTATCTTCGAAAACATTGAAGCCCCTTTCAACTGGTCAAACAAGTCATCAATCCGAGGCAACGGGTATTTATTCTTTATAGTCACCTTATTCAGCTACCGATAATCAATACACATTCGCATAGTCCTATCTTTCTTTTTCACAAATAGAACTGGTGCACCCCAAGGAGAGAAACTCGGTCGTACAAAGCCCCTATCTGTCAAGTCTTGCAACTGTGCTTTCAACTCTTTCAATCCTGTAGGTGCCATCCGATACGGAGCTATCGAAATCGGAGTCGTCCCCGGTACTAATTCAATACCAAACTCTATTTCTCGAACTGGTGGTAAACCCGGTAATTCTTCAGGAAACACATCTGGGTATTCACACACAACTGGTACTGATTCAATCTGTTTTTCAGACACTTTATTATCGAACACATAAGCCAAGTAAGCTTCACACCCTTTTCTCACATACTTACGAGCTAACATCGAGGATATTACTGCCGGTAACCCATTCAAATCATTAGATTCAATCCGAATAATTTCATCGCTCTGACATCTCAAATCAATGGTCTTTCTTTTGCAATTGACAACGGCGTCGTGCAAAGTTAACCAGTCCATTCCCAAAATTATATCGAATTCATCGGAAGGCAACAACATTAAATCAGCTAGGAAACATGAATCCCGAATCATCAACGGGCAACCTTTACACACTTTATCGACTAGAACACACCGACCCAAAGGGTTTGATACACGAATCACAAACTCAGTATACTGACACATTGCTCGGCCTGATATTCTGGGCTGTATTTTGCTCGGCTAACATCGGGCATTCTCTGATAAAATGATCTAACGATCCACATTGAAAACAGGACCGATCACGGAATCTACAACTCCCAAAATGCCACTTACCACAATGCTTGCTTTCAACTCGATTCTGCTGAGCATTACCAACACTGGCCATCGAAGTAGCTCGGGAACCCACTAGAGGTCGATCTCGTCTAGACATGTCTGAAGTAGCTTTATGTCGGCCAAAGTCATCTCTGAACTTCTTTGATACAGATTGGAATGTATTACTCGATGATCTTTTACGAGTGTCTCTAGCTTCCATTTCAGCCTTTCTTTTCTCTTTTCCAAGCTCTTTAGCTTTGCAAGCTCGCTCGACAAGTACCACGAACTCTTTGATTTCAAGTATGCCAACTAGGAACTTTATATCTTCATTTAGACCGTCTTCGAATCTTTTACACATAATGGCTTCAGTTGATACACACTCTCGGGCATATCGGCTCAATCTGACAAACTTTCGTTCATATTCAGTCACAGTCATGCGACCCTGTTTCAATTCTAGAAATTCTTTTCGTTTCTGATCGATGAATCTTTGACTAATATATTTCTTACGGAACTCAATCTGGAAGAAATCCCAATTCACCTTTTCTTTTGGAGCCACCGATACTAGTGTATTCCACCAGTGATATGCAGTGTCCCGTAGTAAAGATATAGCACACTTCAGGCATTCATCTGGAGTACAGGATAGTCATCAAGTACCCGAATAGTGTTATCAAGCCACACTTCAGCTCGCTCTACGTCATCATCATCATTAGCTTTGAATTCTTCGGCCCCATATTTCCTAATTTTATCAATAGGAGGCCTACTAGATCTCATCGGATCTATCATCGGAGGTGCTAAAGGTACCGGAGTTGAATTATTCGGGAGTGGAAGTTGTTGTACAGCCGAATTAGTCTGAATAAATTGGGTAAACCATTCATTCATCATCTGGTAGAAGGCTTGTTTAGCCTCCCCCTCATGGCTACCCGAGGCAGGTTGATAGTCTACCAGCGCTGACCCGCGTGCGCGATCAGGCGCTACATTCTCTACATCATCCGCTATGGCTCTATCAGGATCCATTTACTATATAAAACACAGTTTGAAATGTCAGAAGTCACCACACTATCGTATATATAAATAAGGCATGTATAGCTAGACTCACACGCGCTACGGTAGTCCTAGAATTGACTAAACCGTAAGCTCTGATATCAATAAAAGGTAACACCCCTAACCCGTATCCGTCGTCGGATTAGGTTTATGAGGTATTACCGAACTAAACTCAATTCCAGATAGAACTTCATTTGAATTCAAACACAAGCAATGCGATCTTTTATATTTCATATAACATTATAACCTATTAAAGTAAACAATGTACAACAAGTTTTATTACAGGTATTTAATACATGACAATGTCTAAACTACACGACTCAAACATTCATGAAATTTATACACTTAAAACATATCTCAACTTGTATCATTATAATATAGGTCGGACATAAATCAACACATATATCACATAAACTAATTTTCATTCATTTTACTACCATATGTGTGCACATTAAGCCATTTGAACTATTCAGACTATTAAGTAATCAAATGTATGCAAACATTGTAACATTACATCATGACCGAACATACTAATTCATCTTCCATTTGGATTAGTACCTAAACCATCCTAGAACATTTTCATTTCTTCCAATAGTAATCGAACTTATTTAAAATATATATATAATATATATATATATACATCCAACCATTGTATACATACTTCATTATAAATATGAATATCACATACCACGATCACTTAAATAAAACATTATTTATTCATACTAGATGCATCCAACATATAACATTTACCTTATTGCCGAAATACATGACTTATTTCAATTAATATTTGTAAAGCATGATAGATAAGTAACTCATAAATTTATCTTAGTTGAGATCACACACCAAACATAAACGCATCAACCCTATTTCGTATATAAAATACCAAAGCCAAACTTGTTAAAAACCGAACACATATAAACCATATGATCACCTTTACAAATGACTCAAACCATGACCGAAGTTAAACATCCATTAGGCTTTGATCAAATCATTATAACAAAACATAGAAAATTAAACTAAACCAAGAGAAATATCCATTATTGCAAGGCTATACTTATATACAAGATCAAATATCATTGGTTTCTAAACTTAGTCTAACCTATACATGCCCTTGATATATGAACTAAGTTTATAAGTACCAAAATGGGGTGATAGTGTGGTTGACTCCTCTGACGATCCTCTGAGCCCGTAGCTTTACTGGAATCTATAAAACGAAACAATGAACACACACGAAGTAAGCTTACTAGCTTAGTAAGTCTTAAGCATTATATCATATCGCTCAACCATCCAAGCATGATATAAAATAATTCATGACATTAAATATACATGTCTTACTTATAAACTCACCATATCAAAGTATCGTTACCTTACTTAACTTGGTAACTCTCCATTTCTTACCAAATACATCAATTGCCGAATATATAAATAATCACATATCTAGGTGTAAATATACCTACATGAACATTTTAACCATACTCATGTTTTCGAATTTCCAATAACCACATGGCATATTATATAAACAACTTCACAACCAAGTGTATAACACATTCTCTCATCATTTTATTTGATCATTATCATAGCATATATATATATATATATATAACTTTAAAGTATGAAAGTACATACCTTGTTGCCGAATTAACAAATTCATTTTCAAAGCTTAAGCTTACTAGATTTGTTTCATGACCTTATTACTATATAAACGAAGTTCGAAATTGAAACTCACCGGTATAGAACCTGCTAGGCCTTAGCCCGAATCTCACACACCGGCACTAGGCCTGCTAGACTCAAGGTTCGAGATTTAAACACCGGCATTTAGCCTGCTAGGCAATAAGCCCAAAATATTTCACCGGCACAAGGCCTGCTAGGCTCGAAGCCCGAATATCAATACAATGAATCATTCCATATACATTACTTAATACTAAAATCACTAACATCACATATATTTCATATTACTTTCACATATCAAATCGAACATGCTTGATCACTTTATATTTAACAAAACAAATTCAATCCATTACTATACTTCACATTCGGCAATCCCATATTTTTATCTTTAAAACTTTCAAATTTCAACTTTTACTAGATTCATAAATAATTCTTTGACAACGTAGACTGGCTATTCGATAACCTTCGCCTTTCCCCGATCCAAATTCGTTTTTCTTTGTTCTTGATCTGAACACATTAAAATTTAGCTCATTCAAGCACATTTCATCTCAATTTAGTCCCAAAACACATAAATGGGCAAATTACCATTTTACCCCTAATGTTTCACATTTTTACAATTTAATCCCTATTGTACAAAACACAAAATACACAAAATTTCACTACACCACCTAAGGGCCGAATATTCATAGGGACTATACAAGTCCATTTATTTCATTTATTTTGCATTTTAACCCCTCAAAAATTTATTTTTGCAATTTAGCCCTAATTACACAAAATCACCAAAAATCTCAATACAAAACATATTAATCTAACATATATTCTTCATAATCATCAACTATCATCATAAAACTCATGAACTCATCAATGGCACATTTCAAAATATTCATCAAAATAAAAAATTCAAGCATGGGTCTTGAAGTATTGGAAGCAACGATTTCAAAAACGTAAAAATTATCAAAAACCGAAAGCTAAACATACCTTATTCAAGCTAAAAGATTGCCGAAATTCAAAGCTTTCCCTAAGTCTTTTTCTTTCTTAGTTTCGGCTATGTCTTAAGAAAGATGAGCATGTTCTTATTATTTATGATATAAGGTATATATTAACTTATTATTAGATTACTAAACTAACCGTTACTAAAAATTATCCAACACATAAACTAATGGGCATAATTGTCTTATGCCACCCACTATCCTTTAAAAAGGATAAATTTCAAGTTTAATACATCCCTTTTAAAAGACAACACCAAATTAGCCATTACACATTAAACTATCACATTTATAATTTATTCGATTAAGCCCTTTTTACTTAATTAAGCACACAAACAATCAAATTTTCATACGAAACTTTCACACATAAAAATTCACATATAATAAACACAAAAAATAATATTTAAATATTTTTCGAACTCGAATTTGTGGTCCCGAAACCACTGTTCTGATTAGGGTCAATTTCAGACTGTTACATTATTGGTGTCTCGAATATTTTAAATCCGATAGGTGTCCTGACCTTGCACTTATCTTGTTTAATGACATTACAAAAGCTATATTGGAAGGGGGATGAATATAAGTATTACTCTTCCTCATGGTACGTATTTGTCATACGTTTTTAGGCAATTAGGCATTAGCACCCATAGGGACACCCTCGTTTCTTCTAATCAACCTATTAGTTATGGGATCCTACATCATGCGGGATATCATTTCGATGCTGCCACCAACGCTTGGATGAAACATGAGCATCCAACGGACAATGAAGATGATGACGTCAACACTGATTTTGATGATATTCCAGTACCTGAGCCCGTTGCTCCACCAACTTCTTCTTCGCATGTAGCTTAACCTTCCTCCAAGGTTAACAGTGCTATCCTTGATGCTATCTATTCCTTGAGCAACGACATTTGAGGTTTTAGGGAAGATATGGACTCTCGTCTCTCAACTTTGCAGACACAAATAACATCTGTAATATCCTGTTTTTGGTGGGTCTATGTATTTGGTATGTTGTATGGCTTAGTTGTTAATTGAGGCTTTGAGGTGTGTAGTGGGCTCAGGCTCAGGCTTAAACCTGGGTTAAATTACTGGTAAATAGTGTAAGGTTATAATTTAAGTAAGTACCTGTGTTTGGCAGTAAGTTGGGGCTAGTGGCCCAAAAAAAATTGGAGGTGCTTTAAGTGGGCATTAAGGTGGCGTCACTTAGGAGGGTGAATTGGGCCTAGTATGGTCGCTTGGAGCCCAAGGTTGTTGGGTCAAATTTCGGCACTAAGAAGGGAAGGGGGTGGATGGCATAGAGGCTACATTTTAGGAGCTTTAATTCTTTTTATTTTAAGTGATAAAAAGATGATAAAAGGAAGGAGAGAGTTGGTCTGATGGTGGTCTCTTCTAAAGGAAAGATAAGGGAGGTGATAATAGATGGATGAGATAAGGGATAAAGGCTATCAGGAGGCAAAGAGTTGGCCGAAACTCCAACTCTGTGGATGGTTGTGTGTGTGCCGAATTTAGTAGGAGGATATCATCTTTTTCTTTTATTTTTTTTTTCTTCCACACTTTTTCCTCTCTAGCCGAAACTCTTCTCACCCACTTGCCTTAATTTTTCTCTTCTAGCCGAAACTCCCTAGTGTTTCTCCTCCCCTCGAAAACCCTTTGAAAGCCGAATACTCCTTGTGCACATCTTCTTCCTCCGTAGCCGAACCTTCAGGGGAGATCTCTGTTTCCCGAAGGTGCACCATAAGCCGAATACTCTTCTGTAATCTGGTGAGTTTCGGGATTTCTCTTCTCGGTGATTTCTTTATTTTTATCAAGTTCTAATCCGAATCGTTTGTTCTAAGGCTTGTCGATTTCCCCTCTCTACCCCTAGAAGTCGAATCCTGTCTTGCTATAGCCAGAAGTGCCGATTTTTGGAAAGTTGAAGGTGGGTGGTTGATGGTAGGTTTGGCCGAACGGCCTTTCTTGTTTATTTGTGGTTGGCCGAATGTGTTATGGTACTCATTTGATTGCGTTTAAGGGATTAATTTAATAAATGGATGTTGGCCGAATGTAGGTTGGAATATGACGAGTTCGTAAGGACTTTCGAGATTCGATAGTTAGGTAAGGGTTTCTTTTAAACGCTATTATTATCTATTAGATCGTATCGATTTGATTGGTTTAGTGACCAAAGGGGTTATTGTGGACGCTAATAACAGTCAAGCAGTAGGAGGGGTTGGATCTGTAAACCCAACGCCAAAGTAGCGTAGAAGCAGTAAAAGCGGTAGTACGAAAACTAGGTGTGTAACTCTTACACACTTTCCTACTTAATATGTTAATGTTGTGTGTTATTAAAAGCCGGAATGACGGCAATGGTTACCATAACACCCTTGTGGGTATGAGCGAGGATGCCGGGTAAGTTGTTATTATTGCTCGTGTTGATTGTGATCTATGAAAGCATGTTATTCTGTAAATGTAGTTTTATATGTTAAGCATGATCATACTGATATTGGTTGCATGAGTATATGCCATGGGTGATGAGAGGAGGGGGAGTATGATCTATCAGACTGTCACCAGTGATTTGGTATCACACAGTGGGTTGGCCCCACATATTATAAAAAAATTGTGACTAAGTCTCAGTGGTTTGGCACCACCAGTGGTTTGGTACCACATATGTTATTATTGTAACTTCGGTTACCAGTGGTTTGGCACCACCAGTGGTTTGGTACCATAAGGGGTAGATTTGGGAGACATGGATGGATACTTAGGTTGGATGGGTTGCATGACTTGCATATTATTGTATGAATTTGTGTAAGAGCGTATTTTCTCTTGGGATGGGGATTTATACACTGAGTCTAGGCGACTCACCCCTTCCGTTATATTTTGAAGATCAGGCTTAGATCGTGGATATGGAGCCGGAGTGGACTCAAGGTGGCCATGCACAGCATTTCGTTTATTACAGAGTTTTCAACTCGGACTTAGTTATTTTATTAAATTATGGTTTTTCAGTTATGTAAGAAGGCCGCTGAAGTTTTATTTCAGGTTTTCTTTTATTATTTAGTAGATTCTAAAGTTCTTACTCAATACATTGATAAACTTACGAAATGGATGTTTTCAAACCCTAATAAATACTTGTTTTGTTATATACCATGACTAAGTAGTAGATACGAAAGAAACAATAAGGCAATCAAGTTTTTCTAAAGCCAAGTATCAACATGTATTGCACATTGCAAAATACAACAACTTTCTCTTAAAACAAGCCAACAAAATAGTTTTCAAATGTTTTCTTCCCGTGGCACGCCAGATTCGGTTGTAGCATTTTAACCGGGTTTGGGGTGTTATATTTTGGTATCAGAGCCCGGTTCAAAAGCTCAATTGTGGGCTTAGGGCCCAAAATATGTTTTAAAAGTAGGTGAAACGAAATTTTTCGGAAAGCATGGCACCTAAGCCTCCGGCGTCGATCCACCCAGGTAAGTACCCTAACTTTTGCTGTGATATTTATATGTTGGGCTTTGTGGGCTTTAGACATAGACGTAGTTAAGCATGATAGTACTGATGGACCCTAGGGCTAGCTTACACAACTTTTGAAATTACATAAGACTTAAGTTTAATTAAACAAACCTATGAGAAAGTCGCCGAGTTAGGGTGTGGCAACCGCCATGCGCATGTCTAGGATTGGATTCAGGAAGAGCTTGGTATTTAAGCAGTCCTAGTGACTCACCTCCTCTTCGCTCGAATCCTACCTGGTGCGTAGTGACTGTTCACCCTAACCATGAGGACTTGTTCACAGGCTAAACCCTATAATTAAAACCCGAAAGGGACCAGCCACACTGTTTGTAAAATCTCTAGTTTTGAAAATTACCGAATTACCCCCTTGATTTGTAAAAACCACCCTGAATTTGAAAAATGACCAAAGTACCCCCGGTTTGTACAATTACTAAATTACCCCTGACTTACAAAATTACCGAAATACCCCCGAGTTGTAAAATTACCAAATTACCCCTGTTTCACAAAATTACCAAAATACCCTTATTTTGAAAAATCACCCGAAACTTTATTTTGAAAATTTACGAAAATACCCCTGTAGGTTAAAATTACGAAAATACCCTCGAGTAGTGAAATGACGAAAATACCCCTACACGTTGAATATGGTTTGTGGATGCTGTCTGTGTGATGAATGTATTTAGAATTAGGAGATAAGCTTGAAACTGAAACTTTAGATAGATTCGAATTCGAGAGAATCACTTATAAAATTATCTTCCATAAAATTGCTCGTGGATAAATAGTGAACAGAATTAATAATCCATAAAATTCTTAACCAGATAAACGCGAACGAGAAGCATGAGTACACGAGGTCGTGGACGTCCGCCGCATGGCCGTGGTAGGGGTAGGATGACCTTGTCAGAGCCAGCAGGGTCTGGCCATGGGTCCAAAAATGTGATGCCGGATCTACCGTTGGCAGAAGCTGAGTTCCAGGATCAGACTGTGGTAACGATGCGGTATCTCAGGTGGTACTACGAGTTTTGGAAAGAGTTGCGGGGCAGGCGCGGGTGTAGAAGCTCGAAAATCTATGGCTAAGCGACTCCGGGCTAATGGAGCAGAAGTGTTTAGGGGAGTTTCTGGAGTGGCTCCCAACACGGCTGAGTACTGGTTAGAGGCGACCGAACGTATAATGGATGATTTGGACTTCTCGGATGAGGAAAAGTTAAAGGGGATAGTGTCTCTCCTCCGGGATGAGTCGTATTAGTGGTGGCTCACGGTTAGGGATGGTGCAGTGGCTGATGATATCACCTGGGATTACTTTAGGGCAGCCTATCAGAGGAAGTATGTGGGAGCTGGTTATATTGATGCACAACGCAGGGCGTTCTTGAACTTGGTTCAAGGGAATAAGTCGGTACCCGAGTACGAAGCTGAATTCTTGAGGTTGAGTAGGTATGCTCGGGGTATGGTGGATACGGAACATGAGCGCTGTGTTAGGTTCGAGGACGGGTTAAGAGATGAGCTGCGGGTGTTAATTGCACCTCAATGTGAAAGGGAATTTGCCGTTCTCGTGGAAAAGGCTAAGGTAGCTGAGGAGGTGAAGCGAATCAAGAAACAGAATCAGGATAGAGGCAAGGATAAAAGGAGTATTGGGCCATCTGGAAGTTCTCAGAAAAGGGCTAAATTTGGTAGACTGGATCAAGCTGCAAAGCCTACTGCTGCTCAGTGGCCACCTCAGTGTGCTAGATGTGGGAAGTCTCATTCGGGAGAGTGTTGGGCAGGTAATAGAGGGTGCTTTGAGTGTGGGTCAATGGAGCACCGGGTAAGGGATTGTCCACGGAAGTTAGCTAGGACTCAAGCTGAGGGTCAAGGACGTGGTCAATTCAGGAGGGATGGTCAGCAGCCACAGAGGGGTCGAGGTGCAGCTAGGGGTGGTAATGGTAATGGGCGAGGCCGAGGAGCACTTGGCTGAGGTGCTGGAGGTACTGATGCTAGACAGCCTGGGTTGGTTTATGCAACCAAATGTCGAGAGGAGGGCGACGCACCGGACGTTATAATCGGTACGTTTTTAATTTCTGGGTTGCCTTATACTGAATTAATTGATGTTGGATCAACACACTCATATGTTGCTTGTAGTATAGTGGAAACTTTGAACTTAGCCCATGAGATTTCTGCTAAGAAGATGACGGTAGTTAGCCCTCTAGGACACTCTGTGGTAGTAGACAAATTGTATAAGGATGTACCCCTAGAACTTCAAGGGGTAGTGTTTCAAGCGGATTTGATGGAACTACCCTTTGGGGAGTTCGATTTAATCCTAGGAATGGATTGGTTGGTTAAGTACCAGGCAGAACTAAACTGTGCAGCTAAGCGCATGGTGCTAAAATCGATTGAGGGGGTAGAGGTGGTGATGATAGGTGAGAGAAGGAATTACCTATCTAATGTGGTGTCTGCGTTGAAAGCGAAAAAGATGGTAAGGAAAGAATGTGAGGCGTTTGTGGCTTGTGTTTGTGCTTTGGAAGGTAAGGAGCTGGCTATAGGAGATGTTCGAACAGTAAATGAATTTATTGATGTTTTTCTGGAAGAGCTTCCGGGTTTGCCCCCGGATCGTGAAGTGGATTCGGTATAGATCTTTTACCGGGAATAGCACCAGTGTCTATTGCTCCGTATAGGATGGCGCCAAAGGAATTGGTGGAGTTGAAAGCACAGATCCAGGAGTTGCTGGATCGGGGTTTTATCCGGCCAAGTGTGTCTCCGTGGGGAGCGCTGGTACTCTTTGTTAAGAAAAAGAACGGGTCGATGCGAATGTGTATAGACTACCGTCAGTTGAATAAATTGACAATTAAGAACCAGTATCCGTTGCCTAGGATAGATGACTTGTTCGACCAGCTGAAGGGAGCATCGGTCTTCTCGAAGATAGATTTAAGGTCGGGGTATCACCAACTTAAGGTAAAGGAGGCAGATATCCATAAGACGGCATTTCGTACTCCATACGGGCACTATGAATTCTTGGTTATGCCGTTCGGGTTGACGAACGCACCGGCAGCGTTTACGGATATGATGAACCGGGTGTTTCAGCCGTACTTGGACCGGTTCGTCATAGTATTTATCGACAATATTCTGGTGTACTCAAAATCGGAGGAGGAGCATGATGCACATTTGCTAGTGGTGTTGCAGATTCTTAGGGAAAAGCGTTTATACGCCAAGTTTAGTAAGTGCGAGTTCTGGTTGAAGGAGGTTACTTTCTTGGGGCATGTGGTGTCAGTTGAGGGGATTAGAGTGGACCCTCGGAAGATTGAGGCAGTTTTAGACTGGAAGCCACCGAAGTCTGTGGTGGAGATTCGGAGTTTTCTAGGGCTAGCGGGATATTACCGGAGGTTTGTGGAAGGGTTTTCTCTGATTGCAGCACCATTGACCAAGTTGCTGAGGAAAGGGATTCCGTTTGTGTGGTCAGACAAGCAACAGGAAAGTTTTGAGAAGCTAAAGAGGATTTTGACGGAAGCTCCGGTATTGATTCAGCCGGAAGCCGGAAAAGAATTTACGGTTTATTGTGATGCGTCCCATACAGGATTGGGATGTGTGTTGATGCAGGAGGGGAAGGTAGTAGCATATGCTTCCCGACAGTTAAGACCTCACGAAGTGAACTACCCAACGCATGATCTGGAATTGGCTGCAGTAGTTTTCGCGCTGAAAATTTGGAGACATTATTTGTATGGAGAGAAGTCGGTGGTGTATACAGATCATAAGAGTTTGAAGTACCTCCTTACCTAGAAGGAGTTAAATTTGAGGCAAAGAAGGTGGATTGAGCTGTTAAAGGACTATGATTGCTCGATTGAGTGTAATAGTCCAAATTTCAGTGGTGTCAGAAATAGTGATTCGAGACCACCAAATCTGACAAATGAACTCGTAGACCATATTATTTAATATTTACAAGTCAAATGTAGCTTTTAAAATATTTTTTAAAATAGTAAATTATGTTTTATAAAGATTTATTTGGTCAAGAAATCAAGAAAAAGAGGTATCGAGATCTCGGTGTTATAAACCGAGTCATAAGTATTTTTATGAATATTTACGGAATGTCAATAAGTTATTATTAAAATTTCGTTAGAAAATTTTGACGTTTGGGTGGTTAATTAAATAAAAAAGACTAAATTGGAAAAGGTGTAAAAGTTGCTAGAAGGATTAAATAGATTAATTGTCAAATGAGGAAGGACCTAAAGTGAAAATAATCCAAAGGAGATATTTTGGGCAGCAATAGCTGAGAAAAATCAAGAAATGGGTGAAATAAGGGTAAAATTAGAAAATTGCCAAAATTAGTTAAACAAAAATGGGACCAAATTGGAATATCTAGAATTCTCTTCATTTCTCTTCATTTTCTTCAACTGAAAAACAGCCATGGGAGAGAGTTTCAAGCTGGTTTTCATACTCAAGCTTCATGTAAGTTTAATTCTTGCTTTCTCCTTGAAATTTCTATGTTTTTAGACTTTTACAATTGGGTCCAACTTACTATGTCATTAGTTTTTGATTCTATGGCTAATTTTTAAAGTTGATGTGGATTAGTGCTGGAAGAATATGATGAATAAATATTGAATTGAAGCTTTAATTTTGTTATATGATGATTTTATCAAGTAAAATTGATGGAAATTAGTTTTAGGACCTAATTGTGAAAGAGTTGAAATTAAGGCCTAGTGTTAAAATTCTGATTTTCAAAGGTTATGAAGTAGTTTAAAATGATAGAGAAAAGTATTAAATGAGAAAATTAGCTCAATTGAGGGGTTAATTGAGCAAGGATTGAATTGTATGAAATGTGGAATTTGAGACAAAATAGAAATCAACATGTTATACTAAAGCAGTTTTGGACAGCAGAAGTTGTCTAACTTTGAAAAATCATAAAAAATGGTATAAATTGAATTACAAGTTGAGTGAGATATAGAATTAAAGCTTGTTGAGTCTATTTGCATATAAAAGAAACAACGCAAGCAAAGGAAGTCTACATTTTGAGATATTTAAATTTTGGTAAGACTGGTTTAGAATAACTTTGTGAGCCCCTGTTCTTACTTTAGAAATTCACTAAAAATTGTACAAAAATAATTATGAGTTATAATTTATATGTCTGTATTCCTTAGTGAGCCTATTTTCATTAGAAATAATCGAAAACACTATATGAAAATTGTACTATGAGATAATTGATTTTTAGTTAAGAGAGGTCAGAGCAGTAGGACTGTGTAATAGGGGAGAACTTAACTAATAAACTGTACTAATTGGCCACACCAAAACTTCTGGAAACACTATGGTAAGAAGATATGTGAGCCTAGTTTCAAATAAAATTTACGGATCTTAATTTGGAGTTCTGTAGCTCAAGATAAAAATAATTTAGTGACTATGACACGGATGGACAGCTTGAATATCCACATAAGTAAATAGTAAAAATTATAGATAATGTTACTTACAAGTGTGTTGTTTATACTAAGGATGTGGATGGAGAGGAGGAGGAGGAAAAATAATAAATGAATGACTTGTGTATAAATTGATCACATGCTCGATTATAATTGATAAACGTTGAGGTAGAAATGATATAATGTTTTATTTCAAATATTTATTATGAAATTAAGATTATCGTTATGGTATAAAAATCGAATTGTAAGTTCATGTAACTTGAATTATATTCTTAAATGCTTGAAATGTATGTTATTGATGTGAATATAATTTGAATGTTCATTGTATGAAAATTGATGATACATTGGTATATTTGATAAAAAAAAAAGGAAGAAATCCCAGTTGAATGAATGGAAAATTCGATGGATCTCTGAAAAGGAATTGACGGTAAAAAGGATCTAGCCCGGACTGGTGATCCTATCCTGATATAGCCCTCCCGAAAAATATGTGGAAAATGGATTTAGCCCTGACGGGTAATCCGAATTAGGGTCTGAATTTAGCCTGGACTGGTAATTCAGATCCAAGCTCATTAGAGTAATTGTCGTTGCAGGGGATTTAGCCTGGACTGGTAATCCCGACAATACTCTATGAGTTTATATTACAGGGGATTTAGCCTGGACTGGTAATCCCGCTGTAAAGATGAGGTTCGCGGGAGTGTGCTCTCTGAAATAGAAATGTGCGCACATGAACATGAATTGACGGACCTGGATTTGTACACTAAAGTGTACCTCTGAAAATCCATCGAAAAATCCAAGAAATTCAACGGGATAAATATGGAAAAATATCAAGGGAACGGAAATCATGGTATATATATTATGTGATATAAGGAAATACGAGTTGATTAGACATGAATGTAGAACTTGGTTGACGAATGAGTTCATTTGTGATTATATATTTGTACTATCCTTGAGTCTATTATCTGTATGAATTGGTATTCCAAATGAGTTAATGAGAAGAGTTCTAATATGAAATAATCTTAATTCTAAATGAAATATTATGAAAACGTATTTGAAATACATTGGTATGTCTTGTATATGTTATTTGAGTTCATAATGTGCAAAGTAATGTATGTGGAAATATGAGATGATGATACCTGTACATGGAATTTATTGGTGGACACGTACATCCAAACTTATATGATAGATTGTAGTGAACATTAAAATTGGGCTCAATAAGTGATTTGTCAATTTAAATTGTAATTGGCAGGAAGGGTTAGTGAATTGCATGTTTATGAATTGTTACACGTATTTGTCGAAATACGAGGAAATGATGGTAATTGATACATGGAAATATGAGACTATGATATATATAAAAACATGACATATGTTTGATAAATGTGTTCATTCATAATTATGGAACGGTGCACCTCAAGTGCACTATATGTGTAAAGAAACTTTTATAGTCAATTTCGGTATTTGAGCGATAAATGGCTTAAATTGTCTGTGAGTATTCTGTACTCCTCGGTAATGCCTCATACTTTATTCCAGCAATGGATACGGGTAGGGGGTGTTACATTGAGTACCACCCGGGAAAGGCTAACGTGGTAGCGGATGCCTTGAGCCGTAAGGTAGTGGCAGATTTAAGAGCCATGTTTGCTCACCTTAGTCTGTATGAGGATGGAAGCCTGTTAGCAAAATTGCAAGTGAAGCCAACATGGGTTGACAAGGTTAAGGAAAAACAACTGGTAGATGAAGTTTTAAGTGCTCTTTGTTTGCAAGTACGGAATGGTGGATTGGAAGGTTATAGTCTGAGCAGCGATTGAGTGTTATGTTTTCAGGGAAAAATATGTATGCCTAAAGATGTGGAGTTAAGGCAGAAGATTTTGCAGGAGGCACATAGCAGTCCATATGCTATGCATCCAGGAGGTAGTAAGATGTACCGGGATTTGCAAGAACAGTTTTGGTGGCCGGGTCTTAAGTGGGAGGTAACGAAATTTGTAAGTAAGTGTCTGACATGTTAGCAAGTCAAGGCTGAACATCAGCTACCCTCAGGATTGTTGCAATCGATTAAGATTCCACAATGGAAGTGGGAAAGGATTACAATGGATTTTGTGAGTGGGCTACCCCTTACACCCACTAAAAAGGATTCAGTTTGGGTGATTGTGGACCGTTTAACAAAGTCTGCTCATTTCATGCCTATACGTATGGATTATTCTCTTCAGAAGTTAGCAAGACTATATATAGCGGAGATTGTGAGGTTGCATGGGGTGCCAGTGTCGATTATTTTGGACAGAGACCCTAGATTTACGTCAAGGTTCTGGAAGGCTTTGCATTAGGCATTGGGTACAAGGTTGGATTTCAGTACGGCGTTCCATCCCCAGTCAGATGGACAGTCGGAGAGGGTAATTCAAGTCCTGGAGGATATGCTAAGGGGTTGTGTCTTGGATTTCAAGGGCAGTTGGGAAGAATTTTTACCGTTGGTGGAATTTGCGTATAACAATAGTTATCAGGCGAATATTAAGATGGCTCCATATGAAGCTTTATATGGTTGGAAGTGTCGTACCACTACGAGTTGGACGGAGTTGGGAGAGCGGCGGTTGTTGGGTCCGGAGTTGGTGGCTGAAACAGAAGATAAGGTGAAGGTGATTCGAGCTCGTTTGAAAGAAGCCTCGGACAGACAAAAGTCTTATGCCGATCTTAAATGGAAGGATATAGAGTTTGCTAAAGGTGACAAGGTTTTCTTGAAGGTGTCGCCGTGGAAAAAGGTTCTGAGGTTTGGTAGGAAAGGCAAGTTGAGCCCTAGATTTATTGGCCCTATCGGGTGTTGAAGCGAGTAGGACCAGTGGCGTACCAGCTTGAGTTGCCACCAGAGTTGAGTCAAATCCATGATGTGTTTCATGTTTCCATGCTTAGAAACTATCGCTCGGATCCGTCACATGTTGTACCAGTGGAGGAGATTGAGGTAAATCCAGACTTATCTTTTGAGGAGGAACCAGTACAGATCCTAGATCGGGATGTTAAGGTTTTACGTAGAAAATCAGTTCCTTTGGTGAAGGTATTACGGCGGAATCATGGATCAGAAGAAGCAACATGGGAACCGGAGGATATCATGCAACAGCAATACCCTCAACGCTTTTGACCAGGTAAATTTCGAGGTCGAAATTTATTTTAAGGGGGGTAGAACTGTAATATCCTGTTTTTGGTGGGTCTGTGCATTTGGTATGTTGTATGGCTTAGTTGGTAATTGAGGCTTTGAGGTGTGTAGTGGGCTCAGGCTCAGGCTTAAACCTGGGTTAAATTACTGGTAAATAGTGTAAGGTTATAATTTAAGTAAGTACCTGTGTTTGGCAGTAAGTTGGGGCTTGTGGCCCAAAAAAAAATTGGAGGTGCTTTAAGTGGGCATTAAGGTGGCGTCACTTAGGAGGGTGAATTGGTCCTAGTATGGCCGCTTGGAGCCCAAGGTTGTTGGGTCAAATTTCGGCACTAAGAAGGGAAGGGGGTGGACGGCATAGAGGCTACATTTTAGGAGCTTTAATTCTTTTTATTTTAAGTGATAAAAAGATGATAAAAGGAAGGAGAGAGTTGGTCTGATGGTGGTCTCTTCTAAAGGACAAATAAGGAAGGTGATAATAGATGGATGAGATAAGGGATAAAGGCTATCAGGAGGCAAAGAGTTGGCCGAAACTCCAACTCTGTGGATGGTTGTGTGTGTGCCGAATTTAGTAGGAGGATATCATCTTTTTCTTTTTTTTTTCTTCCACACTTTTTCCTCTCTAGCCGAAACTCTTCTCACCCACTTGCCTTAATTTTTCTCTTCTAGCCAAAACTCCCTAGTGTTTCTCCTCCCCTCGAAAACCCTTTGCAAGCCGAATACTCCTTGTGCACATCTTCTTCCTCCATAGCCGAACCTTCAGGGGAGATCTCCGTTTCCCGAAGGTGCACCATAAGCCGAATACTCCTCTGTAATCTGGTGAGTTTCGAGATTTCTCTTCTCGGTGATTTCTTCATTTTTATCAAGTTCTAATCCGAATCGTTTGTTCTAAGGCTTGTCGATTTCCCCTCTCTACCCCTAGAAGCCGAATCCTGTCTTGCTATAGCCAGAAGTGCCAATTTTTGGAAAGCTGAAGGTGGGTGGTTGATGGTAGGTTTGGCCGAATGGCCTTTCTTGTTTATTTTTGGTTGGCCGAATGTGTTATGGTACTCATCTGATTGCGTTTAAGGGATTAATTTAATAAATAGATGTTGGTCGAATGTAGGTCGGAAGGTGACGAGTTCGTAAGGACTTTCGGGATTCGATAGTTAGGTAAGGGTTTCTTTTAAACACTATTATTATCTATTAGATCGTATCGATTTGATTGGTTTAGTGACCAAAGGGGTTATTGTGGATGCTAATAACAGTCAAGCAGTAGGAGGGGTTGGATCTGTAAACCCAACGCCAAAGTAGCGTAGAAGCAGTAAAAGTGGTAGTACGAAAACCAGGTGTGTAATTCTTACACACTTTCCTATTTAATATGTTAATGTTGTGTGTTATTAAAAGCCGGAATAACGGTAATGGTTACCATAATACCCTTGTGGGTATGAGCGAGGATGCCAGGTAAGTTGTTATTATTGCTCGCGTTGATTGTGATCTATGAAAGCATGTTATTCTGTAAACGTAGTTTTATATGTTAAGCATGATCATACTGATATTGGTTGCATGAGTATATGCCATGGGTGATGAGAGGAGGGGGAGTATGATCTATCAGACTGTCACCAGTGATTTGGTATCACACAGTGGGTTGGCCCCACATATTATAAAAAAATTGTGACTAAGTCTCAGTGGTTTGGCACCACCAGTGGTTTGGTACCACATATGTTATTATTGTAACTTCGGTTATCGGTGGTTTGGTACCACCAGTGGTTTGGTACCACAAGGGGTAGATTTGGGAGACATGGATGGATACTTAGGTTGGATGGGTTGCATGACTTGCATATTATTGTATGAATTTGTGTAAGAGCATATTTTCTCTTGGGATGGGGATTTATACACTGAGTCTAGGCGACTCACCCCTTCCGTTATATTTTGCAGATCAGGCTTAGATCATGGATATGGAGCCGGAGTGGACTCAAGGTGGCCATGCACAGCATTTGGTTTATTACAGAGTTTTCAACTCGGACTTAGTTATTTTATTAAATTATGGTTTTTCAGTTATGTAATAAGGCCGCTGAAGTTTTATTTTGGGTTTTCTTTTATTATTTAGTAGATTCTAAAGTTCTTACTCAATACATTGATAAACTTACAAAATGGATGTTTTCAAACCCTAATAAATACTTGTTTTGTTATATACCATGACTAAATAGTAGATACGAAAGAAACAATAAGGCAATCAAGTTTTTCTAAAGCCAAGTATCAACATGTATTGCACATTGCAAAATACAACAACTTTCTCTTAAAACAAGCCAACAAAATAGTTTTCAAATGTTTTCCTCCCGTGGCACGCCAGATTCGGTTGTAGCGTTTTAACCGGGTTTGGGGTGTTACAACATCTCTCTTAGCTCGTTTCCCTTCGACGCCTCCTTTCTCCCCTCATCATGATGATTAGACTAGCTCTAGACCATACATTTCATTTTCATAACATTTGCACCTTTATTTTTATGTTTATGCCTATATCTTTTTATTGCACATTATTGTTTTATTTGTATCTTAAGATATTTTAAATGCTCATTTAACTTTATCTATCTTTTGATGAGCTAACTTTTTTTCTCTTTAAACTTTAGTTGTTTTTTGATATAACAAAAGGGGGAGAAGAAAAGGTAAATTGATCGATTACACTTTGATGATAACTAAATGCAATTTTTTGTGACCAAAATTTTTTTAAGTAAAAAATGAATGCCAACTTGAATGACAAATTTTATTTTGGCCTCAAATTTAAAATGTCTTTTATTAAGGGGGAGCAATTATTCAAAAACAAATTTACTAAATATTTTGTTATATAAAAAATGGGGAGATACTATGCTTTATTTGATAAAAGATTTTGATATAACAAATTAAAAGTATTTTTGAATATAAGCTAAAATTGACAAAATAATTTTTAAATTTGAATTCTAAGAAATAGAACTTTAAATATTTACAATAAACTCTTCGAAAATTCTGAAACAATTTTAAAATCAAGTGAAAATGTTTTTAACCAAGTCAAAATGATCTCAATTAAGTTAAAATCATTTTAACACATCAAAATTATTTTCAAACAGTCAGAATTGCTCCAGGCCAAAAAGTATTGATATCATTTGGCCAAGTGTCGATAATTTTGGAAATATCGATACCCTTAGAAAAATTGAGACCAAAAAGGCATTCTATTTTTAGAAACCCTAAAAATTGTCGATACCATGTTCTTGGTATTGATACCTTTTTAAAATAATCGATACCTTTCTTTAAAATGATATCAAAATTGTATTATGCTTCTCATAAACCCTATGAAGTATAAATCCGGTATTGATACCTATTTCATGAAGTATCGATAAAATATTTTTTAAGTATCGATTATTTCATTCCAACGGTCACTGAATTAGCATTTATGACAGCAAATATCGATACCCTTTTTGGAGGTATCGATACTTGCAGTTGTAGGTAAAATAAATGCTTTGGTTTTACATCCCCAACGGCTATATTAAATTCACCAACAACCTCAACTGCTGGAAATCAATTAGGGGGGTATAAATATCATCTTTCAAAGTCCTACAACATCCAAGAAAGTACTTTCAAGCAAAAATCATCAATCAAACAACCTTAGAGCTTAAATTTTCATATTCTTCCTACATACACTTGTGAGTTTTATCTCTATTCCTTTGCTCAAGTGTATCTTATTGTATTTGTGCTTCAATTTGCAAACAATTTTATCTTGCAAGGATTGTTTCTTTGTTTGCTCATTTGTATCTCCTTGAGAGGGCTTGAAACTTAAGATTTAGGGTAGAAATCTTAAGGAGTTGTAAGGTTAAACCTTGTCCTCAAAGTTTGAACAAATTAGTGAATTTGGGAAAATCCTTAGTGGTGGAAAGCTAAGGTAGTGGATTAGGCAATTGGGGCCGAACCACTCTAAATTCTTTGTGTTCTTTGTTTCATTCCTGCCTTTGCTTTCACCAAATTTTTTGAAGGCCAATTCACCCCCCTCTTGGCATTTTCAATTTGATTCATCGAGCTATCACCTCTCCTCATTGATCTTTAATTTTTTTTTTCTTTCTTCCTCCATTGTTGTCGTCACCTACACCTAGTTTTACCATCTCTTTATTTTTCTTTTTGTCTCAAGATTTGTTAACATCTTCTCCACAATCTTGCTGGTATTTTTCCGCATTAAAATCAGCCCCCAATCTGAAACCTTGAACTCTAAGATTGATCCCGAACATTGCCAAGAAAGTGCCATTGTTGTTTCTCTCAACTAGCTTGTGTAAGATCTCTTTCTTTCTTAAATTTGTTGATTAATATTGTCAATTAAAAACCTATATTTTAAGATCTAAAATTTAGGAGAATTTTAAACATTTTAAAGGTGTTTTTCCATATTTTTAATGGATCTTTAAATTGTTTTTAAATTAGCCCTAAATTTGGCCATCGCAGGTGGTGATGCATGTGCCTATGTGCAAGAAAATGGGTTGTTTTGTTTCTTGGTTCTTGCCTCCTAATCATGAACCCTCCTAATCATCCTTTAATCACATGGTTAATTAAGGAAAGATGTTCTTGATCAATTAGCCATTCGGATATCACAATTTGGGAAGTGTAAGTGCGATTAATTGTAAACTAGTTTGTTGTTTCGATAGAGTTGTTGGGAAAAGGTTATGGATTGATTAAATCAGGGATTTTAATCAATATTAGCTACTGATTTTCCAGTATGCAATTGTTTTAGGTGCTGATCAGAACACCCGAAATCAACCGTAAAGCCGAAAGACTTTCACTCGCATGATTTACAACAAAATAGTGTAAGAAATCTAACTAGTTTGGATTCGTAAAATAGTAATAATTTTGATGATTTGTTGGAACCCATAAGTGGGTGTTTAAGGGAGATGAATTGATGGAATTTATACTGATTATTCGTTTTAAGGTTTATTAAGGAAAATTGGAAGATTCACTAGTGTGCTGTGAGAAACCAAAAAATAAGGTGTGGGCTTAAACTTAAAAACTTAATTAAAAATGATAAATTTTTTTGATATATTTGATGATTTAGCTTGATGATTGGATTGGCTTAATAGCCAAATAATTAATTTTTAAAGTGGTCGAACCAAGTACGTTTCGAGCCATAAAAGATTGATATGTTAGCAAAGTTGCTACTTTGACAGTGTAACTGTGTGAATGATATTGTGATGCATGATTGTGTTATTTGGTATGAGATTGATTGTATATATAGTATGATTTGCTGAGATATGAGTTTATGCATGATATAATTGCATGGATAGTTTGCTATGTTATATTGGAAATGTTGCTATACATGCACATTGGAAAATTGTAAAAGTATGTGAAATTATGTAATGTTGAATGATATAATCTTAATGATGATTTGAAAGTTGGAACACTGTTTCCATTTACTGAAAGTATGTGATTATTGAGGGCATGCTGAACTGTTAGATCACTGGTACACCCCATGGCGCAGCAAAAAATTAAATCCAGCGATCACATCTAGGGATCCATGTGCAAGGAACGAATTGGGGTGAAAAGGGCATGAACGATTACCTTTAATCGTCTGAAAAATTGAAGAATCAAATTACACGATTGTATGTCGATTCCAAGCCGCTACAAAACGTTTCAGCCTCTATACAATCCACCCGGTGTGACAACGAACGGTAAGCACTCTTTAAAACTTTTTTAGAGAGAGAAAAATCTCTTGACGGCTGCTAGACCTCACACACACACCTTATTCAATTATCTTACGTTTTTCTTAAAAACCCTATATATCCTAATTCATGAATAATTGATATTTTTTATATATATCAAATCATAATAGTTAATCGAACATAATAATTATAATTACCATAATTATAATAATGTTTGACCAAAAAAATTATAATTACAATAATTATAATTGTAACACCCCTCACCCGTATTCAACGCCGGAATAGGGTTACGGAGCATTACCAGACTTACAACACATTTAAACATACTTTTCACATACATTTAGTCAATTCATACATTCATCATTCAATCTCAATCAATTTGTCCCTAATACAAGCCTACGAGGCCCTAAACATGCATTGAGAGTGGTTCGGAACTAAACCAATAACTTTGGAAACTTTTTGAATACTAAGAAAATTTTTCCCAAAATGGGAGCACATGGCCGTGTATCAGCCCGTGTCCGACCCATGTAACTCTCTGACTTGGGTCACACGGCCAACACACACGCTCGTGTGCCAGGCCGTATACTAGACCGTGTCAATCTTGTAGGGTATACTAACTTATGCCACACGGCTATATCACACGCCCGTGTGTAAGGCCGTTGGAGCATACTGACTTGATTTCAAAATCAACACTAGGGGACACACGACTGTGTAACCTGACTGTGTTTCGCACACAGTTGAGACACACGCCCGTGTGGACAAAAATAGGCTATTTATCAAGCCAATTTGCCACCCAAATTTGAATGTACCTACAACACATCATTTTACACCATCTCATAGCATAAATAGACATTTAAACCAGCCAATCCAAACTTAATTCAAGCATATTCTATACCACATTTCTCAATACATACAAGTTGCAAAATAGACCAATCTATTTATACCCAAAATCTCAGAAAATTTGATCATCAATATGGCTACTTAAAACATGCATACTTTATCTTGATTCACGAACAAATAACATCACCAATGTCAACATTCAACTTCCATAATACTAACTATTAATAAGCATCACAAAACCAGCCTCAATTTACATAACCTAAACTATATGCACATACACATATACACAATCCAATTAACTCAAAATAAGCCAACTCTCATGGCTACTATATACAAACCAAGACATATACATTTACAAGCCAATTCAAATGGCCAAAATCATTACCAAAATGTAACCAACATTACCAAAGTCCCTATACATGCCATATACTTAAAATACCAAAATTCATAGGTACCAAGTGATAGGTGGATAGTGTGAAGCGGTCTCCGACGATCCCCGAATCCAAGCTAGCTTGAAATCACTATAAAACATAGAAAAATAAACAACGTAAGCTTTATAGCTTAGTAAGCTCATATGAAATAAACTTGATATAATCATAAACACATAATTCAACAATTGATTATAAAAACATGAATTCACATAAACTAACAAACCTTCATTACTCATTCACAAAACTATATACTTTCTTCACCATTTCTTCGATTAAAAGCTAATATGGTTTATGCACATACCTGTACCATCTTGTACCAATCTCATTCTCAAACACATCATTCCTTTACCCGTTAAACCATTCTATTTTGGAAATCGGATACACATGAGTCTCACACACTAAGTACCTATACCATGGCCCGAAGCCAAATCAAGGTAACTTATATCCGAAGTACTGATATCATGGCTCGAAGCCAAATCAGTCGATATTCATGGCCCGAAGCCAAATCGGTATAACTCACACCTGAAGTGCTAATATCATGGCCCGAAGCCAACTCAATGTATCCCCTAATGACATGTCACTAGTATCCTAAACTATTCCTAAGGTTCAACCGGGATTTCAATTGCCGAATTACCATCGAGTCATTTTCGACTTATTCAAAGTCTCGTATTCATAACTTATACAATATCAAAGCATTTAAAATACATTTATAATAAAATTTACCATATACGAATTTACCTCGGATGTGAAAACGACAAAATAGGTTGATTAGTCGATAATTTTAGTTTTCCCCTAATCTAGATCCGAATTCTGCTTTTCTTGATTAATTTAACCATGCAATTGCTGAACCCTTGCAAGCTCCCAAGAACATATGTTTCTTCTATTTTTGGTGGAGATGATAACAAATAAAGATGATATTTTGTTTGTTTTATTCTTTTACATATTAATTAACTAAATTACTAAATTAACCTTGGTTATAATTCATTTAAATCATATAATGCATGCCCATCTTTGTCCACTCACAATGGTTTAATTACCACTTAAGGACTCTTACTCCATAGCTAATAAATACCTTTAACTATGAGAACAACACTTTTACACTTTACGCGATTTAGTCCTTTTTATCAAATTGACTAGTCAAACAATAAAATTTTTAAACGAAACTTTCACACAACCATTCAATCATGCTGTAAACATTAAAATAATAATAAAATAAATATTTTGACTTCAAATTTGTGGTCTTGAAACCACTATTCTGATTTGACTCAAAATGGGTTGTTACAATAATAATATTCGATCCTAAATTATAATTAAAATATTTATAACAAGGATTTTGGTAAATTATTTTTAGTTAAATTTTATACAAATCAAATTCATAAATTAATTTAACTATATTTTTCATTATGTGTACAACATACTTGTACATATAATTCATTCGATATTTAACTACCCAATTAAATTAATCTATAATCAATTTAATTAATGTGACAGCTAAACACAATACCAACTATATTTGGATTCCATTTGTTTCAACCATAAGGTGTGGCCCTGTAGATTCTTGTAACGTTAGCAGTAATACTAGAAAGATTCTAATAGTACAAACAATGAGTGGCATCTAGCAATGCATCATTGCTATCTAAGTTACAATAAGTCATGATTTGACATAACCTCTCTGTGATTAACCTTTCATGTATTAAATCATCTTTTCCTTTATATCTAGAACGGAAACAAGTCATGGAATAGTCACACTTGCATAGTCCATCTAATGTTTCTTGATATCCTGAGTAGACTATGAAAAACAAATAAGTATGATATCTCATATTAACTTATTCAAGCATGGCCATGCATTTCTAGTCCCACTCAATCAAGTGACCTAGGATATTGCTCCCATTATGTAGGAGGGATAAATTCTATATTGATCAACCATATCCCACTACATAGATTATGGTATATCCAACATTAGCCTTTATAGAACAACCAGATATGGTGGAAGTTTGACTGTATCAAAATATACGGCTCACGATGTTGGGATAATATTGATCTCAAGTTTGAGGATCATATACATAATAATCACTATGAGTAATGTTGTGACTATTACATAATAATCCAAGAAACATACTCATTGCGGGTCAGTTCAATATGTTGTTCTCTAACACACATACTCATGCGTTGATTTTGACATCTCATGTCAATAACAACACTTTGTCATCAATCAAGTACATGTTAGTCTTAATGCATTATTGTAGTCTAAGCCCACAATAATACTCGACTAAGGACCTTTTAAAAATAATCATATTATTTTCAGGATATTATTATAAAATATTTTATTTATATACACAGAAAACAAACTGAAGTAATAGTGTCTATGCCTTATATTAATAAACGAGGTAAAATAAGTATGTTATTACAATCATCTCATGATTGGTTTTTGGGCATACTCTAACATTAACATGTCAAATAAATATGAAAAGTATTGAGATATGATTATGTATGAATTTGTGTGACATATTGCATTTGCATTGGGATGGAATATCTTGTGCTTGATGGAGGAGTTCTGTGGAGTACCGGCAGCATATTAAGTTCGCATTTATATGTAGTCAGTGCACTGCACTTGGAATATCGAGGGGATTGGCGATTTTATCGCATATTGTATGTTATTGGTGATTGTATCGCACTATTTGATATCTGACATATTTTCTGCATTATTGATTATTCGGTGGTTTTACCATATCAAGCTAAGCTCACATTTGTTGAAGTTTGGCAGACAGTTCTGGGGAACACGTGGTGTGTAGCGGATGGTATGGGTAGGAATCTTTTTGCATTGTACCATGCTCACAACATATTCGAATGTTATTGATTTATACTGCGTTATATTGTGTTGTATTGAATGGTATTGAAATTAATAATTGTTACTCGGATGAATGATGATCCATGCTCATACACCGTTTGACATCAATTTGATAATGGTTATGGAATGATATGAAATTCCAATGATGGTTCTGTGTTCTTCTATTAAAACTAATATGTTTCACTATATTTGTTATTTATGTCTGTTTAAATAACTATTCCACTCACACTGAGCTTTCATAAGCTCACCCCTAGTGTTTAACTTTTTGGGTAAACCTCGAAATTAGGACCGTACCCGGCATACAGAGAATCACCTTGAACCTCAGACTATTCTTAACAAGTATTATTAAGTCTTTATTGGTTTTGGTTTGTAATTTTGAATTATTTTTAGTTTGTGGCTTGATAACTTTTTTGGGGGGGATTTTTGCATGCATGGATTACTCAAGCATAATAATAGAAAAATGCATGATATCAGGCTTAAGTAAAATTTGACATTGTTCCGTAATTTCCACTGCATTGCAATTGAACCATTTTTGAAAAATAAATCGATAAGGCAACTAAGTTTCCAAAATGACTTGAAAAATGGTTTTTCCGCTGCATTAGTTTAACATCGAGTTTTTACAAAGAAGATTGACAAGCAAATGATTTTTTTTCTTAAACAACACTATCAATAATAAAACGAGTCTTAAGTATAGATTATCTAATAAATGAGCTCTTTTAAACTAACTCAAAGTGCAAATATGGGTTTTCTCTAAAATGAGTTTATTTCAAGTCTTCAAAAGTAATGTAAGTTAATTTAGCCATTTTGGTGGCTAATGTAGCCTTATCAATCTAGCCATAACGTTTAGGCTTACATTATAATTTAGTATAATTTGCATTATTATATTATGTATTACTATATTATGTATATGATAATATACTATAACTATATTATATTATAGGTTTAATGGTATAAAATATCTTTGAAGTATTTTAAAAAAAAATCAAATAAGACCCACCAAAATTTTTGCACTCAATTAAACTCTTCAACTAACAAAATACATCAATTAACCCCTTTGACTGTTAGGTTTTCATACCCATTCACAATAGTTGAGTCAGTCATCTTAATGTTGACGTGACAATCCATGCCAGTAATAGGCAAGACACTTCTATGTCAGCAAAAATTTTAAAAATTAAAAATTATTAAAAAATTCAATTTTAAAATGAACTCATAGAAATGAATATCTAAATTCAATTAAATTTGGATATCAATTTGTTGAATTTCATTCTCAAGATAGGTTTTTAAACTAAAAAAAATATTCATATTAGTAATACATTGCAAAAATTAAAAAGTATAAAAAAATTTATGGTTCTTGCTTTTTTGCTATCAAAACAGGTAAATTCTAATTTTTTATTAGTTTTTGAAGTTCTTGTTATCATTTTTTTATTATTCAATTTGATAATTGTTTCCTTAGTGAGTTTTTCAAAAAAAAGAACAATGATCGAACTAGTTAAACAATTGATTCTTGGCTTAATCATTCACATAGTAAGATTTTGTCCAATTCAATTGGATAAATTAATAAAAACTCATTAAAATTAAAAAAAAATAGAGAAAATAGTTTATCTAGTTCAACTGCTCGTTCAAAATCATTTTTTAACTTGATTCAATCGATTCATACTAGTTCATGAATTAACTAGTCCAACCTCTTATTTTAGATTAATTTCAATCCATTCGGTTATAAAAACAACATATTTACTATTCTTTTAAGTTCATTTTTTCTATCAACCGTTTCAATGTGGGATATAAAACAATAATGTTAAAAAATACACTACTTTTATCATCAAACATGAGCATAAAATGTATAAAAAAAAAAGAAAAAGAAAAAAAAGAAAACATGATATAGTTAATTTATTTAGCATAAATGGTAAAAAGATTAGCCTTTGCGCAATTCAATCAATTACTCATTTTCTATGTAATGTTTACAATTATATATATTTAAAAATGTATTTCTAAAAATTAATTTAGATAAATTAATGTTGATATTCAAACCAACTTGACAATTTGTTATTAAATTTAAAAATATTTCATAATTATTTTATTAAAAAAATTGTTTTAATTTATAACTTAAATTGTTAAATAATTTTATTTTTTATAATTGTTTAATATAATTTTCACTTATTTGTTTATATTTTACTTTTATTTTTATCTAATTATTATCATAATGTTAATTATTAATGTATATTTAGTTATAAATTCAGGTTTTGGATCGATCATATTATGGGCTTGGATCAGCACTGATCTTGGATTATTTCGAGCTCAAGTTTTTCGAACTTGGATCAACACGAACTTAGAATTTGCTCAGGTTCGAACTTTCCCAAGCTTAAATTTTTTTGACCTCGGATCGTTACATACTTGAATTGTTTTAAGTTCAATCATTATGAGCAAGCCTTTCTAGCTTAGACTTATTTTGTTAGCTCTATCTAAGGCCCGACCCTTAAAAAAGTCTAATTAAATAACAATTTATCTAAATTTTAAATTTTTTTAATGATTGTCTTAAACTTAAGTTGTTTCTCAAAAATATTATTTGAGTTATTTCAATTTATTGATATAATTTTTTTTAAAAAGAATCGGTTTTGGATTTAAATCCAAAAATATTATAAATTAATTTGTTTTGTAAGGAAAAAGTAATAATAATAAAATAAACAGCTTCTAGTATCAAAATCCCTTTGGAAAATATTTTAAATAACAAAGTCCCCATAAAATTAGGAACTAGTATTTGTGTTATTGTAGAAAGTTTGTTTTACTTTTTCCTTCAACTCTTTCTCAACAAATGAAGATTTACCAATGATGTAAATGCTGTTCTTCCTCTCTTACCTCTCTCACTATATTCTTCAAGGTAATTAATATATTTTCTCTGTATAATTTGGCTTTCAATCCTAGATATCACATATTACATGCTTCTTGTTCTGTCTTTTCATACGACTGTTTTTCCCCGTCAAACATTTTGTTTAAGAATCGCTAACATCCGATGTAACTGTTCATAAACATTTGCTGTTAATAGTATCAATATATTATAGTTACTGTTATGGAACATTCTGCTTTTCAACTCTATAGCACTGAATTGGCCTAACTTTGTCAAACTGATGAAGGAACCTGAATTTATAAAGTCTACTGTGATTCTGCATTCTGGTTGGCATTCAAAAGCTGAAACCAAACAATATGACCGAAGGGCGAAACGTAGATACATTATTGGGGTATTGAATCTTCGAATTGTTTCTCCAGATTCCTACCAATTTCCGCCTTATAACTTTTTCCTTTTTGTTGTTCTCAGGATGACTAGATCTGCATCTTCTACAGAATTGAAAGTTCAAGTAGGAAGTATGCCTCTTTCCTTAGACAAAGTGAGATATGTTCCACAACAACCTTCATTTCATTAATATTATCTTCTTTATCAATCAACACTTAAATTTGAATATGATCATTATAATTTAGGAACTTCTGGCCTCAAAATCAGCTAAAGTTGCTGCCTTACTAGAAGAGAATTCCAATGCAGATCTATATTACTTGCTTCATGACATTCCGGCTGATTCAGAGACTTTCGACCTTGTTGCAAGATTCTGCCATGGATGTGCAGTTCAGATGTCCACTGAAAACATTGTACCACTCATCTGCTTGTCTTTCTACTTGGGTATGGATGAAAATCACTGCAATAACAATCTATTAAGCAAAGCTGTTACTTTCTTCGAACAAACAGTCCTTCCAAGTTGGAATGAAATTATCAAGGCTTTGCGCTCGTCCGAAAAGTCCCTTCAACAAACAATGCAGATCGGTTTATTCGATGCCTGCTTACAGGCTATGATTGCAAAGGCATCAGATAATCCGAGACATCTAGGGGAACCGATAGTCGTCTCAACAGACAAAGGTGATGACAGTGATAGGCCTAATGCAAAGAGGAGGCTCTTTGCTCTTGACTGGCAGGAGGATTTGACAACATTGTCTCTCCAGCTATATGAGCCTATCATTTACACAATGAAACAGCATGAAATCCCACCAACTTACATTTCTGCTTCCATTTATCGATATGCAAAAAAGTGGATCTTTCATTGTAACAATGGAAGGGAGACTATGTCAATTTACAAGAGGAAATCTCAAAGAAATGTAATTGAAACTTTGGAAAAGCTTCTGCCTCACGGAAGAGAACTCCTTCCTTGCACATTGTTGTTCGAAATGCTCCGATGCACGATCAACTTGGAAGCTAGCTCGGTTTGTAGGAATGGTTTTGAGATTAGGATTGGAAAGCAGCTGGACCAGGCAAAAGTAAAGGACTTGCTAATTCTTCCTCAAGGCTATGCCAAGGAAATGCAATATGATATTGAGTGCATAAGTAGGATTCTGAAAGTATTCTACAGCAATTACGATAGCTCCGATGCTTCTGGATTTATCACCGTGGCAAAACTAATGGAAGGATTCTTAGCAGAAGTTGCTTGTGATATGGATTTAATGATAGACAGTTTCATTTCAATTGCAGAGATGTCCATGGCAGCAGCGTTAGGAACAAAAAGAAACTCTGATGGAATATACCGGGCTATCGACATATACTTTGAAAAGCATGCTTACCTGACAGAGAAGGAGAAAGAACAGGTTTGTAAGGTCCTGGATTTCCGGAAAATGTCACCTGAAGCTTGTGAGCATGCTGCCAAAAATGAAAGATTACCAGTGAGAGCAGTAGTGCAGGTGCTGTTTATGGCACAGTTGCAGATGCGAGAAACACTGGCCCGGACGGCTTATGATGACGACAAATCAGAGAAAGAAGAGAAGGAAGAAGATGAAGTAAGGATGGAAATGGAGAAAATGAGCATCAAGGTGAAGGAGGTTGAAAAGGACTGCCGTGAAATGAAGCAAGAAATCACAAATGGGTGCATCAGGCAAAGAGTAAATAAAGGAAAGGTGAGCTTGTGGAGTGAAATGAAGAGGAAATTTGGGTGCATGACTAGCATGGGTGACTTCCATTGCCCGGCCAAGAAGAAGAAGGAGCATCCAAAATGCGGAGTTCATCACAATAGTTGAGTCAGTCATCTTGATGACAATGCATGTCAGTAATAGACAAGATACTTCTATGTAAGCAAAAATTTCAAAAATTAAAAATTATTAAAAATTTAATTCTAAAATGAATTCATAGAAATCAACGTCTAAATTAAATTAAATTTGAATATCAAGTATCGAAATTCATTCTCAAGAGAGAATTTTTTTTTTTTTTAAAAAAGATTATTCATATTTGTAATACTTGCAAAAAAAAAAAAAAATTATGGTTCTTGCTTTCTTGCTATCTCAAAACAGGTAAATTCCAAATTTTTTTTATTAGTTTTTGAAGTTCTTGCTATCATTTTTTTTTTATCTAATTTGTTAATTGTTTCCTTAATGGGTTTTTCAAAATAAGAACAATGATCAAACTAGTTAAATATTTGATTCTTGGCTTAATCACTCATTCAAAATCATTTTTTTAACTCAATTCAATCGATTCATACTAGTTCATGGATTAACCAGTCCAACCTCTTATTTTAAATCAATTTCAATGAATTCAGTTATAAAAATAAAATATTAACTATACTTTTAAGTTCATTTTTTTCCTATCAACCTTTTCAATGTGGGATATAAAACTATAATGTTGAAAAATACACTACTTTTATAATCAAACATGAGCATAAAATGTAATAAAAAAAAAGGAAAAAGAAAAAGAAAAAGAAGAAAGCATGATATTTAGCTAATTTATTTAGCACAAATGGTAAAAAGATTAGCATTTGCACAATTCAATCAATTACTCATTTTCTTTATAATGTTTACAGTTCTATATATTTAAAAATATATTTCTAAAAATTAATTTAGATAAACTAATGTTTATATTCAAACCAACTTGATCATTTGTTATTAAATTTAAAAAATATTTTATTTTCATAATTATTTTTAAAAAAATTGGTTTAATTTATAACTTAAATTGTTAATTAATTTTATTGTTTATGATTGTTTAATATAATTATCACTTATTTGTTTATATTGTATTTTTATTTTAATTATTATCATAATGTTAATTATTAATGTCTATTTAGTTATAAATTCAGGTTTTGGATCGAACATATTATGGGATTGGATTGGCACTGATTTCGAATTATTTCGAGCTCGAGTTTTTCGAGCTTGGATCAACACGAACTTAGAATTTGTTGAGGTTCGAACTTTCGAAGCTTAAATTTTTTCGAGCTTGGATCAACACGAGTTTTTTGGAGCTTGGATCCGCTGAAAACATTGTACCACTTATCTGCTTGTCTTTTTACTTGGGGATGGATGAAAATCACTGCAATAATAATCTGTTAAGCAAAGCTGTTACTTTCTTCGAACAAACAGTCCTTCCTAGTTGGAATGAAATTATCAAGGCTTTGCGCTTGTATGAAAAGTCCCTTCAACTGTAACACCCCAAACCCGGCCTAGAAGTTTTGACCGGATCTCGGAGGTCACATTGATCACCGAAGTGATCGTAGGAAGTTTGTACAAAACAAGTTGTCGAAGACTCATTTCAACATAGTTTGTTGGATTCAAGCTAAACCGTTTATTATTTTCGAATTTAAAACAGAAAATTTCAAATTACATTAAAAACGTTCGGTAATGTAATTCTATAGTTTCCTAAATTTAGTCCAAAATAGTATTTTATAAAAATAGTCCAGAGATTATAGTTTACGAAAATCCAAAATTTAACTTAAACCACAGTTCTTATAAAATATTATAGTTCAAAACAGTTTATCAAAATAAGAACTGAAAAAGAAGACTTATTAACTTGTTTTTAAATGTGACTGTCCGAGACCTCCGGTATGCCAAGTCCAGCTACAGAAAATGTAAGTACCTAAAAAGGGAAAACTACAGGGGGTGAGCTACACAAGCTCAGTGTGAGTCCAAAGCATATACTAAAAGGCGGAAAACAGAGTGACACGACTAATATTCCGGAACATAGTATCCTAAATGGAAACTCAACCGATGAGCCGAAATAAATCAACATAATAGTTATTTCAATGTTACCACATCATTTATACCTCAGTACTCGCATAGTTAAACACACACACACACATATATATATATATTCAGACATTTAATCAGATGCGTATGAATGCAACAAGTAATAAAAACCCACCCATCTAGCTAAACACCTCTTCGACCACCCTGCACACCACATATGAGCTAATCAAGCCCAACCAACCCTGCACACCACATAGGAGCTCGAAAGGCCCATCCAACCCAACACACCACGTATGTGGACCAAGCCACTCAAATGATAATATGCAGCTGTGCTGACATATACAAAGTACAATGCTGTAAACCGCAGTACTGATAAGTCGTAGTTAAGACTGCCCAGAATATATCAGACTCCCTTCTCTTCGCAACCAAACCCAAAAAGAGTGATGCAAATGCATAATGCACTCCATTTGTAAATAGACATACAGAAACATAATACATAACCAGACATGCAAACATTCAGTTGCCCAGATTCAGCATCATTTATGACATAACATCCATTAACACTTAAACGAATCGTTTAACTAGAGTTATGATTGTGAATAACGCACCAGTCCAAGCCGAAACAGAATTCTGGCCACCCTTGTTAAAACCTAGCCAAGGTTCGAAACACACAGAAACACAATCAGATCAAAAACTAACACAATACAAAAATTGGCAAAATAGGGCCACACGGCCGTGTGAAAGTGCTTAGGCCATGTGGGGGTCAACACGCCCATATGAAGGAGGAACACGCCCGTGTGAAGAAGCACACGCCTATGTGAGAGGAGGCATACGGCCATGTGACTATGACACATGCTCGTGTGACCTAGGAACATGGCCGTGTGTGTAACACCCCTAACCCGTGTCCGACGTCAGATTAGGGTTAAAGGCGTTACCGGACAGATCGGAAACGTTTATAAACATTTCATACAATCATTCACCAAACACAATCAAAGTGTCCCTTATATTGGTCATAGAGACCTAATCATGCTTTAGAGTAGGGCCGAGACTAGGCCAAACACATACAGACATTTTCAGAAATTTAAAACTTTTCTAAGTTATGCAGGACACACACCCGTGTGGGCAGGCCGTGTGTCGTCCACGGGCATCATACACCCCCATGCCTTGGCCGTGCCAAATCAAGGCATGTATACTAACTTTTCCACACGGCCATTAGGCACACCTGTGTACCATGGCCGTGTGCTCTTAGGCCATATACTGACTTAATCACACGGCTACCAGGCAGGTCCGTGTGCCAAGGCTGTGCTCTCATAGCTAGACACTGCCATTTTCCCACGGCCATTAGGCACGCCCGTGTGCCATAGCCATGTAGGCAAAACAGGCCATTATCAAGGCCATATACCACCCATAACAAGGTCATACCTACAAGCAAATTACCAAATCATTTCATGCATATTTTGTAACCCAAAACATATCAAAGTAGTCACCAAATCTTCACCTAGAATTGCAACTTCAACCGTGCCAAATTGTACAACTAACACATATGCAAATAAGCATGATTCCTCCATCTATATCTTTCATACATCCACCTATTTGATCAATCAAACATGCTCATGTTGCATTCATATGCTTACCAAATCTTTAACCATTTCATAAGCTATCTAGCCATGCCAAAACATACATCATTTTCATATTTGCTCAAGCATATTACCAATACTTATCTAGCCACATCTCTTGGCTATTATAAACATTTCAAAAATAACCAAAATGACTAGCCTATACATGCCATATCTAGCTATATACATATTCCAAAAGTACTAAAACAAGTTGAGTAGTTTGATGATGATCCTCGACGGTCCCCGAGCCTTTAGTAGCTTTGATGATCTATAAAACAGAGCAAACACACACAGAGTAAGCTTTCAAAAGCTTAGTAAGTCATATACAAATAAACTTAACTTAAAATGCACATAGCATATTTATACAATGACAATAATGGTTCTCATAGCATATACATCTCACATAGAGTTTGGCTCAATTGCTTAACCATAACTTATCACATACTTCAAATCAATACCACATATGCACATAACTCAGCTAAGCACAATTTTACATTTCATCTCATCATTCCCATTGCACATATTTATTTTAGTAAGTTCATATAGATACTTAACTTTCATACACACCTTGTGTACTTATCAAACGTACCTGAAACAGATATACATTCACGTAATTATTCATAGCTCAGAATTTGCCCGTTGAACCGTTCGGAATCTAAGAGGATATATAGAATATTCAGAATAGTCGTACAATGCCAACGTCCCAGACGTGGTCTTATATGTAATCAGATATCGTTGCCACTGTCCCCGACAGGGTCTTATACGAATTAATACGGTGCCGATGTCCCAGACATGGTCTTACACGTAAAGCTCATATCGATGCCAACTTCCCAGAAGTGGCCTTACACGAAATCTCGAATCAATGCCAACGTCCTAGACGTGGTCTTACATGATAAAACAGAATAGACACCTATGTCATGACATAGATAATCCTATCTATTCTTAGATTCGTACGGGACTTCTCAGACATTGTCACTAAGTCAATCTTATATCGGAATTCATGTACACATCATCTCGTAAACATTAATCATTAACAATAGTCACATGAACATACAGAATTCAATACAAATACGTTTATTTGCATAATGACTTACCTCGGATTCAGATATTCGTTCGGACTCGTTTATTCAACTACCTTCGCTTTCCATTGATCTAAGTCTGTTTTTTTCAGTTCTTGATCTATACATATTCAAATTTAACCCTCTTATTTACCAACATATTCATTTCAATCCAAAAACATACATTTAGGGCTATTTGCAACTTAGCCCTTACATTTGCATATTTTATCAATTTAGTCTATTTTTCTCAAAATATCAAATATACAAAATCAACATATACCCATGTTCAGCCGAATACTCATGTATCCCATATAAGTCCAAACATTTCATCAAATTCACAATTTAGTCCTTCAAAATTCTATTTTCACAATTTAGCCCTAATTAGCTAAATTCATCAAAATTCCAAGAACAAAACATGTTCATCAAATACATATCTTCCATATTTCATCATCAAATATTTTGAATCTCATGTGTTCATCAAAAACACATTTCAAAATCATCATCAATCCTCAAAATTAAGACATGGGTTTTGTAGTATACGAAGCAACGATTGCAAAAACGTAGAAATTGTCGAAAACAGATTAAAAACATACCTTGAATTTGGCTTGTAAGTAGCCGAATATGCAACGCTCAAACCCTTGTTCTATTTTTCTTATTTTCGTTCATAAGAACAAAAGATGAACATGGCTTTCAATTGATTTTGTTTAACATGAAATACATTATTAATTCTTTTACTAAATTAACCTTTCATTTAACAAATAAAACATATATACATTAAGGACATATTTGTCCAACAACTATCCACTATCTAAAAAAGGGTTTAATTGCCTCTTAAGGCCATTACTTTTAAAAGCCACAACACATAGGCACTTTAACATATAGCATACAACTTCCACATTTAATGCAATTCAATCCTTTTATCAAATTAAGCACACAGACAGACAAATTAACTTACGATATTTTCACACATACATAATCACATGTCTACGACACAGGAAATAATATTAAAATATTATTCAGACTCGAATTTGTGGTCCCGAAACCACTGTTCTGACTAGGGTCTAAACCGAACTGTTACAATTCTCCCCCCTTTAGGGATTTTCGTCCCCAAAAATCTTACCGTTAAACAAATCTGGATATTGCTGTCTTATTGATTCTTCAGGCTCCCACGTAGTCTCTTTTATTCCGTGTCACGCCATAACACTTTTACTATGAAATTTTCTTGTTTCTCAACTCTTTTACCTCACAGGCTAAAATACAGATCGGTTCCTCTTCATAAGTCATATCAGATTGGATTTCAATATCAGACAGAGTTATCACATGTGACGGATCAGAACGATATCTACGGAGCATCGAAACATGAAATACATTATGAATCTTTGCTAACTCGTAGGGCAACTTCAATCTGTATGCAACAGGTCCAACTCGCTCAATGATTTCATATTGTCCGATGAACCTCGGACTTAACTTGCCTTTACGTCTGAATCAGAGTACTTTCTTCCACGGATATACTTTTAGAAACACTTTATTGCCGATCTCAAATTCAATGTCTTTTCTTTTCAAGTCTGCATAGGACTTTTGACGATCAGATGCTATTTTCAAACTATCTCGGATTATTTTCACTTTTTGTTCTGAATCTTTTATCAAATCAACCCCGTCTATCTTATTTTCACTGAGCTCGGTCCAATACAGAGGTGTACGACATTTACGTCTATACAGAGCTTCATAAGGTGCCATTTTGATGCTCGACTGAAAACTATTATTATACGCAAATTCAATCAATGGTAGGTACTATTCCCACGTACCGTTAAACTCAAGAATGCAGCATCTCAACATATCCTCGAGAATCTGAATAATTCGTTCGGACTGTCTATTCGTTTGCAGATGAAAAGTTGTACTGAAATGTAATTTCGTGCCTAAATCTTCTTACAATTTCTTCCAAAATAATGATGTGAATCTCGGATCTCTATCAGACACAATGGATAGTGGCACCTCGTGCAATCTCACAATCTCATAAATGTAAAGCTCAGCTAATCTGTTAAGTGAGTAATCGGATCTTACCAAAATAAAATGGGTAGATTTCGTCAATCGATCAACTACAACCCAAATCGCATTTTTCTTTCTCGGAGTCAGGGGCAATCCAGTAACAAAATCCATCGTTACTCTATCCCATTTCCACTTGGGAATCAGAATCGGTTGTAACAACCCAGACGAAACCTGATGTTCAGCTTTGACTTGCTGACAGAATAAAAATTTTAACACAAAGTCAGATATATCCTGTTTCATACCAGACCACCAATAGTATTGCTTCAGATCATGGTACATCTTTGTACTTCCTGGATGAACCGATAGGCGACTATTATGAGCTTCACTCAAAATCAACTGAATTAACTCTGAGTTTCTCGGAACACAAACTTGATCTTGAAATCTCAGACAATCATTAGCATCCACTCGAAATCCAGAATCAGAATTTGAATCACACTGAGCTCGTTTCGCTAACAACTCATTATCAATTTTCAGAGCATCGCATATCTACTGTAAAAATAACATTTTCGCTTTTAATTTAGCTATCACAGAACTACCATCAGACATATCTAATTTAGCATTCAAAGCATGTAGTACAAACAGTGATTTTCTACTCAGTGCATCAGCAACGACATTTGCTTTCCCCGGATGATAATCTATCACAAGCTCATAATCTTTCTACAGCTTTAACCATCTTCTCTAACGCAGATTCAAGTCTTTCTGGGTCATCAAGTATTTCAGACTTTTATGATCCTAAAATATATGACATTTTTCACCAAACAGATAATGTCACCAAATCTTTAGTGCAAACACAATCGCAGCTAGCTCAAGGTCATGAGTCAGATAATTCTTTTCATGAGGCTTTAATTATCTTGAGGCATAAGTTATTATTTTACCTTTTTGCATCAAAACACATCCCAAACCATTTAACAAAGCATCACTGTATATCACAAATTCTTTACCCGGTTCTGGCTGTACTAAAACCAGAGCTTTAGTTAACAAAGTTTTTAACTAATCAAAACTTTTCTGAAATCTATCGGACCATTCAAATCTAACCTCTTTCTGAAGCAATTTAGTCAACGGAGTAGCTATCGTCGAAAAGTCTTTTACAAACCGACGATAATAACCAGCAAGTCCCAGAAAGCTACGGACTTCGGACACATTTTTCGGAGGTTTCCATTGCAGATAGCAGAAATCTTGCTTGGGTCAACTCGTATACCAGAGGCCGATACAATATGTCCCAAAAAACTGGCTTTACGCAACCAGAATTCACATTTGCTAAATTTTACAGACAATTATTTTTCTCGTAGAGTTTGCAACACAATTCTTAGATGCTCGGCATGCTCAGTCTCATCTCGTCAAAATGTCGTCAATAAATACAACAACAAATCGATCTAAGTACGGTCTGAAAATTATGTTCATTAGATCCATAAACACTACAGGAGCATTCGTTAACTAAAAACTCATAATGCCCGTACCTCGTTCTGAAAGCCGTTTTCAGAAAGTTTGAATCTTTTACTCTCAAATGATAATATCCCTACCTCAGATCAATCTTAGAAAACTCAGTGGTACTTTTTAACTGATCAAATCAATCATCAATCCTAGGCAACGAATATTTTTTCTTTACTGTTACTTTGTTCAACTGACGATAATCAATGCACATTCTCATTGTGCCATCTTTCTTTTTCACGAACAGAACGGGAGCACCCCAAGGTGAGAAACTCGATCTAGCAAACCCTCTGTCAATCAAATCTTGCAGCTGAGACTTTAATTCTTTCAACTCTGTTGGTGCCATTCTATACAGAGCTATCGAAATAGGTATAATACCAGGTAACAGATCAATACCAAATTCAACTTCACGTATCGGAGGCAATCCCGATAACTCTTCAGGAAATACATTAGGAAACTCACAAACAACTGGTATTGATTCAAATTTCTTCTCAGATACTTTCGAATCAATTACATAAGCAAAGTATGCTTCATATCCCTTTTTCACATATCTATGAGCTTTCAATACATATATCACAACAGGTAATCCATTTAAATCACTAGACTCTATTCTGACTATTCCATCAATAGTCTTTCTTTTACAGTTTACAATAGCATCATGCATTGTCAACCAATCCATACCCAAAATGATATCAAACTCATCAAATGGTAATAGCATCAGAACAGCAGGAAAATAGTTATCTCGAAACAATAACGGACAGTTCTTGCATACTTTATCAACCAGAACACTTTAGGGGTTCGATACTTTTATAACAAATTCGGTAGACTCTACAGGCAAAGTCTTACTGAGTACTAAGTTCATGCATATATACGAATGTGTAGAACCAGGGTTTATCAATGCAATCACAGAAGTATCATAGAGTTTTAATGTACCCGTAATAACGTTTAGAGATGAAGCTTCCTCACAAGCTTGGATAGCGTAGGCTCTAGCAGGCGCTCTAGATTCGGATCTCGCAACAGTATCTCTCGTAGTTCTCTGACTACCACTGACATTTCTTACATTTCGGAAGGGTCTACCTCTGACTGGAGCATTATCGGATCTCAAATTCTGAGCAATTTTTGGTTCAACAGACTCTGGGCAATCTCGGATGAGATGATCTAATGATCCACATCTGAAACAAGCCCGATCATTCAATCTACAACTTCCCGGATGTCTTTTTCCACACTGCTTACATTCAGGTTTCTCAGATCATACATTTCCAACACTTGCCACTGAATTTGCCGGAGCTTTTAAGCTCACTAGTGATCTAGCTCGGTCTCTACTCAAATGTCCCACATTAAACTTTGAGCAGCTATGCTCATCTCGGAATTTCTTCGAAGCAGACTGAAATGATTTACTCTGAAATCTTTTTCTCACATCTCTAGCTTCAAACTCAGCTTTCCTTTTATCTTTCCTGAGTGCCTCAGCTTTACAGGCTCAGTCAATGAGTACAACAAACTCTTTTATTTCCAGAATTCCAACAAGTAAACGGATGCCTTCGTTAATACCATCTTCGAATCTTTTGCACATTATTGCCTCAGTGGATACACATTCACGGGCATACTGACTCAGTCTCACTAACTCTCGCTCATATTCAGTGACAGACATACAGCCCTGTTTCAGTTCCAAAAATTCCTTTCGTTTCTGATCGATGAATCTCTCACTGATATATTTCTTCCGAAACTCAATCTGAAAGAAGTCCAACATGACTCGCTCTTTCGGAACAACAGAAATCAAGGTCTTCCACCACTGATAAGCTGCATCTCGAAGCAGTGAAACAAAACATTTAATACTTTCTTCCGGAGTCAAGGACATCTCATCAAATACCTGGATAGTGTTTTCTAACCAGAACTCGACTCTCTCAGCATTATCATCACTGGTAGCTCTGAACTCTTCAGCCCCATACTTACAGATTTTATCTATCGGAGGCTTGTTCAACAGGTTCAAATTCATAGTCGGAGGCATAATAGATGTCTGAGGGGGATTAATCAGGGGCAGAGGTTGTGAAACAGCCGGATTATTTCTTACGAACTGAGTGAACCACTCACTCATCATCTGGAAGAAAGCTTGTTTAGCTTCTCCCTCTTGCCCGCTCGTAGCTGGTCTCGAATCAGAAGGCGCTGTCCCTTACGCGGGAGCAGGCACATTACTCTCTACATCGTCAGCTACGACTCTTTTGGGATCCATTACTATACAAAAATCACATTTTACACGTCAGGATTCATCACACTATCACATGTCAGATATATGGCATGTATAGCTAGACTCTGACACGCTACGTTAGTCCAAGAATCGGCTAAACCGTAGCTCTGATACCAATCAAATATAACACCCCTAACCCGTGTCTACGTCAGATTAGGGTTAAAGGCGTTACCGGACAGATCGAAAACATTTATAAACATTTCATACAATCATTCACCAAACACAATCAAAGTGTCCCTTATATTGGTCAAAGAGACCTAAATCATGCTTTAGAGTAGGGCCAGGACTAGGCCAAACACATACAGACATTCTCAGAAATTTAAAACTTTTCTAAGTTATGCAAGACACACACCCATATGGGCAAGCCGTGTGTTGTCCACGGGCATCAAACACCCCCATGTCTTGGCCGTGCCAAATCAAGGCATGTATACTAACTTTTCCACACGGCCATTAGGCAGGCCCGTGTACCATGGCCGTGAGCTCTTAGGCCATATACTGACTTAATCACACGGCTACTAGGCACGTCCGTGTGCCAAGGCCGTGCTCTCATAGCTAGACATTGCCATTTTCCCACGGCCATTAGGCACGCCCGTGTGCCATAGCCGTGTAGGCAAAACAGGCCATTATCAAGGCCATATACCACCCATAACAGGGTCATACCTACAAGAAAATTACCAAATCATTTCATGCATATTTTGTAAACCAAAACATATCAAAGTAGTCATCAAATATTCACCTACAATTGCAACTTCAACCATGCCAAATTGTACAACTAACACATATGCAAATAAGCATGATTCCTCCATCTATATCTTTCATACATCCACCTATTTGATTAATCAAACATGCTCATGTTGCATCCATATGCTTACCAAATCTTTAACCATTTCATAAGCTATCTAGCCATGCCAAAACATACATCATTTTCATATTTTCTCAAGCATATTACCAATACTTGTCTAGCCACATCTCTTGGCTATTATAGACATTTCAAAAATAACCGAAAAGGCTAGCCTATACATGCCATATCTAGCTATATATGTATTCCAAAAGTACCAAAACAAGTTGAGTAGTGTGATGATGATCTTTAACGGTCCCCGAGCCTTTAGTAGCTTTGACGATCTATAAAACAGAGCAAACACACACAGAGTAAGCTTTAAAAAGTTTAGTAAGTCATATACAAATAAACTTAACTTAAAATGCACATAGCATATTTATACAATGACAATAATGGTTCTCATAGATATATATCTCACATAGAGTTTGGCTCAATTGCTTAACCATAACTTATCACATACTTCAAATCAATACCACATATGCACATAGCTCATCTAAGCACAATTTCACATTTCATCTCATCATTCCCATTGCACATATTTATTTTAGTAAGTTCATATAGATACTTACCTTTCATACACACCTTGTGTACTTATCAAACGTACCTAGAACGGATATACATTCATGTAAACATTCATAGCTCAGAATTTTCCCGTTGAACCGTTCAGAATCTAATAAGATATACAGCATACTCAGAATAGTCGTACAATGCCAACGTACCAGACATGGTCTTACATGTAATCAGATATCGTTGCCACTGTCCCTAATAGGGTCTTATACGAATTAATACGATGCCGATGTCCCAGACATGGTCTTACACGTAAAGCTCATATCGATGCCAACGTCCCAGATGTGGTCTTACACGAAATCTCGAATCAATGCCAACGTCCCAAACGTGGTCTTACATGATAAAATAGAATAGACACCTATGTCATGACATAGATAATCCTATCTATTCCTAGGTTCATACGGAACTTCTCGGACATTGTCACTAAGTCAATCTTATCTCGGAATTCATGTACACATCATCTCGTAAGCATTCATCATTAACAATAGTCATATGAACATACACAGTTCAATACAAATACGTTTATTTGCATAATGACTTACCTCGGATTCGGATATTCGTTCGGACTCGTTTATGCAACTACCTTCACTTTCCCGCGATCTAGGTCCATTTTCTTCGGTTCTTGATCTATACATATTCAAATTTAACCCTCTTATTTACCAACATATTCATTTCAATCCAAAAACATACATTTAGGGCTATTTGCAACTTAGCCCTCACATTTGCATATTTTATCAATTTAGTCCATTTTTCTTAAAACATCAAATATACAAAATCAACATATACCCATGTTCCGCCGAATACTCATGTATCCCATATAAGTCCAAACGTTTAATCAAATTTACAATTTAGTCCTTCAAAATTCTATTTTCATAATTTAGCCCTAATTAGCTAAATTCATCAAAATTCCAAGAACAAAACATGTTCATCAAATACATATCTTCCATATTTCATCATCAAATATTTCAAAGCTCATGTGTTCATCAAAAACACATTTCAAAATCATCATCAATCCTCAAAATTAAGACATTGGTTTTGTAGTATACGAAGCAACGATTGCAAAAACGTAGAAATTATCGAAAACCGATTAAAAACATACCTTGAATTTGGCTTGTAAGTAGCCGAATATGCAAAGCTCAAACCCTTGTTTTCTTTTTCTTATTTTCGGTCATAAGAACAAAAGATGAACATGGCTTTCAATTGATTTTGTTTAACATGAAATACATTATTAATTCTTTTACTAAATTAACCTTTTATTTAACAAATAAAACATATATACATTAAGGACATATTTGTCCAACAACTATCCACTATCTTAAAAAGGGTTTAATTGCCTCTTAAGGCCATTACTTTTAAAAGCCACAACACATAGGCACTTTAACATATAGTATACAACTTCCACATTTAATGCAATTCAATCCTTTTGTCAAATTAAGTACACAGACAGACAAATTAACTTACGGAATTTTTACACATACATAATCACATGTCTACGGCACAGGAAATAATATTGAAATATTATTCAGACTCGAATTTGTGGTCCCGAAACCACTGTTCCAACTAGGGTCTAAACGGGACTGTTACAGTGTGGACAGCCCATGTAACTATCTGTTTATTTGTGCTAAAATAGGGTGCAGGGCAGATACAGTAGTGTGGAAGTTTCACACGCCTGTGTGCCCACGGGACATGACCGTGTATCCAGAGCACATGCCCGTGTAAAAAATTGACTAAAGTCCCCAAAATTAGCCACACGGTCATGTGGCACAAAAATTTGGTCAAAAACCCTAATTTTTAAAAGCTGGGCCATGTGAAGTACCCATGTGGGGCACATGCCCGTGTGGTCATGAAACCACACCGAAATTGGCTACAACCTATGCAATTCACTGCCAAACCATTTCCCCCAGTTGCCTAAACTCAAAAGTATACCAGAAATTACAGATTGTTCTATGATTCAACATCATCCTAGCCCAAAATAACACCTCTATCAAACAATTTTCGGAAACACATAGAATTTATCAAAAGTTGTAGAACCCAAGCAACAATACGTTAAAGGAACAGAAAGGTTTCGAACACACACCTGAGTACGCGGTTTTGAATGCCTAAAGCGAAGACCCCCAAAACAAGTTTTAATATCAAAACCTTAAACTTGAGAAATCCAAAAACTGAAGGAGAAAGAAAAGAGGAAACATGTCAAGGAGAACGTGAAAGACTCTCTCTTTTTTCTTTCAAATTAAAAAAATAAAATGTAAAAATAATTAAAACAAATAAAAATAAATATTTAGACTTTTAAAACAAAACAAAAATAAAACAACTCCTCAAAACGCACATGAGGATTCGAACCCAGAACCTAGAGGTACACTAATACACAACCAACCACCAGACTAGCAGGCCCGTTCTGACACTAAAACGCGAAAACATGCATAATTGGTCGAGCTACGCACTGACCCCAAACACGTACCTTGAAACTTCTAACCCCAAAATTTGAGGTGTTACCACTCACCCCTCCTTAAAGAATTTTCGTCCCTGAAATTTCCCTCTAATAGAACAGTTGTCTACACAAGCTACACCACTATGCTCCCGTTGCACACTCTAATCTCGAAGCACTACCCTATTAGAAAGTGGGATTTGAACTCAAGACCTCAAACACATACCCAAAATACTTAGCCACTAAAGCAGATACACATTTTATATCCATCACACACATAATCACTATGGCAAAATTAGAAAGTCGAAACATTCTCAACCATTAGCACCCAACCATACCTGTCTCAATGTCACCGAGAACACTATCTAATCCGATGTTCCATGGACCCGCATTTGAGACACACTCCCGACTTTTTCCAACAGTCGCCTGGATGACGCTTTTTACAGTGCGCACAAGCCAGAACGCTTGCACCACTACTAACACCCTCCGCACTACCTTTACTATCACTCAAATGCATTTTTATACACTTCACAGACTGAGGCTCCAACTTCGAAGGATTACGATCTCTTTTTTTTCCACAATCTACACACCTATCTTGAAGCATTTCTCTAGTACTCTCTAAACTAGCCTCAAATACTTTCTCTAATACTTTTCTAATTACCCGAGTTAATGCCTCAGTACCAACTTCTTGGTATCGCTACCTAAAGTTGGCAGAGTTATATTGACCTTCGACTCTTAAACAGACACACGTCCCAAAGAAGTTGACTACTCGTCGAGAGTCTCAGCAAGCTGATCCTCACGAACCTGCTTACCATCAGAATCCATAATGATCTTTGGGCTAATCTCTTACGAAATCTAGAATTTCCAAAATCAAACACAAGCATAAATATCTAAACATTACAATTTTAGTCTTACGAAACTAATCTTACATTCCCTAAATTTCGCTTGGACCAGCATCGGAGTCTCAGACAAACCATTTTCACAAAATCTATTTCAAAAACACTGTGGTATAGTTTCTCAAAATCCTTTTTTTAAAAATGAACACACGAACGCACACGGATACGTAAAAAAATAGGTCGAGTTTTTGCAAACCTGACTCTGATACCACTAAATGTAACACCTCAAAAATTTAACCTAGAAGTTTTGACCGGGTCTCGAAGTTCACATTGATCACTGAAGTGATCGGAGGAAGTTTGTACAAAACTAGTTGTCGAAGTCTCATTTCAACATAGTCTGCTAGATTCAAGCTAAACTATTTATTACTTTCAGATTTAAAACAGAAAATTTCAGATTACTTTAAAAACATTTGGAAATGTAATTATATAGTTTCCAAAATTTAGTCTAAAATAGTATTTTACAAAAATAGTCTAATATTAAAGTTTACAAAAATCCAAAATTTAACTTAAACCACAGTTCTTAAAAATCTTACAGTTCAAAACAGTTTATCAAAATAGGAATTGAAAAAGAAGACTTATTAACTTGTTTTTAAATGTGACTGTCCGAGACCTCCGGTATGCCAAGTCCAGTTACAGAAAACGTAAGTACCTGAAAAGGAAAAACTAACGGGGTGAGCTACACGAGCTCAATGTGAGTCCAAAACATATACTAAAAGGCAAAAAATAGATTGACACAACTAATATTCCAGAACATAGTATCCTAAATGGAAACTCAACCAATGAGCCAAAATAAATTAACATAACAGTCATCTAAATGTTACCACGTCATCGATACCTCAGTACTTGCATAGTCAAACACATATATATATATATATTCAAACATTTAATCAGATGCGTATGAATGTGATCGCTAAAATTAGAGCTTTAGAATTTATAAAGAATGTGATCGAACCTGGAAACAAACTCTGATAACGATTAAAGGCAAGTGTACCTATCGAACAGTAGTATAGCTTAGGCAAGACCGAATTGTCGAACCCAAAAGAACTAAAAGTACTAATACTAGCTTTCTTATTATTAATTAGCCTTAAAAATAAAATGAAATTACTTTAACCTAAATTAACGACTACTAAGCTAAAGACGCAAAGACAAAAAGAATGAATTGGAAAAGTACTTGAAGAAAAACTCAGTTGATTACGACGATACCTTCAGGAAGAATCCACCTAGACTTCACTTGTTACCTATCACTGAATCATATGATTTCTTTACCTAGCTTGATCCGTAGGACTCCTCAACCTATATTAAACCCTTTCTCGAGGCAAATAACGTCTATCCCTAGGTTAATTAGTGGAACTCACGTTCGCTTATAATAACCCCCTAGAATAGCAATAAATCGATCCATGGACTCCCATATTAGGTTTCACCCTAATCCGGCAAAATCTCATAACCCTATCTCTAGGCGTTCGATCAACTCCGCTTAATTATGCTAGATCTACTCTTAAGCTAGGTCTATTCCTCCTCCACCTAAGCACATCAGATTTCGATTAAGCAACATAATTAAGAACAAACTAAGTAATTATCATATAATTTAGAAATCAAATAACAAGATTCATCTAGGTTTCATCCCCTTCAGGTATCTGAAGGGTTTAGTTCATGACAATTAAAGAAAACATCTCAAGAGATAAGATAAAACAAAACATAAGAAATCCCTAAAACCCCCTGAAGGAATTGAAGGAGAAATCCGCCGTCTTGAGTATAACTCCGACTTCTTGGGATGGATCAACTGGCTATCTTCGAGTGATTCCCTCAACTCTAACCTTTCCGGCTTGGCTCTTTAGCCTAGCTTGACGCCCTGGACAAAAGCCCTGGCAGAAGACTTCTGCCGAACTCTCCCCTTCAAGTTGCCCCTTTGGGTGTTTATATAGACTTTGTGATGCCTTGCTTGGCCCCTAAGTATCCTAATTTAAGTAGAATTCCTACTAGAGTGTTTGAATAGGCTTCAGAATGTGTTTCTTTGCCTCCAAGTATCATTTCCCGAATGAAATTGCTCTTTCCAGCGATAAGGACACGACCATAGCACACGCCCGTGTGGATCGACTTCAGGCCATGTTCGAGTCTATTTATGGAGGCATGATCGTGTGAATCGTGGTCAGGCTGTGTTCTAGCTGATCCATGAGGCACGGCCGTGTGGCTGGAAGTGCAGGCCGTGTCGATTTCGTAGATTGGCCCATTTGGCCCATTTTAAGCCCGTTTCTCATTCTTTCTCCTCCTCGGGTGCTTTTCTGGGTATAAAACATGAAAAGAAAGGATTAAGAGCACCTTTTTACATAAATTGGGGGATAAGTCATCCAAAAACAAGCTAAATGTGGGATTAAAATATGTTATAATTACGATTTATCAAATACCTCTACACTTAAGCTTTTGCTTGTCCTCAAGCAAAATTCTCAACTCGTAATTAAAACAAACTTCCTCGATTCAAAATTTTCATCAATAATGTTTCATCATAATTCAGAAATAATTCATACATGGATAATTCAACTCAAAGAGTCCTAAAGATTCAAACAATCAAAGTCTTACATTTATAGCCCTGAAAACGTTAGGTGTTTCCCCTCACCTTAATAATTACCTCTGATTCGAAACCGACAAGAATTGACATCCTCACTAAAGATTCACTTAAATCACTCAAAGTGTTTAAGGTTCAAAATTAAGCACTCAAAAGTCGAACATGAAGAGTTAATCCCATAGGCTTGCCTGAAAATCAAATCTCCACCACTGTGAAATGAGATGATACACAAATCAAAAGGTCTTTAACAAGGTTGTAATGGGGCTTAGGTTAAGGTTGTGGATAAAGGCTAAATTAGAAGGTTAGAATCGAGATCGAATTTGAGAATTTACCTAACTAGAAAAATGAACTAATCTTAAATAATTACATCAATTGAACTTACTAATACGATCTTTTTCTTCAAGACTTGAAATTTACATGCATAAGCTCATCTATCATAGAACTAATAATGAATATACTTCATTTTGTTAAGAACAAACAATTATAATAATAAGAAAGAGCTTTTACAACTGAAATATAGAACATAGTTAGGAAACTGTTCAAAATCAAATCTCGACAAAAAGGGTAGTTAAAAAGGAATGGTGATAACAAATACAAAGGGTTTTGGGTTAATATTAGTGAGTGAGTCAAAAAAGGGTTGTTAGGATCAAAGGGGTTCACTAGGGGTTAATTATGAAGGTAGGCTTTTTAGTGGAGTGAGTGGGTTAGATCCTAAGTGCCTTTATCATCTTTGTATGTCAAATCGATTGTGTGGTCTTAACATGTATAATCGAGGCGAGCTAGAATAACAAATCAATGTTGACACACTCATAATAAAAAGTGAGCATGAAAGGATGTATGCTCTAAAAGGCTCAAAATCTCACAAAAATTATGGGTATTTTGATGTCAACCTCGTAAATTTCAAACTTCAAAGTAACATTCAGATTCAGGTAGACAACTAATTTTTTTTTTTTTTGAAAAATAGACTTTATCATGCTTGATTCTCTACTATCCTTCAAATTTAAGCATCAATGCATAATTATCAATGACTTACTCCAAAACATATCAACAAAGATCATAAATCATAGGAAATTCCATTCTAATCATAATATGAGAGACTTTACTTTTGAACAAGGCATAATTCAAGGATTTTCAAATAATACTATAGTTAACCCCCCACACTTAAGATGTACATTGCCTTCAATGTACAAAGATAGATAATAGCAAAATAATCATAAAAATCATAAGATAGGGAGAGAAGTGAAACTTCCTGAATTTTGGATGAAGACAATGAAAAGAAATCGGATAGGATTGGAGGTGAACGTGGGGAAGCGTCTCGAACCGTTTGAAATTGAATCCTCGAAGCAGCCGGTCTGATTTTATTGTATCCTAAGCTAAATCTAAATATCATAAAGAATAAGAAGAAGAAAATAAAATAAAATAAAGTAAAAAAATAATGAAATGAAAATAAAATAAAAATAAAAATAAAAATAAATAATGGAAAATAAAAGACATCTAGAAAAAGGGAGAATGAGGTTTAAATAGAGATGTAGCCCGTGTTTTGGGATTTTGAATTTTGGGCGTGTTCAGGGTGTTCGGGCACGGCCGTGGGTGTAGTGGCACGCCCGTGTCTTTCTTTACAAGGTTATTTAATACGGGTGTGCTCCTCCCGTGTTCGATAAGTCAGAATGTTGGCACGGTTGGAAGGCACGGCCGCGTTTAGCTTGTGCTTAACAAGTCAGTAACCTCGCACGGGGTGTCGGCACGGGCGTGGACTATTATCGCCACCCATGTTAGGAAAAGAGATTTTTCTATATCGTGCACGGCTCCTGGCATGCCCATGGTTCATCCCCTGGCTTCCTCACGGCCACGAGCACACCTGTGTGTAGGGCCGTGTGATCTAGAAATCTATTCTTTTGTTAGTTTATGGTTAGGTGCTAAAAGAAAAAAGAAAAGAAAAAAATAATGGGGTTAGTGCTCGGGTTCCCTCCCGAGAAGCGCTCGTTTATAGTCTTAAGCTAGACTTTACCTCTCATTCATATGGTCATGGTGGTTTGAGGAGGTGAAAATCCTTTCTCATGCGATCACTTTGGTTATGGGTATATAGTTTAAGTCGATTAATGTTTACCTCAAAAGTGTCGAATTTAGGATTGCTTACCTCGATTGTGCTGTATAGGAAGACATTAAGTACCTCAAAAGTGATTTCTTCGGTTGTCTTGAGGTCTAAATTGGTGATTCGAGGGTCTTCCTTATTCAATAATACCTAATCTCCTACTTTGAAGTGATTCATTGTTCCTATCAGCTCGTTTGGGGGCTCCTTCGATTTCACTTTCTGTGGTTCTGGTTCTTCTTTAAGTTGTGTTTTCCACTCTTCTAATTTGTCGACCCTAAGGCTTTGTTCCTCATGCAATTCTTCTTTGTTGGCACGAGGTCTAAGATCTAGCTTAGCTAGGTGATTTCGTGATGCTTCCTATAAAGAAGGTTGAACCAAATAGTTATCAATAGAATTAACGTTCGTACCTTTATTACTCGATGTCCTAGCTGAGTCAAAGCTTGAAGAGTGATTGTTTCGTCGTCTACACGAAGTGTAAGTTCACTGAATTATTCCTCTGTGTGATCTTTCTTTACTGCATCAGGATATGGCACACGAGCTTGGTACTCTGTATTTACCGGGTTTGGTAAATCATGGCTTACCTCAATCTTACCTTCACTTACCACAGGTTCTTGCCTTGGGTCAGATTCCACTAACAGTTCACTGTTATGAGCTTGTACGGCTTGGGGCCCATGATTCGGCTCAGGTTTCTAGCCTTGTGGTGTTTCCTGTGGTGAAAGTTGAACAATTTGATTATCAACTGAATTTACTTTCTCACCTTCATCACTTGATGTCTTGGCCGAGGCAAAAGCTTGTAGATTGATTGATTCGTTACCTACACGAAGAATGAGTTCTCCTGTACCAACATCAATTTTAGTCCTGGTAGTTGCTAGAAAGGGTTTTCCTAAAATGAAAGGAATCGAATTGTCCTCATTCATGTCTAAGACAACAAAATCTTTTGGGAGTATGAATTTATCAATTTTGATTAAAATATTTTCTATTATACCCCTAGGAATTTTAATAGTATTATCAGTTAACTGAATGCTCATCCTAGCTTGTCTGGGTTTCCCTAGACCTAGTTGTTTAAACATTTTATAAGGCATAACATTGATGCTTGCCCCTAAATCAGCTAAAGCATTATCAATAGATAAACTACCAATTAAACATGGAATTGTAAAACTCCCTGGATCTTTTAATTTCCGTGGCAGTTTATTTTGTAGAATTGCTGAGCACATTGCGTTTAGCTCCACATGCGATGCCTCGTCTAGTTTCCGTTTGTTTGTCAACAGCTCTTTTAAAAATTTTCTATAATCGGGTATCTGCGAAAGAGCTTCGAGAAACGGTAAGTTAATATGTAATTTCTTTAAAAGTTTAAGAAACTTACCAGACTGTTCCTCTGTATCGTCTCTCTTCATCGCTTCGGGATAAGGTATGTGGGGCTGGTACTCTTTGATTACTGGTTTTGGCTTTTCTTGTGTTACCTCAACTTTACCTTTGTCTACCTTGTTTTCTTGTATTGAATTGGGTTCATCTAACCCTATACTCTCCTGAGCTGTTATGGCTTGGATTTGCTCCTTTGGGTTAATCTCTGTGTTGCTTGGTAGACGCCTTTGCGGTCTTTCGGACATTAATTTTGCAAGTTGTGCGACTGCCTTAGTGACTTCCCCTGCTGACTTAGTAAGGTCCTCGACTCAGTTTTTGGTCTCTTCAACTGATGTTCGTTGGGTTGTTTCAGTGTCTTAGAGACGGTTTTCTGTGGCTGCCATGAATTTTGTCAGCATCTCCTCAAGGTTCGACTCCTCTTCTTGTTGGTGAGGTGGTTGTTGGAAATCTGGAGGAAGTTCCGGTCTTTGGCTATTTTGATCATCCCACGAGAAATTGGGATGGTACCTCCAACCTGCATTATAAGTGTCACTATAAAAATTATTTTGAGGTCTTGAATAATTACCCATATAGTGGACTTGTTCGTTCTCCATGCCATATCCGTAGGGTGGGTACTCAGGATTCGCCACGCCTCTTAGATTCGAGTCATATTGCATTACTGGGTGTACCTGCGAGAGACTACACAAACCATCAATCTTTTTATTCATCATCTCTAGCTGGTTAGATAACCTGGTGACCACGTCTAGGTTGAAAACACTGGCTGCTTTAGTAGGAATTGTCCTCATGTCTTGTCACTGATAATTATTCAGTGCCATCTTCTCTTTAAAATTATCTGCCAAAAGCAAAATAGAGGAAAAATTAGCGAAGTAGAAAAGAAAAAAATAAAAATAAAAATAAAAATAAATTACAGAAAAAATAGCTAAAATAATATAAATAGAGCTTTCTTAATATTTTAGTTCCCCGGCAAGGGCGCCAAAAACTTAATCGCTGAAATCAGAGCTTTAAAATTTATAAAGAATGTGATCGAACCTGGAAACCAACTCTGACAACGATTAAAGGTAAGTGTACCTATCGAACAGTAGTATAGCTTAGGCAAGACCGGATTGTTGAACCCAAAGAAACTAAAAGTACTAATACTAGCTTTCTTCTTATTATTTAGCCTTAAAAATAAAATGAAATTACTTTAACCTAAATTAACGACTACTAAGCTAAAGACGCAAAGACAAAAAGAATGAATTGGAAAAGAACTTGAAGAAAACCTCAGTTGATTACGACGATACCCTCAGGAAGAATCCACCTAGACTTCACTTGTTACCTATCACTGAACCATATGATTTCTTTACTTAGCTTGATCTGTAGGACTCCCTAACCTATATTAAACCCTCTCTCGAGGCGAATAACGTCTAACCCTAGGTTAATTAGTGGAACTCTCGTTCGCTTATAATAACCCCCTAGAATAGCAGTAAATCGATCCATGGACTCCCATATTAGGTTTCACCCTAATCCGGCAAAATCTCGTAACCCTATCTCTAGGCGTTCGATCAACTCCGCTTAATTATGCTAGATCTGCTCTTAAGCCGGGTCTATTCCTCCTCCACCTAAGCACATCATATTTGGATTAAGCAACATAATTAAGAACAAACTAAATAATTATCATATAATTCAGAAATCAAATAACAAGATTCATCTAGGTTTCATCCCCTTCAGGTATCTGAAGGGTTTAGTTCATGACAATTAAAGAGAACATCTCAAGAGATAAGATAAAACAAAACATAAGAAATCCCTAAAACCCTCTGAAGGAATTGAAGGAGAAATCCGCCGTCTTGAGTATAACTCCGGCTTCTTGGGATGGATCAACTGGCTATCTTCGAGTGATTCCCTCAACTCTAACCTTTCCGGCTTAGCTCTTTGGCCTAGCTTGATGCCCTGGACAAAAGCCCTGGCAGAAGACTTCTGCCGAACTCTCCCCTTCAAGTTGCCCCCTTGGGTGTTTATATAGACTTTGTGGTGCCTTGTTTGGCCCCTGAGTATCCTAATTTAAGTAGAATTCCTACTGGTGTTTGAATAGGCTTCGGAATGTGTTTCTTTGCCTCCAAGTATCCTTTTCCGAATGAAAGTGCTCTTTCCAGCGACAGGGACACGGCCATGGCACACGCCCGTGTGGATCGACTTCAGGCCGTGCTCGGGTCTGTTTATAGAGGCACGGCCGTGTGAATCGTGGTCAGGCCGTATTCTAGCTGATCCATGAGGCACGGCCGTGTGGCTGGAAGTCCTGGCCATGTCGATTTCGTGAATTGGCCCATTTGGCCCGTTTTAAGCTCGTTTCTCATTCTTTTTCATCCCCGGGTGCTTTCCTGGGTATAAAACATGAAAAGAAAGGATTAAGAGCACCTTTTTACATAAATTGGGGGATAAGTCATCCAAAAACAAGCTAAATGTGGGATTAAAATATGTTATAATTACGGTTTATCAGAATGCAACAAGTAATAAAAACCCACCCATCCAGCCAAACACCTCTCCGACCACCCTGCGCACCACATACGAGCTAATCAAGCCCAACTAACCCTTCACACCACATAGGACAACGAAAGGCCCATCCAACCCAACACACCACGTATGTGGACCAAGCCATCAAATGATAATATGCAGCTGAGCTACATATGCAAGATACAATACGGTAAACCGCAATACTGATAAGTCGCAGTTAAGACTGCCCACAATAGATCAGACTCCCTTCTCTTCGCAACCAAACCCAAAAAGAGTGATGCAAATGTAGAATGCACACCATTTGTAAAAAGACATACAGAAACAGAATACAAAACCAGAAATCCACAGATTCAGTTGCCCAGATTCAGCATCACTTATGACGTAACACCCATTAACATTTAAACGAATCATTTAACTAAAGCTATGATTGCGAATAACGCACCAGTCCAATTTGAAATAGAGTTCCAGCCACCCTTACTAAGACCTAGCCAAGGGTCAAAACACAAAGAAACACAATCAGATCAGAAATATAACACAATAGGAAAATTGGCAAAATAGAGCCACATGGCCGTGTGGAAATGCCTAGGCCGTGTAAGGGTCAACACGCCCATGTGAAAGAGGTACACACCCGCGTGACAGGAGGCACACGACCGTGTGACTATAACACACGACCGTGAGACCTAGGAACATTGCCGTGTAGACAGACCGTGTAATTATCTCTCTATTTGTACTAAAATAGGGTGCAGGTCAGACACGACCATGTGGAAGTCTCACACACCCATGTGCCCACGGGACACTACCGTGTGTCCAAAACTCACCCATGCGAAAAATCGACTAAAGTCCCCAGAATTAACCACACGAGCATGTGGCACCAAGATTTGGCTAAAAACCCTAATTCCCAAAAGCTGGGCCGTGTGAACCACCCATGTGGGGCACACGCCCGTGTGGCCACCCATGTGGTCATGAAACCACATTGAAATTGGCTACAACCCACGCAATTCACCGCCAAACCATTTCCCCCAGTTGCCTAAACTCAAAAGTATACCAGAAATTGTAGATTGTTCTATGATTCAACATCATCCCAACCCAAAATAACACCTTTATTAAACAATTTGCGGAAACACATAGAATTTGTCGAAAGTCGTAAAACCCAAGCAGCAATACGCTAAAGGAACAGAAGGGTTTCAAACACACACCTGAGTACGCTGTTTTGAAGGCCCAAAACGAAGACCCCCAAAAAAAGTTTTAAGATCAAAACCCTAAACTTGAGAAATCTAAAAATTAAAGGAAGAAGAAAAGGGGAAACGTTCCATGAGGAAAATAACGTGAAAGCCTCTCTCTTTTTGTTCAAATAAAAAAATAAAATGTAAAAATAATTAAAACAAATAAAAATAAATATTTAGACTTTTAAAACAAAACAAAAATAAAACAACTACTTAAAACGCACATGAGGATTCGAACCCAAAACCCAGAGGTACACTAACAGACAACCAACCACAAGACCAATAGGCCCATTTTGACACTAAAACGCGAAAACACGCATAATTGGTCGAGCTACGCACTGACCCTAAACACGTACCTTAAAACTTCTATCCCCAAAATTTGGGGTGTTACATTAATAGCACTAGAAAGAACATAGGTTTTCCTTTTTATTGGTTAAATTGCATTTTATAACTCAGCGAAATGTAGCCTATTCTATCCTTAATTTTGCTATCTTTTTGCATTAATGTCGCTACATGAGTTAATTCCAGATTACGTCCAGAATTGTCGCCACACCTGATAGCTGTCCGGATAAGAACTAAAAATTCATGAGCTGTCTAGTCTGGTATAACCAACCTGTATGTAGAAGGATAGAATAATTCTGAGGAAAGGACACATTTACTGTTGGAGGCGGACATAAAAGGTTGACGTGAGAAAAAAAAAGGGAGAAGAGCTTTTTCTTGACCATCATCTTCTTTATCCTACCTTGAAGCTTGCGACTATGGCAGCTTAAGCTTCTCACGAGTGAGCCAACGTGAAAATTGATGCAGATTAGCTTCTGACGAGGAGACCTAAATGCGAGACAAGAGGGAATAGAGAGATTCAGTTGAGTTGTCTAGGAATAGTATTCTCCACTCGATTCTTTCTTATTTCTTTCTAAATGCTGGTGATTACTCTCTATTTTCTGTTTTTAAGGAAGTACACATGAATTCTTAGTTAAATGTTATCTTATTCAATCTTGCTTTTATTGTTTAATCTTGGGGTTTGAATGTTTCTTAATAGGGAAGTGTTATTGCAGTCACTGACATTGGAAAGTGCAGTGACAGCTTGAGCCAACAAGCATTACAATGAAAGTTGAGTGAGGATTAGAGGAATTTGGTCCACTTGTTCTTAATAGTGCTATATTGCCATCATTGGAAGGTGGGGTTAATGTTCATGTATAAGTCTCAGATTAAATAGAAGAGTGACGCTTGGTAAGATATACATTGAAATTTATTGCCTCGATAATCACCTATTCTTTTATACTGAGCACTTAGTATTCTGCTAAAGATTCATGTTGGGGATCCCAGTTTATGATTATCATATTTTATTTTATTATTTTCAAATTGTTGCTCCGACAACTATCCTCACAATTTATGTCATTTATATTTAGTTATTGCACCGACATTAATAGACAAAAGACAACCATCCCTATGGGATCGAAATCCAACAGACTCACATCTGTCTATTATACTTGCATTGACAGTGTACGCTTGCACATTATTGCTATGATGTTAAACAACTGATCATACATCAACAAACAATGCAGATCAATTTATTCGATGCCTGCTTATAGGCTATGATTGCAAAGGAATCAGATAATCCAAGACATCTAGGGGAATCGATAATTGTCTCAATAGACAAAGATGATGACAGTGATAGGCCTAGTGCAAAGAGAAGGCTCTTTGCTCTTGACTGGTAGGAGGATTTAACAACATTGTCTCTCCAGCTATATGAGCCTATCATTTACACAATGAAACAACATGAAATCCCACCAACTTACATTTCTGATTCCATTTATCGATATGCAAAGAAGTGGATCTTTCATTGTAACAATGGAAGGAAGACTATGTCAATTTATAAGAGGAAATCTCAAACAAATGTAAATGAAACCTAAGACGAATTCTATTATTTGATTTCCGATTTACATGATAAATACTTGATTCTTGTTTTAATATTTTTGGGATATTAATTCATGGTAATATGCTTAATTCAGTGAAGGAAAAGTCCCTGTTTAAGAGTAGATCTACCATAATTGAGTGGAGTTGCATGCAATCTTAGAAATAGGACAACATAAATCTACCAAATTAGAGTCAAAACTAATAGGGGAATCCATATATCTAGTTAATGTGATTATAGGGGTTTTAATTAGATAGAGATTTTAGTTAATCAACATAGAGTTAGTTGTTCTTACTCTTAAAAGAGATATTAACATAATTTAGGGATTTGTACGGATCAAGACACCAAGTGAATAAATCGTCTAATTCAGATTCATAAAAATAGGTGAAGTCTAGGTGGATTCTTTCCTGGGTATTGTTTCTCTCATTGGTTAATATTCGATTATTTCCTTGATTCATTCTCTATTGCGTTCCTGGTTAAATTAGTTTAGTAATTTTAGCTTTAAAATTCATCACTCCAAATTGTCGGCTAAATAATAAGAAAACGTTAATTACTAATACTTTTAGTCCTCGTGTATATTATATTTTTACTCACCATAGCTATACTATTGTTTGATAGGTACGTTTGCCTTTGTCGTATTTATTGTTAGTTTTGTAACTATCAAGTTTTGGGCGCCGTTGCCGAGGACTAAAATATTAGGAACACTTTATTTTTATTAATTTAGAAATTTTTATTTTATTTTATATTTTTTTTAGTTTAATTTTTACATTCTAATTTTTCTTTTATTTGCTCCTGGTAGGTTCCTTTAGTTTATAACTAGAAGAAACCCGTTGGAACCATTGTTATTTGACAGTGAACTTGAAAGTACAGCTCGCAGAAACCGTAGAGAAGCAAGGCAGAGTTGACAGAAATTAGTAGACGAACAAGAGGACATTATTATTACTGAGGAGATGGATGATAATCAGAATATTCAGCTACCTCCTGCAGCAGCTCATGTTCCTCGTACTATGTACGATTATGCCAAGCCTACTCTGACTGGGGCATAATCGAGTATTGTGCGACCAACTATTGCTGCAAATAATTTCGAACTGAAGCTGAATACAACTGAAATGGTACAACAATTTGTTCAGTTCGGGGATTTGGAAGACGAAGATCCAAATACTTATTTGGCAAATTTTCTGGAAATCTATGATACTTTCAAGATTAATGGTGCCACTGATGACACCATTCATTTACGATTGTTCCCTTTCTTGTTGAGGAACAAAGTTAAACAATGGTTAAACTCTTTACCACGAGGTTCCATCACTACTTGGACCCAAATGACTGAAAAGTTCCTTCTAAAGTACTTTCCACTGGCTAAGATAGACAAGTTGAGGAATGATATCTCCTCCTTTGTACAGATCGATTCAAAGACTTTATATGATGCGTGGGAGAGGTACAAGGACTTATTGAGACGATGCCCTCACCATGGGTTACCTTTTATGGTTATAGGTTTAAACTTTCTACAATGGTTTGAACCCCTCAAGGAGGCAGTTGATTGATGCAGCAGTCGGTGGTACACTGAACAATAAAACACCTGGAGCGGCTTATGAATTTATTGAGGAGATGGCACTGAATAATTATCAGTGGCAAGTCATGAGGATAAAGTCGATGAAAGCAGCTGGTGTCTTTAATTTAGATGCAATCACCATGTTATCAAACCAAGTAGATTTGCTTAATAAAAAAATCAACAAGAATCGATTCAAGGGATCGAAAATTAAATCAGTCAACTTGCTAAATTAATATCGAAAAGTCCATAATGTAGTTTGCCTATCAATGCTGAAACTAGTCCAATGGAGCAACTTCATGCAATTACTGTTGGAGATGAAGAAGGGTTAGTTGAATCTAAACAAGAACGATGTAAGAAATTGTGGTGAAGAATGATAAGGTTGAGGTAAGCCAGAAAGAACAAAAGCCGATTGCCAAAGAATATAAACATCGAGTTCCATATCATAATGCGATGAAGAGAGACCATACGAACAAACAATTTGGTAATTTTTAAACTCTTAAAGAAATTACATATTAACTTACCATTTGTTGAAGCTCTTTCACAGATTCCCAATTATGTCAAATTCTTAAAGGAGTTGTTGGCAAACAAATGAAAGATAGAGATTCGTCGACTATAGAGCTCAATGCAGTTTGCTCGGCCATCCTAAAAAATAAACTACCCAACAAACTGAAAGATCTAGGGAGTTTTACTATTCCTTATTTAATTGGTAGTTTAAATATTGATAATGCTTTGGCTGATTTAGGGGCTAGTATTAATGCCATGCCCTATAAAATGTTTAAACAACTAGGTATTGGGAAACCTAAACAAATTAGGATGAGTATTCAATTAGTGGATAGAACCATTAGATATCCTAGGGTGTTATTCAGGATGTGCTTGTTAAAATCGATAAATTCATATTCCCCGTTGACTTTGTTATATTGGACATGGATAAGGATAGTGAGGTACCTTTAATTTTAGGTCACCCCTTTTTAGCAACTGCTAGGACTATAATTAATATTGGTACGGGTGAACTTGTGCTTCGTATAGGTGACGAAATGATTACTCTCCAAGCACGTGATTCTATGAGAGTTTCTAGAGATTGAGATGATTTTAAATATTTTGTTAATGTGAGTAACCATGTGGCTCAACCTTCTTTGCAGGAAATCCCACGAGAAAACATGATGGAGCCATGTTACAATCAAGGTGACAAAAACTGTACAACATATGAAGAGCGAATGCTACATTTCGATGAACTAGATGAATAGCGAACACATGTCAAGGAGAAACCGAAAAAGCACGATAAAGAGCCAAAGTGATGCCATGATGAGCATATGAATGGGATAAACCAATTTAAGGTTGGGGACAAAGTACTACTGGAAAAAACAGATCCATGAATCTCCCCTTCGGAGCTCGAGTCAAATAGATCAACCTTATGAATGGTACTGAATATCTTTCCATACGGTACAGTCGAGGTAACCGATTCTGAGTTTAGCACATTTAAGGCAAACAATACTCGACTTAAACCTTATTTTGGTAATAACATTGTTAATGAGAAAGAGGAGCTTTGGCTCTGCGAACCACTGTAAGTTCGCATACAAGGTAGGTCGAGCTTAGACTCTAAATAAGTGCTTCTCGGGATGCAACCCGGGTGTTTAAATTTTTCTAATTCATTTAATTCCATTGCATGCTAATTAAAAAATCTCAAATAAAAAAATGCTTCTGACCCACACGGCCTGGACACACAAGCGTGTCCCAGGCCGTGTGCATAATGGGGCATTCGACAGTGAGTTACACAGCCGTGTGAGTCATTGGACTTAATTTTTCAAAATTTTGAAAGTTACATGGCCTAAGGTGGTCCACACGGCCTGGAGACACGAGCATGTCCTAGGTCATGTGAAGACTGGGCTTCTATTTCAAAACACACACAGCTTGAGAGAGGTGCACACGAACGTGTGACATGGTCGTGTGGCCTAACACGGGCCTTTACACTATCGTGTAACCCTTTTTTAACCCAAACCCTAATCGTCCTTTCTTTTACTTTGTCTTTTGACCATCCCCAACACCCTAGCTGCCGTCAAACCCCCTTCCAACTCTAGGCACCCTTCAACGCTCCCTTTTCATTCTTCTTTCTTCCTCCCTCCCTCTTTCTTTTTCCCTAACTGTCCCTCGCAGCCCCCACCCACACACACCAGCCTCACCCATTTTCTCCCTTCATCCACCACGCACACCACCCCCACAACCAGTCCCTGCCCTGTGCCCATCTCTTCCCCTTTTCCCTTACCGCTCACCTCGTCCTCCTCCCCTCCTTTTCTACGACGCAACACCACGAGCCTCCCTCCCATGCACCGTCAATTCTTCAATTGTTTGGTCTTTCCTTTTTCTTTTTCTTTTTATTATTTATTTATTTTTCATTTGTTTTACTTTTCCATTTTCACTAGTTCTATTATTATTTTTTTTTTATTTCTATACTTCTTAACATTATGTTTATTTTGTTTGCTATTTTTATTTTTTCCTTTGTTTTTATTTTTATTAGTCATATTAATATTATTATTTCGTAATCTTTATTTCTTCTTTTTGTGATAACCATTACTGTTATGTTCTTTCATTTTGGTTCTTTTTCGTATTACTTTTATTATTTTCATTTTTTTCCTCTTAATTATCATTATTGCATCTTATCATTGTTAAGCTTATACATGGTATTAGTTTTTAGGAAGCTGTGATTATAATTTTTCTTCTTATGGTATTATGTTTTCTTTTAATTTTTTACATTTATTTTTATTATTATATTTTTTTTGCCTGTTTCATGCTCAACTCTCTTAGCTGCATGTGCGATCTTATGATTTTCGTTGGATTCGACTTCGTTTTGTTACTATTTGAAATGATCCATTATGTTGATTCATGCTTTTGCATTAAATACTGAAATTGTTTTTGGTCATCTTTTCTTGTAGGCACATCACGACGAACACACGCGTGAAATCCAAGGTTGTCATCCCCATTTCAAAAAAGTAAAAGACTCCAGGCGCAACCTCCTCCTCAGGCACTTCCGCTCATGTACGCCATCCCTAACTCTGATTCTTACAGGGTCCCTAGGAGGACTTATATCATCATCTTTGACTAAGGCCATTCGGATTAGACTGATGTATTGATTGGGCCACTTTAGAGCAGGTCTAGTTAGCTGATCATATCCGCGCCATCATTGTTACACCTTATTGGGGCCGCTTATTTTCCATCATTGAGCCCACATACTCGGAGCTAACCTTAGAGTTTTGTTTGAAATTTCTCCTACAGCAGGTGAAGTCGACTCATGATGAACCGGCCACTATTACTTTTAGACTCGGTGGTACGACGTGACATATGAGTGTCTCAGAGTTCAGAGTTGCATTGGGACTCTACACTGCAAAATTCATGAGTGCTGAGGGGTTCCTTCGATTATACCGGCACATCCACTACTCACCATCTCTTTGCTGGGAAGATTTTACAGCGAGCACGACGCCTTATGACCCAAATCGGTCGAAGGCGACTTCTCTTCCTCAGGCTTTGCTGTAACATCCTGAATTTAGAATTTATGTTTGTGCATTATATCTTGTGGTAAGTTAGAAAAGAATATTAATTGTGTATGTTTTAAGGTCCTAAGAAGGCTCGGGGTTGAGTTGGGCTTTAGTAAAATTTTTGTGTTTAAGCATTTTAAGGAGAGAAGGTAAGTGGCATCAAGGCTTAAGGAAATAAGTGTGCATTTTGCTAGCACAAGTGAAGCTAGTAGAGGAGTGGTGTGGCGTTGAATGTATGGGCTTGAGGGAAGGGGTTCAAATCCCATCTAGTGCAAAATTTTTGATTAATTTTTTGTGCTATTCATCCAAGTGTCGGCCATGGTGGTATTTTTGGTAAGGAGAGACTTTTTATTTAAGGAAAGATGGCTAAGGAAATAAGGTAAGGATGAGTGGAAGGAAAGAAGAAAAAGAAAAAGGAAAGAGTAGGGAACATGTTGGCCAAAAGTGTGGAAGATGTTTTGGAAAGAATTTTGGTCAACAATCTTCCTTTACGCAAAAAGTAATACACGGTTTGTAGGGAAAAAGGGATAGCTAAATTTTCTTTAGGCAATTGGCAATTTTTGGTGCTTGAGAGGTTGCTTTCTCCTTAGCATTTTGGTGTCATTTTCTTTCTCCAATTTTTTTTCCTCTTTGTCGTAACTCCAAAGCCAAAAAGAGAGCATCTTTTTCTCTTGTTTTGGCCGAAACCCTCATTGCATCTTTGCTTCTTTCCCTTTGATAGCCGAACCTCTCTAATGCTCTTTTGACCATCACCTCATTTCTTCTTCACCATTTTTCTAAACCATTCTCCTTTTCTCTTAAATCAATATTCTTGTAACCGAATCTTTTTGCTTATTTTCCCTCCATAGCCGAACTTTTGAACCCTTCATCTCTTCATCACAATTTCTTTCTCATTTGTGTTGACACCCTCTTCTTCGAACAAATCGGTAAGTGGTTTCTTTAACTTTCTCTTTTCTTTCTAGCCGAATTAGTGTCTATCACTATTCGGTTGTGTAACTTGTTTCTAAACCGAAATGGTGTTTTCTACTACTCCTTCACATCTTAATCATCCTCTTTTTCGTAGTGATCTAAGTAATGGCTGAATATCATCCTAGCCGATTCAATTCTAGCCTTAAGACAATCGATGGAAATCGGATTCAATATCGTTAAGGTAAGGAGTTTATTCTTGGATCTTTCGAAATATCTTTACTCGTTTAGGATACAAATCGGACCGAAGTTTTGACTAAACAGTTATTATAGGGATTTATCGTTCGTTCTTATTCAATTGTTGATCCTTCGAAAATAAAGGTGAGCCGAATCTTATCACTAAAATAACTACTTTCTCTCATAGTAGTAGTTTTCTAACCGAGATTTTCCTATGGAGGCAAGTGGAACCGATTCGAAAGGAAAAGCGATCGGAGAAGTCAAAAGGAGTGGATTTGCGATTCCTACTCTAAGTTCAAGCGTAGAGAGGTTTCGGCAGTTCGAGATTTTCCACCGGGTTGTGGACCGTCATCCGGTGAGAATAGACAAATCGTGGTCATTCACGATACCGAGGGTAAGCGTTTCAATAGATTGCTTGGTTTAGATCTATATTTAATAAAAATCTCGTTCATTAGATTAATTGAGTATTATGTTTTCATCGGTGGCGACAATCAAGAGAGTTTAATACTCACCGGTGTGTAATCTCACACCGTAATTCCGTAGATCCACGATTCAGTAACATGTTTGATAGTAGATTGTTATTATTATACGATTAAAAATCGTAAAATTGGCATAAAATGAGAAATTGGCTTAAAGTACATTATTTTTTTAGATCTTTCGAAATCGTTATTAAAATTGTTAAAATTACAAAAATACCCCTATGGGCCGAATTACCAAAATGCCCCTATGGGCCGATTTACGAAAATACCCTCAATGGGCCGTTTTTATCAAAATGCCTTATCAGGCTGAATTGCTTAATATCCTTAAAAGTGTTGATTACGAAAATGCCCCTATGGACCAATTTACGAAAATGCCCCTAATGGGCTGGTTTACTAAAATGCCCCTAATGGGCTGATTTGCTAGAATGCCTTAGTGGGCCTAATGACAAAATGCTATGATGGGCTGATTCACCATAATAAATTACTAGGTTAATGATTGTTGTTTCTCTATATGTGGATATTATGTTTTATTATGTATGATGCATTTACATACTTTGCATAGGATGGGAAAAATGTTGAAGAGAAGTGTAGCCTGGTGGCAATGCCACAAAAAAATGTTTATTATAATGTTTACGTATGATATCGGTGGCTTGGCCACAATAAAATATTATAAATGGCAATTGGCTTGCGAATTGGTGTGATTGGCGGGGTGGGTTGACTTGATCCCCACAGGTGTGATAGGCTGGAACGGGGGTGTGTTGGATGGATGGGTTGGGTTGCATACATGTCATATTATTAATATGTAAATGGGCTTAGGTCCAAGTTATTGCTAAATGGATTCAGGCCCAGTGGATGTCGGTAAGGGGGTTATTCACTGAGTTCTAGTAACTCACCCCTTTTTCCTTAACCATTGCAGGTAATGCTCAGTGACGTGGGACTTGGGCCATGGATGACTCGGTGGAGGCCATATTTCAGAAATGGTTTTAATTGTACTATAGATTTCTATTTCCGTTCATTTTATTACTTCTATTATTTTGAGTTTTTTTTTATATTGTAATAAGGCCTCTAGAATATTTTATTTTTTTTGCTTTATGTTTGACGTACTTATTATCTTGCTCAAATTGTTTTAAATGGGAATTTTTCTAAAAACTTAAATGAAGATTTTCCAAAATAGATTAACAAATGGATTTCATAACAAACCTTGACAAATATTTCAACTCGAAAATTTTCTCTCAAATTATCAACAATGTTTTCAAAAGTCATAGTTTATAAGATCTCTTGTTCAAATTATCGATTTATCAATCAATCTTCGAGGTTAGAAGTATTTTATCAAATCTTTCAAATCAAACTTGTTTTTCTTGATTATAACAAATCAATACCTATTTTAGTACGAATAAAAAGGATTTAACATGTTTTTCTCATGTGACATGTCAGATCAGGTCATAACACATGGGCCGGATTTGGGGTGTTACATTTTATGGTATCAGAGCCCGATTGCCAAACTCGACTGTGGTTTGGGTTCAAAAGTGTTTTTCAAAGCTGTGTGAATTTTAAATTATAAATGCATGTTTTAAAGGAAGTATGGCACCACGAGTATCCGGCACCAAGTCAAGTAAGTTTATGTTTTATTTTATGATTATGATTATTGTGGTATGACTGTAGAAATACTCTAGAACTTTTAGTTTTAGGAGTTGAAACTATAGAGTTGAGACTATAGGATGCGTTTTGCGAAAACGACTTTACTTCTTATACTTCATAAAATATTGTTTAATAAACACTGGAATAGCATACTGATTCATAAGACTCTTAATCAAATTAAATCGAATTAGCAAATATGAGCTAGAAGACGTGGACGCGGTAGACGTGGCCGTGGTAGAGGTCGTGGCGCTAATGTTGTATCTGAGGCATCGGGATATATGTCGGAAATGGACGCACCTGCGTCACCTGTGACTGAAGCTGGGTCACATGATCGTATGAGGGAGGACGACGCTCTATCCTAAGCAATGTTGCGAGTTCTGGAAAGGGTTGCTGGGGCAAGAACTGGGTCAGCAGCTCATGGGTCAATATCGGAGCGACTCAGATCAAATGGAGCTGAGGTTTTTAGGGGTATCTCGGGTGTAGCCCCAATTGTAGCGGAGTACTGGCTTGAGGCGGTGGAGTGGATCATGGACGATTTGGATTGCACCGCCGAGCAGAAACTGAAAGAAGTAGTGTCTTTGCTGAGAGACGAGGCGTATCAGTGGTGGCTCACTGTCCGGGAAGGCACTCAGGCTGATCGTATTACCTAGGAATTCTTTAAAACCGCATTTCAAGGAAAATATGTCGGGGCTAGCTATGTAGATGCCCGAAGGAAGGAATTCTTGAATATGGTCCAAGGAGGTAAATCTGTGGTAGCATACGAGGCGGAATTTTTGCGTTTGAGTCGGTATGCCCGTCGAATAGTGCCGACTGACTACGAACGCTGTGTGCATTTTGAGGACGGGTTACGTGATGAGTTGCGGGTACTGATAGCCCCACAGAAGGAGAGAAATTTTTCCACACTAGTGGAGAAAGCCAAGACAGCTGAAGAGGTTAAACACTCGGAGCGGCAAAATCGAGACAAGGATAGGGGCAGGAGTAAGAGAGGCTCTGGGTACTCAGGTCCTGCCAGAGGTTTTCAAAAGAGGCCCAGGAATGAGGAGCCAGCTCAAGCGAGAGTACAAGCTGCTACTAATCAGTTACAGCCATGTGTGGATTGTGGAAAACTTCACTCGGGTGAATGCTAGAAGAGAACTGGTGGTTGTTTCAGATGTGGTTCCAAAGATCATCGGTTTAAGGATTGTCCTCGACAGCCTGCTCATACTCAGGGGGTTCGTAACGATTTTGTGCAGACAGCTAGAGGCGCTCAGCAGCCATCGAAAGGCCGTGGGCCAGGTCGAGGTGGTAATGGCGTAGGACGAGGTTAGGGTGCACCGGGTAGAGGTACTGGTAATAGGGGTAACGCGGAGGCGAGACAGCCAGGGTTGGTCTATGCGGTCAGACGTCGAGAGGATGGCGGTGCACCTGATGTCATAATCGGTACGTTTTTCATAGCTGATGTACCTGTTACTGCTTTGATAGATATTAGATCCACCCATTCGTATGTTACTTGTGCTGTGTCTGGAACTTTGAACATTAGATCTGAGATTTCTGCTAGAGAAACAACTGTGATTAGCCCTTTACGACAGTCAGTAGTAATAAATAAGTTGTTTAGGGATGTGCCCTTAGAAGTTGAGGGGGAAGTTTTTCTGGCGGATTTGATGGAACTGCCATTCGGCGAGTTCGATCTCATTTTGGGCATGGACTGGTTGGTTAAACATCATGCGAACTTGGACAGTGCTGCAAAGCAGATGGTACTAAGAACTTCGGAGGATAAGGAAGTGATGATGATAGGTGAAAAAAGAAACTATCTGTCTAATGTGGTATCTACTTTAAAGGAAGAAAAGTTGGTGCGAAAGGGATGTGGAGCGTTCTTAGCCTTTATCAGTGCTCTGGATGCCAAAGAGTTGTCGGTAGAAACCGTTAGAACGGTGGAAGAGTTTTCAGACGTCTTTCCCGAAGATCTTCCAGGATTGCCTTCGGATCGAGAGGTAGAGTTTGGCATTGAGCTGTTGCCAGGAACGGCTCCAGTGTCCATTGCTCCTTATAAAATGGCACTGAAGGAGTTAGCGGAGCTTAAAGCTCAAATTTAGGAGTTGCTAGATCGCGGATTCATTCGACCAAGTGTGTCACCGTGGGGAGCATCGGTTTTATTCGTTAAAAAGAAGGATGGGTCGATGCCTATATGCATCGATTATAGGCAATTGAATAAGTTAACGATCAAGAATAAGTATCCGTTACCAAGGATTGATGATCTGTTCGATCAGTTACGAGGAGCTTCGATTTTCTCGAAGTTAGATTTGAGATTGGGTTATCACCAGCTTAAGGTCAAGGAGGCGGATATTTACAAGATTGCGTTCTGAACTAGTTATGGACATTACGAGTTTTTAGTGATGCCGTTCGGGTTGACAAATGGACCAGCTGCATTTATGAATATGATGAAACGAGTCTTCCAACCCTATTTAGACCAGTTTGTGGTGGTGTTCATAGATGATATCTTGGTGTACTCGAAGACTGAAGAAGAGCATGATGCGCATCTACGAGTTGTATTGCAGATATTAAGAGAAAAGCAACTGTATGCCAAATTCAGTAAGTGTGAATTTTGGTTGAAGGAAGTGACCTTTTTGGGGCATGTTGTGTCTGCCGAAGGAATTAGAGTTGATCATCGGAAAGTCGAGGCTGTATTGGATTGGAAGCCACCAAAGACAGTGGCCGAAATTTGGAGTTTTCTAGGGTTGGTTGGATATTATAGGCGGTTCGTTGAGGGGTTTTCGTTGATTACTGCACCCCTAATTAAGCTGTTGCGTAAGGGAGTATCGTTTGTGTGGTCAGATAAATAGCAAGAGAGCTTTGAGAAATTGAAAAAGATTCTGACAAAAGCGCCAGTATTGATTCAACCTGAGGCTGGTAAGGAGTTTATAGTTTACTGTGATGCGTCACACACGGGTTTGGGATGTGTGTTGATGCAAGGGGGAAAAGTGGTGGCTTATGCATCTCGTCAATTAAGGCCTCATGAGGTGAACTATCCCACGCATGACTTGGAGTTAGCTGCAGTGGTGTTTGCTCTAAAGATTTGGAGGCACTATCTGTACGGGGAGAAGTCGATTATCTATACGGATCATAAGAGTCTAAAGTACCTCCTTACCCAGAAGGAGTTGAACTTAAGACAGCGGAGGTGGATAGAACTGTTGAAAGATTACGACTTCTCAATCGAGTATCATCTAGGAAAGGCTAACGTGGTGGCTGATGCGTTAAGTCGAAAGGTGATATCGGATTTGAGAGCGATGTTCGCTCATCTCAGCCTTTATGAAGATGGTAGCCTGTTGGCTGAACTTCAGGTGAAGCCTGCATGGATAAGCCAGATTAAGGAAAAGCAGTTGATAGATGAAGTGTTAGGTTCGCGACTTCAGCAAGTGGAAGGTGGTGAGATAGGGGATTTTGGATTGAATAGTGACGGAGTATTGTGTTTCCGCGGAAAAATTTGTATGCCCAAGGATTCATAATTGAGGCAAATGATTCTGTGTGAGGCGCATAGTAGCCCATATGCTATGCACCCCTAGGGAAACAAAATGTATAGAGACCTCCGTGAGCAGTATTGGTGGCCAGGGTTGAAACAGGAGGTTACTGATTTCGTGAGTAAGTGCTTAACATGTCAGCAGGTGAAGGCGGAACATCAATTGCCGTCAGGGTTACTTCAACCAGTGAAAATTCCATTATGGAAATGGGAAAGGATAACGATGGACTTTGTTAGTGGGTTACCCTTAACGCCTACTAAGAAAGATTTAGTATGGGTAATTGTAGATCGGTTGACGAAGACTGCTCATTTCCTACCTGTTCGTACGGATTATTCATTGCAGAAGTTGGCCAAGTTGTATGTAGCAGAGATCGTGAGGTTACATGGGGTACCAGTGTCTATCATATCAGACAGGGATCCTAGGTTTACATCACAGTTTTGGAAGGCTTTACATGAAGCTTTAGGAACAAGGTTAAATTTCAGCACGGCATTTCATCCTCAGACAGATGGTCAGTCAGAGAGAGTAATCCAGATTCTGGAAGTTAAGGGGCTGTGTAATTGACTTCAGGGGTAGTTGGGAAGATTTCCTACCATTAGCAGAGTTTGCATACAACAACGGCTATCAATCCATCATCCAGATGGCACCCTACGAGGCGTTGTATGGTCGTAGGTGTCGTACTCCTACTTGTTGGACTGAGCTGGGGGAGCGACAGTTATTGGGTCCTGAGTAGATCTCGGAGACGAAGGAACAAGTTAAGGTAATTCGGGCTCGGTTAAAAAAAGCTTCGGACAGGCAAAAATCGTACACGGATCTGAAGCATAAAGATATAGAGTTTGCGGTGGGAGATCAGGTCTTTCTGAAGGTCTCACCTTGGAAGAAGATCTTTAGATTTGGACGAAAGGGCAAGTTGAGCCCTAGGTTCATCGGACCATACTGTGTACTGAAGCGTGTTAGGCCAGTGGCTTATCAGCTGGAGTTACCTCCGGAGTTAAATTAGATACATAGTGTATTCCATGTCTCTATGTTAAGGCGTTATCGTTCGGATCCGTCTCATGTCGTACCAGTGGAGGAAGTTGAGTTAAGACCTGACTTGTCTTTTGGAAAGGAGACAATGCAGATTTTGGATCGAGATGTTAAGGTGCTAAGAAGGAAGTTAGTTCCGCTGGTCAAAGTATTATGGCATAACCACGGGACAGAGGAAGCTACATGGGAGCCAGAGGACGCGATTCGGCAACAATATCCTCATCTCTTTTAATCAGGTAAATTTCGAGGCTGAAATTTTCTTTAATGGGGTAGAATTGTAACATCCTAAATTCAGAATTTATGTTTGTGCATTATATCTTGTGGTAAGTTAGAAAAGAATATTAATTGTGTATGTTTTAAGGTCCTAAGAAGGCTTGAGGTTGAGTTGGACCTTAGTAAAATTTTTGTGTTTAAGCACTTTAAGGAGAGAAGGTAAGTGGCATCAAGGCTTAAGGAAATAAGTGTGCATTTTGCTAGCACAAGTGAAGCTAGTAGAGGAGTGGTGTGGCATTGAATGTATGGGCTTGAGGGAAGGGGTTCAAATCCCATCTAGTGCAAAATTTTTGATTAATTTTTTGTGCTATTCATCCAAGTGTCAGCTATGGTGGTATTTTTGGTAAGGGGAGATTTTTTATTTAAGGAAAGATGGCTAAGGAAATAAGGTAAGGATGAGTGGAAGGAAAGAAGAAAAAGAAAAAGGAAAGGGTAGGGAACATGTTGGCCAAAAGTGTGGAAGATGTTTTGGAAAGAATTTTGGTCAACAATCTTCCTTTAGGCAAAAGGTAATACACGGTTTGTAGGGGCGAAAGGGATAGCCGAATTTTCTTTAGGCAATTGGCAATTTTTGGTGCTTGAGAGGTTGCTTTCTCCTTAGCATTTTGGTGTCATTTTCTTTCTCCAATTTTTTTCCTCCAAAGCCAAAAAGAGAGCATCTTTTTCTCTTGTTTTGGCCGAAACCCTCATTGCATCTTTGCTTCTTTCCCTTTGATAGCCGAACCTCTCTAATGCTCTTTTGACCATCACCTCATTTCTTCTTCACCATTTTTCTCAACCATTCTCCTTTTCTCTTAAATCAATATTCTTGTAACCGAATCTTTTTGCTTATTTTCCCTCCATAGTTGAACTTTTGAACCCTTCATCTCTTCATCACAATTTCTTTCTCATTTGTGTTGACACACTCTTCTTTGGACAAATCGGTAAGTGGCTTCTTTTACTTTCTCTTTTCTTTCTAGCCGAATTAGTGTCTATCACTATTAGGTTGTGTATCTTGTTTCTAAACCGAAATGGTGTTTTCTTCTACTGCTTCACATCTTAATCATCCTCTTTTTCGTAGTGATCTAAGTGGGTGGCTGAATATCATCTTAGCCGATTCAATTCTAGCCTTAAGACAATCAGTGGAAATCGGATTCAATATCGTTAAAGTAAGGAGTTTATTCTTGGATCTTTCGAAATATCTTTACTCATTTATGATACAAATCGGACCGAAGTTTTGACTAAACGATTATTATAGGGATTTATTGTTCGTTCTTATTCAATCGTTGATCATTCGGAAATAAAGGTGAGCCGAATCTTATCACTAAAATATCTACTTTCTCTCACAGTAGTAGTTTTCTAACCGAGATTTTCCTATGGAGGCAAGTGGAACCGATTCGAAAGGAAAAGCGATCAAAGAACTCAAAAGGAGTAGATCTACGATTCCTACTCCTAAGTTCAAGCGTAGAGCGGTTTCGGTGGTTCGAGATTTTCCATCGGGTTGTGGACCGTCATCCGGTGAGAATAGATCAATCGTGGTCGTTCACGATACCGAGGGTAAGCGTTTCAATAGATCGCTTGGTTTAGATCTAGATTTAATAAAAATCACATTCATTAGATTAATCGAGTGTTATGTTGTCATAGGTGCCAACAATCAAGAGAGTTTAATACTCACCGTAATCAGGTGTGTAATCTCACACCGTAATTCCGTAGATCCATGATTTGGTAACATGTTTGATAGTAGATTGTTATTATTATACGATTAAAAATCGTAAAATTGGCATAAAATGAGAAATTGGCTTAAAGTACATTATTTTCTTAGATCTGTCGAAATCATTATTAAAATTGTTAAAATTACGAAAATACCCCTATGGGCCGATTTACGAAAATACCCTCAATGGGCCGTTTTTATCAAAATGCCTTAACGGGCCGAATTGCTTAATATCCTTAAAAGTGTTGATTACAAAAATGCCCCTACGGTCGATTTACGAAAATGCCCCTACAGCTGATTTACGAAAATGCCCCTAATGGGCTGATTTACTAAAATGCCCCTAATGGGCCGATTTGCTAGAATGCCTTAGTGGGCCGAATGACAAAATGCTATGATGGGCTGAGTCACCGTAATGAATTACTAGGTTAATGATTGTTGTTTCTCTATGTGTGGATATTATGTTTTATTATGTATGATGCATTTACATACTTTGCATGGGATGGGAAAAATGTTGAAGAGAAGTGTAGCCTGGTGGCAATGCCACAAAAAAATGTTTGTTATAATGTTTACGTATTATATCGGTGGCTTGGCCACAATAAAATATTATAAATGGCAATTGGCTTGTGAATTGGTGTGATTGGCGGGGTGGGTTGACTTGATCCCCACAGGTGTGATTGGCTGGTACAGGGGTGTGTTGGATGGATGGGTTGGGTTGCATACATGTCATATTATTATTATTATGTAAATGGGCTTAGGTCCATGTTATTGCTAAATGGATTCAGGCCCAATGGATGTCGGTAAGGGGGTTATTCACTGAGTTCTAGTAACTCACCCCTTTTTCCTTAACCCTTGCATGTAATGCTCAGCGACGTGGGACTTGGGCCATGGATGACTCGGTGGAGGCCATACTTCAGAAATGGTTTTAATTGAACTTTAGATTTCTATTTTCGTTCATTTTATTACTTTTACTATTTTGGGTTTTTTTTATATTGTAATAAGGCCTCTGGAATATTTTATTTTTTTGCTTTATGTTTGACGTACTTATTATCTTGCTCAAATTGTTTTAAATGGGAATTTTTCTAAAAACTTAAATGAAGATTTTCCAAAATAGATTAACAAATGGATTTCATAACAAACCTTTACAAATATTTCAACTCGTAAATTTTCTCTCAAATTATCAACAATGTTTTCAAAAGTCATAGTTTATAAGATCTCTTGTTCAAATTATCGATTTATCAATCAATCTTCGAGGTTAGAAGTATTTTATCAAATCTTTCAAATCAAACTTGTTTTCTTGATTATAACAAATCAATACCTATTTTAGTAAGAATAAAAAGGATTTAACATGTTTTTCTCATGTGACATGTCAGATCCGGTCATAACGTATGGGTCGGGTTTGGGGTGTTACATTTGCACTACATTCATGTCATATTGGCTTACACATTGATCGGTAGGAGAGAGAGCACCAAGGTCGTCGGTACAACTGATGCATATTTTTTGTGTAGCATGGCCACGGGGCGTACCTTTAATCTTGCCTATTTCATCGCCCTTGCTATTTGCCATCAGACAGAGCGTAGTAGGAGGGGCCCTATCTGTTTATGCCCTTACATGACTTGACTCACACATCACGTCGGTCTCCTTGACACAATAGAGCAGTCATCCGCCCTTACACTAGTTGGACAGATGTCCCCACAGGGATTCTCGAGTATGAATCACATGAGGATGATCAAGCGACTTCGTGGAGTGGATCTTCCTCAATACCGACTACCTCATTCCGACCCTCAGGATGAGCATCAGGACTTTACTGATGATATCCTTGTCTACCACGAGGTTCCACCTTCAAGTCACCATCCTACTTCTTTTGTTGCTACCTTAGAGGACCTTTTCGAGCGGTTCACTCACTTCGAGCAGCATTGCTTTCAAAGGTTCGACTGTATTGGCGCGACTTTGCTGCAGGTCTGTCAGCACCTCCATATATCCTCTTCAGTGCCGGTGACTCACAATACCGATGCCTCTGACGATGAGGACCATTAAGTTTATTTCTTTCTTTTTATTTTTATTTTTAGTTGTTTTATTTTTATGTCCTTAAACTTCTTTCATTTTTTTTATCTTTTGAACTATAATTTTAATCTTTATGGTTGTTTATAATTGAGTTGTAACCTCTTAATATTCTTCACTATTTGTTTTTATTTTCTTATTAGCTTGTACATAATCATGTACTTCACTTTCAATTGCCTACAATTCCACTTTTCACCATTTTGGCGATTTCATCTAATATTCAGGGCAGTTTCAGTTTTCTCTCTCTCTTATGATATTCTGTTTATACTATGATTATAAATGTTTGTACATTGAGGACGATGTACATCTTAAGTGTGGGGAGGTTATTTATATAATTATTAGAAAATCCCTGAATTATGTATTGTATTTAAGTAATTTTTTCATACTTCCATTAGAATGAATTTTGGTCGATTTGAGAGTTGATTTGCTTTGGATTAATTTGTAGATATTTGTGCATTGGTTGATTTAAACTTTAAGACATGAGAGAATCAAGCATACTAAGTTATTTTTTAGAAATTAAAAAATTTAGGTTGTTTCCCTAAATTGAGGTTTTATCTTGAAGTTTGAGATTTGAAAGTTTGACATCAAAACCATGATTTTTGGTGAGATTTTGAGCCTTTAAAGTATATGTTTTTCTTGCTCATTTTATTATTGGTTATGAGTGTGTCAATTTGATTTTTTATTTTAACACTTGCTTCGATTATACATCTCGATACCCTACCTTTGATTTCATATACTGAGATGATAAAGGCACTTAGTTTTTAACCCACTTATCCCATAAAAAGCCTGCCTTTTTAATTAACCCTTAGTGAACCCTATTGAGCCTAACACACCGTTTCTTGATTTAACCATTAATGATAACCCATAACTCATTTTTTTCGTTGAGACTTTTTCATGTTTTATTAACTCCTTTTTTGTGGAGATTTGATTTGGTTAGTTGCTTAGCTATGCTCTTCTGGTTGATTTGCTGAATTATTTCTTCTTGTTCTAAAAGAAGAAGAAGAAGAAGAAGAAGAAGAAGAAGAAGAAGAAGATCAATTTTTTTTGTTTTTATTTAGTTCTTTTTTGATTGAGCTTAAACAATTAAATTCATATTTTGAGAAAAAACACATTTTTGTTCTTGAATAGTTCTTGATTGATGCACTTGTTTTAATTCATAGTTGTTAATTTTTCTAGTTTGGTAAGTTATCAACTCGATCTCAATTATAACAATTTTTTCTAGCCCTTATCCACACCCTTAACGTTAACCCCATTACAACCACTTAAATACATTTTGATTAGTGTGTCATATCATTTTATAGTGGTGGAGATTTGATTTTCAAGCAAGCCTATGGCAATGACATTTCTTGTTCGACTATTAAGTGCTTATTCTTGAACCTTAAACACTTCGAGTGATTTGAGTGAATCTTTAGTGAGGATGTCAATTCTTATAGATTTTGGATTAAAGGTAATTACTTAGATAAGGGGAGATACCTATGTTTTCATGTTTTAAAATTTTTGAGCTTAGATTGTTTGAGTCTTTAGTGTCCTTTTAGTTGAATTACCAATGCATGATTATTTGCGAATTATCTCGAAACATTATTGATGAGAATTATAAGTTGAGAAAAATCAATTTAAATTGAGTTGAGGATTTTTCTTGAGGATAAGCAAATGCTTAAGTGTGGGGATATTTGATAAATGATAAAACTAACATATTTTAATCTCATTCTTAATGCGTTTTTGGATGATTATTTATGCAAACTGGTGAATTTGATGCTCCTAATCCCTTTAATTCATGTTCTTATACTTAGGTGAGCATTTGGGAGCAAAAATTGAAAAAATCAGAGAAAAAGAGCAGATTTAAGGAGCCACATGGGCTGGGCACACGCCAATGTGACCCACACAAGCTAGGCACATGCTCATGTGCCAGCCCGTATCAATTTCGCACCCTACTTCCCAAATACGCGAAAAAACACAATTTTTAGGCTTTCTCTAAAGTCTATAAATACCAAATAGAAGAAGAGATAGGGGGAGCCATCAGAGAAGATCGAAGAAAACACTCGAAGAACACCATCGAAGCCAACTCGGAAGCAGATCTCCATCAATATTGAAGATCTCCTTTTAATTTCTTTCGAAGTTTTTATGAGTTTCTTTAAGTCTTGTGGTTATTCTGACTTTGAGATGTTTTCATTTAGGATTATGAACTAATTCCCTAGATACCTAGGGAAGATGAAACCTAAGATGAATTCTATTATTTGATTTTTGATTTACATGATAAGTATTTGATTCTTGTTCTCAATTATGTGGGCTTATTTCTTGTTTTAATATTTCTGGGATATTAATTCATGGTAATGTGATTAATTCAATAGAGGAAAAGTCCCTGTTTAAGAGTAGATTTATCATAATTGAGTGGAGTTACATGAAATCTTAGAAATAAGACGACATAAATCTACCGGATTAGAGTCAAATCTAATAGGAAATCCATAAATCAAATTAATGCGACGATAAGGGTTTTAATTAGAAAAAGGTTTCAACTAATCAACCTAGAGTTAGTTGTTCTTACTTTTGAAAGGGATATTAACATAATTTAGGGATTTCTACGGATCAAGACACCAAGCGAATAAATCGTCTAATTTAGATTTATAACAATAGGTGAAGTTTAGGTGGATTCTTTCCTGGGTATTGTTTCTCTCATTGGTTAATATTCGATTATTTCCTTGATTCATTCTCTGTTGCGTTCCTAGTTAAATTAGTTTAGTAATTTTAGCTTTAAAATCCATCACTCCAAATTGTCGACTAAATAATAAGAAAACGGTAATTACTAATACTTTTAGTCCTCGTGGATACGATATCTTTACTCACAGTAGCTATACTATTGTTCGATAGATGCACTTTCCTTTGTCGTTTTTATAGTTAGTTTTGTGACCATCAGCACTCTATTTGGATGACAAGGCCATGCAAAACTGGGTCATAAGGATGTCAATTTGACCTAGTAAAAGTGTGCTACATGATGGAAAAGTATGGTTACTTATTGGACTAAGAAACTGTCCTACAAGGGGAATTAAAGCCCAATTTCGGCACAAGAAAACGGCTACCAAAAATTAAGTTTTGGGATATTTTGTTGAAGGTCCTTGAAGTTGGAAAGATGTCGAAAATCAGCACACAAGTCCACCCTTTGAAACTGTCCATCTTATGGCTATTAATAACAAAGTTTTGAATTCAAAATGAAGCAACCAAGCCATCCCCTTTTCCACAATTCGTGGTCAACCAAGCATGAGAGAAGGAGGAGGAATTTCAGATTCTATTTTTAGTAAACTTCACCCTTACCTTCACCTATAAATACCACACATGTTTCAGCTTTCAAAGCATCCCTCATCCCTTAATCCATTCATACATTAAGTATTCTCTCATTTCCTCTCTTGTTCTCTTTTCCATACGCCTAGCCTTCATATTTTCCTTTCCATTCTTTAGCCAAAAAAAGCTTCGTCAAGACACTTCCTTGGCTGGCCATATTAAAAAACCTTAGCAAAAGAGCAACGAGCAAAACAGAGGAACACATCAGTCAGAAAGACCTGAAAGGCTGCTAAACTGAATTAGAGTTTACTCTTTCCTTCTTGTTATTTAATTTAATCATGTTTGTTATGTGTTTATTGTTCTTGACACCAACAATGATAGCTTAATCCTATTTGCTAGGATGATTATGTTAATTCAATAATATTCGTTTGATTCATGTTTAATATGTTTGTGCCTCTGTCGATCATGTTTTCAATTAAAATCAAGATGTAACATCCCGAAATTGGGCCTAGTAGGATTGGGGCTATTGGGCCTTGGGCTGAGGAGTGTTTAAAATCTTCGAGAATATGAGAATGGTGTTATCGAAAATTGGACTTATTAGTTAAGTGAATTTGGAAGGTTACGAGGTTTCTATGAAGTCCCGGGTTTAATTGGGCCTTAGGAAAAATTTGGTATTTTAGCACTTTAAGGAGAGATGGTAAGTAGCTTCAAGACTTATAGAAATAAATGAGTAAAGTGCTTGCATAAATGAGCTATTGGTAAGAAGGATATGATGCCACATGATGGACTTGAAGGGAAGAGGTTCAAATCACTTTGTGTGCAAATTTTGACTAATATTTTTGCACTCTTTCCTTAAGTGTCGGCCAAGAGGTAATTATGGTAAGTTTGACTTCTTTATTTTTGGAATGAGGGCTAAAGAAATAAGGCAAGGTGGAAGTTGGGGAAAGGAATCAAGAGAAATAGGAAAGAAAGGGGGACATGAGGCTTATTTCGTGGGTGATGTTTTGGAAAGCTTGGGTGGCCAAACTCTTATCCTAGGGGGGATGCATGTGGACGGTTTTGGGGAGAATAGGTAGCTGAATTATTTTTATTTTGGCATTTGGTTAAGACTTAGTAGTGTTTTGGCAAAAATTCCATTTGGAAACTTTGTGTCATTTCTCCCAATTTTGCAACCCTCCTTGCCGAAACATATTAGCACAATAGTGCACTGCTTTTCTCTTTTGTTTGGTCACATACTCATTTTCTTTCCACCTTCCTTAATAGCCGAATATCATTGTTCGATTCTCTCCATAGCTGAACCTATTACCACCCTACTTCTTCACCATTTCTTTTCCTTTCGTGTTGGACAATCTCTTCTTAATCAAATCGGTAAGTGATCGTATTTTCCTCTTTTCATTTCTTTTTCTTTTTCTTTCAAGCTGTATATAGGTGAAAGGGGGTGTATTGTGGTGATTCTTTCTCAAGCCGAATAAGGTGTGGCTAACATTGTTTTTGTGTTAATCACTTCTAAGGACTCGAAGTACTTTATCGGAGGGCCAATCAAACACCTATCCCTCATAATAAGAGACTCGGATTGTTGGTAAGTGATAGATTGTTAATCAATCGCAATATTTGGTTGAAGATGTAAATTGGGTTTTGGACTAATAGTTGACCGATTGTACCTTTAGGTGCCGCGGAGAGTATCGTGTTACGGATTCCGAATAAGGTGTGCAATCCCGTACCTTCCGTATATGTATCTGAAATGGTGTGTAATCTCACACTTCTCTGAAAGTTTGTATGAAATATTCTGTGAATCAGTCGAAATACCGAATAAAACCGAAAACCGGCATCCGTGATCACTCGGAAGTGCGTATGATCGTAGTGGAAATCGTATTTTTGTAATAAAACAGTTTCAATCAGAAACAGTGATGTGTATTTGAAAAATCACGAAAAATAAGAGGAAGGGAATTAATAAGTGAATAAAATATCAAATCAAAGCTTACTGTGTCTATTTTAATATGGAAGAAACGGAGAAGGAAAAGGAATTTTATATTTTGAGATATGTTAATTTTAGTGAGACTGGTTCTGAATGACTTCGGGGTATTCAGTTCTGTCTTGGAAAAATCGTATAAAATTATACAAAGTGAATTAAGAGTTATAATTGATATGTATGGATTCCTTAGTGAACCTATTTTCAATAGAAACAAGTGGGAGCAGTAGATGAAAAGTGCACAGTAAGATATTTGTGATTAAGGTAAGAGAGGTCAGAATCATAGGACAGAGAAACAAGGGAAACTTTAAGGAATAAACTGTACTAAATGGTTAAGCTAAAAATTCTGGAAAAATTATAGTAGAAAGATATAAGAGTCTAGTTTCAAGGAAAATTTCGAGAGTATCGTGTTACGGATTCCGAATAAGGTGTGTAATCCCGTACCTTCCGTATACGTATCTGAAATGGTGTGTAATCTCACACTTCTCTGAACATTTGTATGAAATATTCTGTGAATCTGTCGAAATATCGAATAAAACCGACATCCGTGATCACTCGGAAGTGCGTATGATCGTAGTAGAAATCATATTTTTGTAATAAAATAGTTTCGGTCAGAAACAGTGATGTGTATTTGAAAAATCATGAAAAATAGGAGGAATGGAATTATAAGTAAATAAGATATCAAATCAAAGCTTACTGTGTCTATTTTAATATGGAAGAAACGAAGAAGGAAAAGGAATTTTATATTCTGAGATATGTTAATTTTAGTGAGACTGGTTTTGAATGACTTTGGGGTATTCTGTTCTATCTTGAAAAAATCGTATAAAATTGTACAAAGTGAATTAAGAGTTATAATTGATATGTATGGATTCCTTAGTGAACCTATTTTCAATAGAAACAAGTGGGAGCAGTAGATGAAAAGCATACAGTAAGATATTTGTGATTAATTTAAGAGAGGTCAGAATCATTGGACAGAGAAACAAGGGAAACTTTAAGGAATAAACTGTACTAAATGGTTAAGCTAAAAATTCTGGAAAAATTATAGTATAAAGATATACGAGTCTAGTTTCAAGGAAAATTTACGGATTTAGATTTCGAGTTTCCTAACTTGAGTTATAGTCAGTTTAGGCAGTATGACGCAGATGGACAGTTTCGATTTTATGCCCCAAATTAGTAATTAAGCCTAGGTTGCGAAATTACCATCATACCCTTAAAGGGTAATTTACCCTTAGTGGGTATGATTACCGAATTATGGAAATGCCCTTATGGGCCGAGTTACGAAAATGCCCCTAATGGGCCAAATTACGAAATGTCCCTATGGACCGAATTATGAAAATACCCTTTATGGGCCAAATTGAAATATGTTGCTATATGGGCCGTTTGATATTTGCTATATGGGCCGATTGATAATTTTTTGTATGGGCCGTTTGATATTTGCTATATGGGCCGATTGATAATTTGCTATATGGGCCATTTGATATTTTTGCTATATGGGTCGATTGATAATTTGCTATATGGGCCGATTGATATTTCGCTAATGGACCAATCTGATATTTTGCTAAATGGGCCAATCTAATATTTTGCTAAATGGGCCAAATTTGATATTTTGCTTGATGGGCCTTTTGATTAATTGAGATAATGGGCCATAATCTTGTAATAAATATCCGAATAAATTATTGTGATTTGTTATGCATTGTATACATGATTTGCATGGGATGGGATAATGATGAAGAGAAGTTCTGGTAGCTCTACTACATAATTTGGTGACTCTGTCACAAATCTGAAAAAAATGGCAATGCCATGTAAATTCTGTTAATCTGGTGGCTTGTCCACAAATTGATATATGGCTTAATGCCCAGTTTGATATATGGCTTAATGCCCAGTTTGGTGTGTTGGCGGGGTGGGTGACTAAAGCTCCCCACAGGTGTGTTGGTTGGTACGGGTGGTGTGTAGCGGATGGAAAACTAGGTTTGGTTTGGGAATTGCATTTCATACACATGTTATATTTGATACATTATTGTTATTGTAAATGGGCTTAGGCCCAAAATATTGCTATGTGTGTTCCGACCCAGTGGATGATGGTAAGGGGATTATACACTGAGTTCTTGTAACTCACCCCCTTCTTTTCTTAATCCCTGTAGGTAATGCTCCGTGAGGTGGACTTGGGCCATGGATGACTTGGTGGAGGCCATACTTCAGAAATGGTGTTATTGAATTTTAAATTTCTATTTCCGCTTATTTTATTATTTTTGCTATTTTGGTTTAAGTTGTAATAAGGCCTCTGAACTATTTTTATTTTTGCTTTATGGTTGGAATGTTTTTATTATTTTTCTTAAATTGTTTAAAACGAGAATTTTTCTAAAAAAACGTAAATAGAAATTTAAAATAAGCGGAAATAGAATCATTGGACAGAGAAACAAGGGAAACTTTAAGGAATAAACTGTACTAAATGGTTAAGCTAAAAATTCTGGAAAAATTATAGTAGAAAGATATACGAGTCTAGTTTCAAGGAAAATTTACGGATTTAGATTTCGAGTTTCCTAACTTGAGTTATAGTCAGTTTAGGCAGTATGACGCAGATGGACAGTTTCGATTTTATGCCCCAAATTAGTAATTAAGCCTAGGTTGCGAAATTACCATCATACCCTTAGAGGGTAAATTACCAAATTACCCTTAGTGGGTATGATTACCGAATTAGGGAAATGCCCTTACAGGCCGAGTTACGAAAATGCCCCTAATGGGCCGAATTACGAAATGTCCCTATGGACCGTGAAAATACCCTTTTATGGGCCAAATTGAAATATGTTGCTATATGGGCCGTTTGATATTTGCTATATGGGCCGATTGATAATTTGCTATTTGGGCCATTTGATATTTGCTATATGGGCCGATTGATAATTTGCTCTATGGGCCGTTTGATATTTTTGCTATATGGGCCGATTGATAATTTGCTATATAGGCCGACTGATATTTTGCTAAATGGGCCAAATTTGATATTTTGCTTGATGGGCCTTTTGATTAATTGAGATAATGGGCCATAATCTTGTAATAAATATCCGAATAAATTATTGTGATTTGTTATGCATTATATACATGATTTGCATGGGATGGGATAATGATGAAGAGAAGTTCTGGTAGCTCTACTACATAAATCTGGTGACTCTGTCACAAATCTGAAAAAAATGGCAATGCCATGTAAATTCTGTTAATCTGGTGGCTTGTCCACAAATTGATATATGGCTTAATGCCCAGTTTGGTGTGTTGGCGGGGTGGGTGACTAAAGCTCCCCACAGGTGTGTTGGTTGGTACGGGTGGTGTGTAGCGAATGGAAAACTAGGTTTGGTTTGGGAATTGCATTTCATACACATGTTATATTTGATACATTATTGTTATTGTAAATGGGCTTAGGCCCAAAATATTGCTATGTGTGTTCCGACCCAGTGGATGATGGTAAGGGGATTATACACTGAGTTCTTGTAACTCACCCCCTTCTTTTCTTAATCCCTGTAGGTAATGCTCCGTGAGGTGGACTTGGGCCATGGATGACCTGGTGGAGGCCATACTTCAGAAATGGTGTTATTGAATTTTAAATTTCTATTTCCGCTTATTTTATTATTTTTGCTATTTTGGTTTAAGTTGTAATAAGGCCTCTGAACTATTTTTATTTTGCTTTATGGTTGGGATATTTTTATTATTTTTATTAAATTGTTTAAAACGAGAATTTTTCTAAAAACGTAAATAAAGGTTTTCTGAAATTGATTAACATATGGATTTCAAAATAAACTTTTACAAATATGATTTAACTCGAACTTTCTTTCAAATTATTAACGACATTTTCAAAAGTCACGGATTTAAAGTTCAATTCCTTGATTTGTGATTCATCAATCAATCTCTCAAAAATACTTGTATTTTATCTACGTTTCCGCAATGTTTCAAAATGCTTTTGCAACTCTATTTCAAACGTCATATTTTCGTAAATCGTTTATTTCAAATATGCTTTCACAATCGAAAAGGTTTATTAAAGATAATTATGTTTTCATGTAGACACAATTGCTTAAGTGTTTTGGGTTTTAACAAAGAGGTGTAATTCTCAAACAAGTTTTTAACAATTGTAAAGATGGTTTTGAAAAACACTTCCATATGGCACGCCAGATTCGGGCCTAACTTCTAGGCCGGGTTTGGGGTGTTACACAAGATGTGTTTCATTCATACGTGATTGGATGCATTCAGATTAGCTGAACGTTCCTAACCAGACGACGGCTAGTAGACACATAACTGAAAAGTGTAATGCTCAATTTAGATCATTAAACCTGACTAAATTAGAGGTTCATAATATATTTAGTTAGCTCTATTATCTTGCATAGTTTTTAGGTTTATGTGATTAAACCATTTCAAATGCAAATGTCCCTGTTACCTCGCATAATTACTAAGAAACCTTTAGTTTAATATGATCAGTAAAATGCATATTTCACTAAGTAAAAGATCCGAAATGACTTGATTTGGTTTCCAAACTCATGAAAGATCGAGATGTCATGGAATGTTTTTCGAACATTGTTAAGCATGATGAAAATGAATTGAGTTGATTAACATAATTATCCTAGCCTATTTTATGTTAATAGTTTTTGTTACTAAAGTCATCCCTTCATACATTTAGATCATTTGCATTTAGATTTAATTGTATAGGGATCATCTTGCATTTAGATAATTTAATTTAAACATCGACCACTAAAAATATTATGTTTCTACCACCAAATTGTGAATTTATAATTTTTCAAATAATCGATTAACTTACACAGCCCCTGTGGAGACTGATGAAACCATTTTTTAAGAAGGTTTAAAAACGGATATTCGACTTTAAAAAACAAAAACGGGAGTCGCCACCAATCCATTTTTACTTAGGTGTGATTGGATCACCTTATAAAGCATTTTATTTCAAAATGTTGATTTTGGTCAACAAAATACAAGAAAACGGGTTCGGGAGTTGGTTACGTACAAGGAAGGATTAGCACCCTTGTAATGCCCAAAAATTGGTGCCTAATTGATGAATTAATGTCCTTATGTCGAGAATTTGAAAAGATTTTAAAATACAATTTATTTTAAAGAATGTTTATATAACCCGTTTCGGAATATTAAGACTCTTTTGTTCAAAAAGGATAAAATATCACATCTAGTACGTTAGGGTGTGACATTTTAACCCCCGAAACTAAGATTGTCCCTTAATTTTCCGAAATATGAAATTAAAAGGATATTTAGTTATTTGGACGTACGAAAAAACCGAAACTCAGCATGTTAGGACACAATTTCTCGAACTTCCAAACACGAAACATTGCCTTAGTTTCTGAAATCCTTATCTCGATATGACAAAACGTCATATCCAGTGAGTTAGGACACGAAAATTTTGAATTCTCGAGAATAAATTTTATTTTACTTTCAAAAGGAAAGTAATGGGTTCTTTGGACTCGAAAAAGAAAATTGCAACCCAGTAAGTTAGGGTACGATTTCTTTCAAACCCTAGAAAGCAGAGCATTTGCTTATTTTGAAAATTGAATAAAATGTAGTGATTATAATAAAATGAAAAATGAATTTAAAATAAAATGTAGGTCGATTTACAATGCTAACTTGTGTAGCGACATGATGATAACAAAATATAATAACGATAAAGGTTGAAATAAAATATAGTTAAGCAAAAGTAAGATAGACAACTGAAATAAAATAAAATGAGAATAGTAACAAAAAAATAAAAATATAGAATAATAATAATAACAAAAATGAAACAATAATAATTGTAACATCCTGAAATTGTGGGGCTATGCATTTGTTGTGTGTTACGTATAATGTGTTGATTAGAGTGTTTAAGGGGTTCAGATTGGGCAGAAGGTTGGGCTGAGGTCTTAGTTAGAACTTTCTATTTGGACACTCTAGTGGAAAGCCTGATAAGATAAGGCTTAAAAGATGATTATCTGTGTTTTAAAATATAAAATGGGCTTGTGGCCCAGTGGCAAAGTGGACTATCTGGGGGTTGATAGTAATCTCATACCTTTCGGTAGTATTTTTTCGAGGTAATACAAAAATTCACTGTCCCGCCACTAAAAGAGCAGGGAAGTGGCGTCAACTGGGAGGGCCAAATTCAAGTTGTATGAAGCCCAATTCTTTTAATTAAAATTTAGTTAATTTTCGGCATTTAAGTGGGTAAAGTGGGACGACAATGAGGCTTGAAAATAGGAGGATTTAGTTGTTTGGATAATGTGGATAATATGGCTGATAATGTGGCAGATAAAGGAACGAAGAGGTGGTGTTATCTAGGGCACTTGTGTATGAGAAATCAGATAATGATAAGGGAGAAAGTTTAGGAATTATCCATTGGTCAAGGTGGTGGCCGAATTTCCATCTCTTGGAGGGGGGAGAAATCGGTTTTAGTATGGCTAAGGGGTGCCGAAATTTCCCTTGATTAGTAGCTTAGTTTTAGTTTTAAAAAGGGGCATTTTCGGGATTTAGGTAGTAGGTGCCGAAATTTAGGTTAAGTAAGGGGAATATCCTTTTATTTTTGGCATTTAGGGTTTTATTCTCCCATTCTTTTCTCTCATTCTCTGCCAAAGCCGAAATCCCTAAATCCCATTCTCTCATCTTCACTTTTATGCAAAAGCCGAAACTCTTTAACTTAATTCTCTTCTTCATTCTTTTTCTACAAGCCAAATATTCATTGTTCTTTGCTTCTTCTCTTTTGTCGATCTCTTCACAAAAAGCCGAATCTACATAGATTTCTTCCTATCATCTTCTCTTTTTGATCTTCTCAAAAGCCGAAATCTTCTAGGAGTTGCCGAATTCTCTGTAAAGGTAGGTGCCGATTTCTTCTGATCTATTCTTTTTCTCTTTCAGTTTTTAGAAGACAAAGCTGAAAGGCTAATGGATTGTTGGTTTCTTGTGTTTACGTTGTAACACCCCAAACCCGGCCTAATCGCTACAACCGGATCTGGTATGTCACTAAGAAAAATTTTGTACAACATGTCATATTTTCAGAAAAAGCCCAAATATATTTTATATAAAATATGCTTTTGTAAATAAAATCCCAAACTTAATTACATGCCTTAGTTTGATTAAAATAAATGTTTCCAATAACTAAAAACAAAAAAATAATTTAAACCCATGGTAAAAGGAAATAAAACTAGTGGCCGATGGCCTTATTACATCGAAGTTTAAAATCCATTAATTAAAATACAATATAAAATAATTAACTTGAGTCTTTTTGCCAAATACACATATTCTTCTGCATGGCCACCTTGCGCTCCTCTCCAGCCCGGTCCGAAGCACTAGGTATCACTTGGAATGTTAATAAAAAGGGTGAGTCGCGAGACTCAGTGTGCAACCCTTACGCACCACTAGATTTTGGGCCTTAACCCATAAAACATAAAAATAATTTCATTTATATAAATAACAAATAATATGCAAGGCCCAACCCATTTGCCTAGGTTTCCATCCGCTACACGCCCCCGTACCAACCGTTCACACCATTGGGGATTTCTACAATCAACCCACACCGCTACACGCTAAGATGGCAGTCATGCTGCTCATCAACTTATCATGGCCGAAGCCCTCATAACAGATCACGGCATTAGCCGCTACAACAGATCACAGTAAAAACCGCTACACATATAACGTATAACTTTCTCCTTTTGTCAACCCAACCCATGCAATCACATACAAGCAATTTACTTATAACATTTAATCAGATTACTCACTAACCTGGCGGTTCGCTTTTACCCTCTTTGGGCTTTCATCATTAAACCGTGACTTCGGCATTTATCACAACATATAAAACTTATGAACATACATTAATAATCAGATCTAGATGGTGGGGAAGTATTACACACCTGTTATCGCAAAAATCTACTATCCTTAGTCGATATCCAAATCTACTACCCTCAGTGTAGAGCCTTGCTCAAAAATAGGAAAATCACCCGAAGATTTAGTCCCTTCAACATTCGGCTTAGGTTAGTAAATCTCAACCTACACATTAAAACTAATAGATCTCTTACCTTATTTGTCGAATCCCGAAAGTCCCTAAGAGAACGTCACCTCCAACCCACCTATATTCGGCCAACACCCATATATTAAACCAATTCTTTAAACGCAACCACTTGAGTACCATAACCCATTCGGCCAAAGGAAAAAAAAAAGAAAGGCCATTCGGCCGAACCTACCTTTGGCTTTTCCACCAAATCGGCACTTCCGAATAAAGCAAGACAGGATTCGGCTTCTAGGGCAAAGAGTGAAGTCTACAGGCCCTTGGAATAAATGATTCAGTTTAGAACTTGACAAAAATAGAGAAATCGCAAAGAAACCAAAATCCCGAAACTCACCAGATTAAAGAGGAGTATTTGGCTTATGGTGCACCTTCGGGAAAAATCCACCCTTGTAGATTCGGCTATGGGAAGAAGATGATATGCCCAAGGTGTATTTCGGCTTTTTAGAGAGTTTTCGAGGAGAGGAGAATCAACTAGGGAGTTTCGGTTTTGGAGAGAACTAAAGAGAATGGGAGAAGAGAGTTTCGGCTTACTAAGAAAAAGTGTGAGAAAGAAAATAGAAAAAAAAATTGAAAGAAAGATGAACACTTGGCTACTAAATTTCGGCATATCATACACACATCCACAGTTGGAGTTTCGGCCAACTCTCCCTCCTCCTGATAGCCTTTATCTTTCTTGTTATCCTAATCCCTTATCTCCTTAAAAATAGCCCTATATCCCCTCTTCCTATTATCAGCACTTTATCACTAAAATAAAAGAATTAAATCCCCTAAATTTTAGCAAGTGTGCCGTCCACCCTTCCCCCCTTGGAGTGCCAAATTTTTGTCTTAAAATTTGGGCTCTAAGTAGCCCTCACTTGGCCCAATCCTTCCCTTAATGACGCCACCTACATGCTCCCCTTTACAACTTTTCCAAATTTTTGGGCCACAAGCCCACCTTGCAATTTAAACACAAATATCTATTTAAATAATTTTCTATAGCTCTTTCTTAAAACCAACCCAGGTTTCAGTCCAAACCTGAGCCCTCTTTTGGTACCTCAAAGTCTCAAATTAACATTTTAAGCGAGCACCACATAAAATGCACAAGCCCTTAAATTTAGGGTGTTACAGTTCTACCCTCCTTAAAATAAATTTCGTCCTCGAAATTTACCTGATCAAAAGAGATGGGGATACTGCTGTCACATAACATCTTCTGGCTCCCATGTCACCTCTTCTGTGCCGTGATTTCACCACAGAATTTTGACCAAAGGAACGGATTTCCTTCTTAACACTTTTACATCTCTATCCAAGATTTGCACTGGCTCCTCCTCAAAAGACAAGTCTGACCTTACTTCAATCTCTTCTACCGGCACTATGTGCGATGGATCAGATCGATAACGTCTCAGCATCGAGACATGGAACACATCATGTATCTGTTCCAACTCCGAAAGCAACTCCAACCGATAAGCCACTAGGCCCACACGTTCTAGTACCCAATAAGGCCCAATAAACCGTGGACTTAGCTTACCCTTCCGTCCAAACCTCATCACCGTTTTCCACGGAGATACCTTCAAGAAGACTTGATCTCCTACCTCAAATTCTACTTCCTTTCGCTTTAGATCCGCATACGACTTCTGCCGATCAGACGCTTCTTTCAACCTATCCCGTATTAGCTTAACTTTCTCCTCTGTTTCTAAAACTAATTTTGGACCTAACACCTTACGTTCTCCCAACTCTGTCCAACAAGTTGGAGTACGACATCTCCTCCCATATAACGCTTCATACGGCGCCATTTGAATGCTAGCTTGATAACTATTGTTATATGCGAATTCTGCCAAGGGCAAATATTCTTCCCAACTGCCCCTAAAGTCGATGATGCAACCCCTTAGCATATCCTCCAAAATTTGAATTACCCTCCCAGACTGACCATCACTCCGTGGGTGAAAAGTGGTACTAAAGTCTAACCTTGTTCCCATTGCTTGATGAAGAGCCTTCCAAAATCGTGACGTGAACCTTGGGTCCCTATCTGATATGATCGATACTGGTACGCCGTGTAATCTTACAACCTCAGCCACGTACAACTTAGCCAACTTTTGTAGAGAAAAATCCACTCAAATCGGTATGAAGTGAGCAGACTTCGTCAGCCGATCCACAATTACCCAAATTGAATCTTTCTTAGTGGGCGTGAGGGGTAACCCACTAACGAAATCCATCGTAATTCTTTCCCATTTCCATTAGGGAATCTTCACCGGTTGCAACAATCCTGAAGGCAACTGATGTTCAGCTTTGACTTGCTGACACGTCAAACACTTCCCCACATATTCCGTAACTTCTCGCTTCAACCCTGGCCACCAGAACTGCTCTCGCAAATCCCGATACATCTTAACTCCTCCAGGATGCATAGCATAAGGGCTATTATGCGATTCCTGAAGAATCATCTGTCTTAACCACTCATCTTTTGGCATACAAACCTTTCCACAGAAACATAAAACTCCATCATTGTTCAGACTGTAGTCCTCTACTTCACCTTTCTGCACTTGTTGGATTCGAGTACCTAAGACATCATCCACAAGTTGCTTCTCCTTGATTTGACTTGTCCACATAGGTCTTACTTGTAGTTCAGCTACCAACCTACCAACCTAACATTGCTCTTAAATCCGTTATCGCCTTCCTACTCAACGCATCCACCACCACGTTAGCCTTGCCTGGGTGGTACTCAATCGAGCAGTCATAGTCCTTTAACAGCTCAATCCACCTTCCCTGCCTTAGGTTCAACTCCTTCTGAGTAAGGAGATACTTCAGACTTTTATGGTCAGTATACATAACTGACTTTTCCCCCATACAAGTAGTGTCTCCAAATCTTCAGGGTGAACACTACTGTCGCCAACTCCAGATCATGCGTAGGATAGTTTAGCTCATGTGGTCTTAACTGTTGAGACGCATATGCCACCACTTTTCCATCTTGCATCAACACACACCCTAAACCTGTGTGTGACGCATCACAGTAAACTGTAAATTCTTTTCCTGCCTCTGGCTGAATTAACACTGGCGCTTCCGTCAAAATCCTCTTCAGCTTCTCAAAGCTCTCCTGTTGTTTGTCAGTCCACACAAATGATACTCCCTTCCTCAACAACTTAGTTAAAGGGCCGCTATTGAAGAGAACCCCTCAACAAACCTTCGATAATACCCTTCTAATCCTAAGAAACTTCGTATTTCTGCCACAGACTTGGGCGACTTCCAATTTAAAACAGCTTCTATCTTCCGCGGGTCCACCCTAATTCCCTCTGCAGAAACTACATGCCCTAAGAAAGTCACTTCCTTCAGCCAGAACTCACACTTACTGAACTTTGCGTACAGCTGCTTCTCCCTCAGAATTTGCAACACCACACAAAGATGTGAATCATGCTCCTCTTTAGATTTGGAATATACCAGGATATCGTCGATGAATACTACGACGAACCGATCAAGGTATGGCTGAAATACCCTGTTCATCATATCCATAAAAGCGGCTGGTGCGTTCGTCAACCCGAACGACATCACTAAGAACTTATAATGACCGTAGCGTGTTCGAAATGCCGTCTTATGAATGTCTCCTTCCTTCACCTTTAACCGATGATATCCTGACCTTAGATCAATCTTAGAAAAGACCGAAGCTCCTTTGAGCTGATCGAACAAATTGTTGATTCTCGGTAATGGATACTTGTTCTTTATCGTCAACTTATTCAATTGACGATAGTCCATGCACATACGCATGGATCCGTCCTTCTTCTTTACGAATAGGACCGGCGCTCCCCATGGAGACACACTTGGCCGAATAAACCCACGATCCAACAGTTCCTGAATCTGAGCTTTGAGCTCCACCAGTTCCTTCCGCGCCATTCGATAAGGAGCAATAGATACCGGAGCTGTACCCGGGAGTAGTTCTATTCCAAACTCCACCTCGCGATCAGGGGGTAATCCTGGCAACTCCTCCGGAAATACATCCGCGAAATCCTTTACTGTTCGAACCTCATCGACGGTCACCTCTTTAGCATCCAAAGCACTAATAAGAGCTAAAAAGGCGTTACATCCCTTCCGAATCATCTTAACAGCTTTCAAGGCCGATACTACGTTGGACAAATAGTTCCTTCTTTCTCCTAACACAACCACCTCCCCGCCTTTCGGGGTACTTAACACCATGCGCTTAGACCCACAATCCAACTTAGCACGATGCTTTGTCAGCCAGTCTATTCCTAGAATAAGATCGAACTCTCCAAATGGTAATTCCATTAAGCCTGCCGGAAACACTACCCCTTGAGTCTCTAATGGTACATCCTTAAATAGCTTGTCCACTACCCTAGATTGTCCTAGGGGACTAACCACAGTCATCTTCTTAGTAGTTGTTTCAGAATCTATGCTTAAGGTCTCAGATATCGAACATGCAACATAGGAGTGGGTTGACCCAATATCAATCAAAGTAAGAAAAGGGCTGTTAGCTATAAGAAACGTACCGATTATGACATCCGGTGCGTCACCATCCTCCTGTCAACGAACTGCATAAACTAGACCTGACTGCCTTGCGTCGACATTACCGAAACCTCTACCAGGTGCTCCACGACCTGGCCAGATCCATTTCCTCCTCTGGCTGCACCACAACCCCTTGGTCCAGGCTGATCACCTCTTCTAGCCTGATCAGAACCTCGACCCGCCGGCTGTACCCGATCCATCTGAGGATCAGATGTTCTGTGGATCCACACCTAAAGCATCCACCTGTTTTCATTCTGCACTCCCCATAATGCGTCCTCCCACATGTAGAACATGCCTGATTCTAATTCGTCAGAGCACGAGCTGGCCCATCCGTCCTAGGCCTCTTCTGAAAATTCCCAGATGCTCTTGATGTCCCAAAACTCCTCTTACTCTTACCCCGATCCTTATCCCTTTCTTGTCTCTCAACCCGTTTCACTTCCTCAGCTATTTTAACCTTATCTACCAGAACAGCAAAAATTCTCTCTTGCTGCGGTGCTATCAGAACCCTTTACTCACTTCGTAGCCCATCCTCGAACCGAACACAGCGTTCATACTCTGTTGCTACCATTCCCCGAGCGTAACGGCTCAAACGCAGAAACTCTTCCTCATATTCAGCCACAGTCTTACTTCCCTGTACCAGGTTCAAGAATGCTTTCCTTTGTGCATCAATATTGCTGGCCCCAACATACTTTCCCTGGAATGACTCCTTAAAGAAATCCCAGTCAATCAGATCTGCAGTAGTACCTTCTTTCACCGTGAGCCACCACTGGTAAGCCTCGTCTCGGAGGAGAGACACAACCCCTTTTAACTTTTCCTCTACCGTAAAGTCTAAGTCATCCATTATGCGCTCAGTCGCTTCCATCCAGTACTCAGCTGTGTTAGGGGCTACACCAAAAACTTCCCTAAACACTTCTGCCCCATTGGCCTTAAGCCGCTCCGGCACAGATTTCCGGGCTCCTGTGCCCATGCCTACTCCAGCAACTCTCTCAAGGACTCGCAACATCGCCTGAGATACGGCGTCATCTCCGGTCGCCTGATCTCGTAACTCTCCCTCCACAGCTGGAGGATCCGGCAGTTCGTTTCCTGACCTGTGGCCAGACCCTACTGGCACAGACAAGGTCATCCTACCCCTACCGCGTCCACGCGGCGGACGTCCTCGACCCCTTGTACTCATTCTTCCAATTTGCGTTTATCTGATTAAGAATTTTATGAATCATTAATTCTTTCCACTGATTTATCGCGAATAGTCTTATGAATAACAGTTTTAAAAAGTAGTTCTTTCGAATTCACACTCACAATACAGTCTCAAGTTCATACATTCAATCATCAACATTCATGAACTCACGTTCATTACAGAAAAGTGTTGTTGTTGTTGTTGTTTTCACTACCCAGGGGTATTTTCATAATTTTATCCTATAGGGGTATTTTCGTAATTTTTCAGAATAGGGTCCTTGGTGATTTTGTGAAATAAGGGTATTTTGGTAATTTTGCAATCCCGGGGGTATTTCAAAAATTTTGAAATCCGTGGGTATTTCAATAATTTGGAAATCCCTGGGTACTTCGATAATTTTGAAATCCAGGGGTATTTCGGTAATTTTACAAACTAGGGGTATTTTGGTCATTTTGCAAAACAAGGGTAGTTTGGTAATTTTTCAAACTTTGATGTTGTTTGTTGTTTTTTTTTCAAACAGAGGTACTTTTGGAAAAATCTAGTTTCATGGTCCGGATTATTCTTGTAAACATGAGATTTTCGGGTAAATTTTTAAAACATAGGTATTTTATAAGTTCATGGTTGATTGGAAATTTTCACAAATCAAATATGTTTTGAAAATTTTACAAAACCTTGGGATTTTTTTTTCAAAAAAGGGTGGTTGGTCCCTTTCGGGTTTTAGTCATAGGGTTTAGCCCATCAACCAGTCATCGTAACTAGGGTGAATAGTCACTACGCACCAGGTAGGATTCCAGTGAAGAGGAGGTGAGTCGCTAGGACTGCTTAAGTACCAAGCTCTCCCAGAATCCACTCCTAGACATGCGTATGCCCATTGCCACACCCTAACTTGGCTAAGGTGAACAGTCACTACGTACCAGGTAGGATTCCAGCGAAGAGGAGGTGAGTCACTAGGACTGCTTAAATACCAGGCTCTTCCGGATCCTTCCTAGACATGCGTATGACGGTTACCACACCCTAGTCTTGCGGCTCGTTAACGGGTTTGTTTAGTGAAATTAAGTTTTATGAAATGTTAAGAAGTGGTTTGTACTAAGCCTAGAGTCCATCAAGTTCTAATTCTAACTAATCTACGTCCCACTAGGCCCATTAAGCCCACATATTTATATCACACAATGTTTCAGAGTACTTACCTGGCGGACTTGGGCCGGAGACGCAGGTGCCATGCTGAGCTAACAAACCTGTAATCCTTTAAAAACATATCTGTTTCAAAAAGCCCATTTTCAGAAAATGTTTTGAGCCCAAAAACCTAGAGCCGAGTTTTGAACCGGGCTCTGATACCAATTTGTAACACCCCAAACCCGGCCCAATCGCTACAACCGGATCTGGTATGTCATTAAGAAAAATTTTGTAAAACATGTCGTATTTTCAAAAAAAGCCCAAATATATTTTATATAAAATTCTTTTGTAAATAAAACCCCAAACTTAATTACATGCCTTAGTTTGATTAAAATAAATGTTTCTAATAACTAAAAACAAAAAAATAATTTCAACCCGTGGTAAAAGGAAATAAAACTAGTGGCCGATGGCCTTATTACATCGAAGTTTAAAATCCATTAATTAAAATACAATATAAAATAATTACCATTGGGGATTTCTACAATCAACCCACACCGCTACACGCCAAGATGGCAGTCACGCTGCTCATCAACATATCATGGCCGAAGCCCTCATAACAGATCACGGCATTAGCCACTACAAAAGATCACGGTAAAAACCGCTACACGTAAAACGTATAACTTCCTCCTTTTGTCAACCCAACCCATGCAATCACATACAAGCAATTTACTTATAACATTTAATCAGATTACTCACTAACCTGGCGGTTCGCTTTTACCCTCTTTGGGCTTTCATCATTAAACCGTGACTTCGGCATTTATCATAACATATGAAACTTATGAACATACATTAATAATCAGATCTAGATGGTGGGGAAGTATTACACCTGTTATCGCGAAAATCTACTATCCTTAGTCGATATCCAAATCTACTACCCTTAGTGTAGAGCCTTGCTCAAAAACAGGAAAATCACCCGAAGATTTAGTCCCTTCAACATTCGGCTAAGGTTAGTAAATCTCAACCTACACATTAAAACTAATAGATCTCTTACATTATTTGTCGAATCCCGAAAGTCCCTAAGAGAACGTCACCTCCAACCCACCTATATTCGGCCAACACCCATATATTAAACCAATTCTTTAAACGCAACCACTTGAGTACCATAACCCATTCGGCCGAACCTACCTTCGACTTTTCCACCAAATCGGCACTTCCGAATAAAGCAAGACAAGATTCGGCTTCTAGGGCAAAGAGTGAAGTCGACAGGCCCTTGGAATAAATGATTCAGTTTAGAACTTGACAAAAATAGAGAAAATGCAAAGAAACCAAAATCTCGAAACTCACCAGATTAAAGAGGAGTATTCGGCTTATGGTGCACCTTCGGGAAAAATCCACCCTTGTAGATTCGGCTATAGGAATAAGATGATATGCCCAAGGTGTATTTCGGCTTTTTAGAGAGTTTTCAAGGAGAGGAGAATCAACTAGGGAGTTTCAGTTTTGGAGAGAACTAAAGAGAATGGGAGAAGAGAGTTTCGGCTTACTAAGAAAAAGTGTGAGAAAGAAAATAGAAAAAAATGAAAGAAAGATGAACACTTGGCTATTAAATTTCGGCATATCATACACACATCCAGAGTTAGAGTTTCGGCCAACTCTCCCTCCTCCTGATAGTCTTTATCTTTCTTGTTATCCTAATCCCTTATCTCCTTAAAAATAGCCCTATATCCCCTCTTCCTATTATCAGCACTTTATCACTAAAATAAAAGAATTAAATCCCCTAAATTTTAGCAAGTGTGCCGTCCACCTTTCCCCCCTTGGAGTGTCAAATTTTTGTCTTAAAATTCGGGCTCTAAGTAGCCCTCACTTGGCCCAATCCTTCCCTTAATGACGCCACTTACATGCTCCCCTTTACAACTCTTCCAAATTTATGGGCCATAAGCCCACCTTGCAATTTAAACACAAATATCTATTTAAATAATTTTCTATAGCTCTTTCTTAAAACCAACCCAGGTTTCAGCCCAAACCTGAGCCCCCTTTTGGTACCTCAAAGTCTCAAATTAACATTTTAAGCGAGCACCACATAAAATGCACAAGCCCTTAAATTTAGGGTGTTACATACGTGTTGGGCGACATTCGGGAATTGAAGTAGATCGCTTAGATCTAAAAGCTGGAACCGTTAGCCTCTGAACCTCATATCTCCTTTTTCGAGATTTCAAGGTAAGGGGTTCTCTTTAGATTCTCTTTAGATTCGCTATCGTAATTGTGATCTTAACCATATGTTATGATAAGGTCTTTTAATGGAATCAAATAATCAGGCGAAGGAGGGGATTGGATCTCTAAAACCAAACCCTAAATTTAAGAAACGAGCGGTGTCAGCAGTACGGGATTGGCCACCGGGTTGTGGACCGGCTTCAGAACAAAATCTTAGGCAGTTAGCAGTCGTATCGGCTTCTGATAGTGTCGACATAGAAGGTCTCGTCTTGTCGGTAATCAGGTGTGTAGATCTCTAACACACTAATTAATCTATACTAAATATATGTTATGGGCTAAAAGCCGAAAAAAGGGTGTATAGTAATCTATACTAAATATATGTGATGGGCTAAAAGCCAGAAAAAGTCTGTATAGACAGTCGGATTACCCAAAAAGGGTAGGCAAGGGATGCCAGATACGTAATCATAGAAACTTTTCTATGTGTATCGATGTATGTGATAGACTGTGAACTTTTAGGTAGAATATTGTTTTGATTCTGCATGTATGTATGCATGGGATGGGGTTGATATGATGAAGGGGAAGAGCATGTTAATAGGTCACTTGGTGATCGGTGGTTAAACCACGAATTATAAAGTTAGGTCACAATAGTGATCGGTGGTTAAACCACGAATTATAAAGTTAGGTCACAATAGTGATCGGTGGCTAAGCCACGTTAAATTTATTTCTGACTGCTAGGAATAGGCAGCATGGCTGTCAATATGGTGTGTAGCGGTTGGTGGGTTGATTGTAGAAATCCCCGAGGTGTGCTGGTTGGTACGGGCTGGTGTGTAAAGGATGGATTTTTAGGTTGGGTTGGGCCATGTTGCATGTAATTATTTTTTTGCCATTGTGTATGGGCCAAGGCCCATAATGCGTTTGTGGGCCTCAAGCCTTTAATGTGTTTTCGGGATTTGCACACTGAGTCTTGGTGACTCACCCTTTTATTTTCCTGACTTTTCAGATGAGCAGTAGATCGTGGACATGGGAGCCGAGGTGGACTCGAGGGGCCATCAAGTCTTCTAATTTTATAAGTTATTTCCGGTTTTTTCTTTTAAGTTTTAATTTTGGGATTATTTATGTAATAAGGCTCCATAGCTTAGGTTATCAATCTATATTTGCTAATGCTTACATTTTATAAATTTATGTTCAAAGACTTATTTATAGAAGAAATAAAATGGGATCTTCAAACAAGTTTTACAAAAAAAAAAACCCCACAAAGGTTTCCTACAAAAAACACTTATATAATAAATTTTTACTTAACCAAACCGAGATTTCAAATCCCTTCAAAGCAAAGTTTTCAACTATTACTCCGTAGCATACCAGATCCGGTCGTGGCGTTTGGGCTGGGTTTGGGGTGTTACATTTTGGTATTAGAGCCCGGTTGCAAAACTCAGGTTGTGAAATAGGTCTAGTGGTGTCTTGTAAAGTTGATGTGAATTTGAGAATAATGCTTGGGTTGATATATGGCCTTCGAGTCTACCGGCACCCAATCCACGCAGGTAAGTATTCTAACTCTTGATGTGATATACATGTTGGGTTGATGGGCTTGATGGACGTAGACTAGTATGATATGCATTAATGGACTTTAGGCTTAGTTTAAACAACTCTTTAAATTCATAAGACTTAATCTAATTTAACATGTCCGTAAACAAGTCGTTGGGTTAGGGTGTGGCAACAGGCATATGCATGTCTAGGATTGGATTCGAGAAGAGCTTGGTACTTAAGTAATCGTAGTGACTCACCTCCTTTCGCTGGAATCCTACCTGGTGCGTAGTGACTGTTCACCTTAGCCACGAGGATTTGTTGACGGGCCAAAATTTATAATTAAAACCCGAAAAGGACCAGCCACCCTATTTCGCAAAATTACTAAAATTTGTAAAATTTCTGAGATACCCTTGATTTGTGAAAATTTCCCAGAATACCCTATATTTGTAAAACTACTAAAATTTGTGAAATTACTGAAACATTCCCGGTTGGCAAAATTACCAAAATACCTATGTTTTGCAAATTAACTCGAAAACCCCCTAGATTTCCAAAAGTACCTGGTTTGCAAAATAAAATTTTCCAAAATACCCCTGTTTTAAAAAAAACCCGAAATACCTCTATTTTGGAAAAATCACGAGATACCCTATTTTGAGAAAATTATAAAATACCCTGTAGGACAAAACTACGGAAATACCCCTGGGTAGAAAAATGATGAAAAAACCCTTATGCGATGAATGTGAGTGCATGGATGCTACTTGTATGTTGATGTATGATGGTTTATGTATGTGGTTCTTAGAACTAGGATATACAAACTTGAGACTGAAACCCGTAGATATAATTTCGAATTCGACAGAACTACTCTTGAAACTACTGTTCATAAGATTGTTCGTGGTTAAATAGAGAAAGAAATTAATAATCCATAAAATTTCTAATCAGATAAACGCGAATCGGTAGAATGAGTACAAGGGGTCGTGGACGTCCGCCGCGTGGCCGTGGTAGGGGTAAGATGGCCGTGTCAGAACCAGTAGGATCTGGCCATGGGTCAGGAAACGAGATGCCAGTTCCACCAGCTGCGGAGGTCGAATTTCTGGATCAGAAGGCCGGAGATGATGCTGTATCTCAAGCAATGTTAAGGGTTTTAGAGAGGGTTGCTGGGGCAGGCATGGGCACAGGAGCCCGGAAATCTGTGTCGGAGCGACTTAGAGCTAATGGGGCAGAAGTGTTTAAGGGAATTTCTGGTATAGCCCCACGTACAGCTGAATATTGGTTGGAGGCGGTTGAGCATATAATGGATGATTTGGATTTCATGGAGGAGGAAAAGCTGAAAGGGGTTGTATCTCTCCTGCGGGACGAAGCTTATCAATGGTGGCTTACGGTTAAGGATGGCTCGGTGGCTGACCGTATCACCTGGGATTTCTTCAAAACGGCGTTTCAAAGTAAGTACATTGGGACGAGTTATGTGGATGCGCAGCGCAGAGCATTTTTGAATATGGTTCAAGGAAGTAGGTCGGTGGCTGCGTATGAGGCGGAATTCTTACGCCTTAGCCGTTATGCTCGAGGGATGGTGGCCACAGACCATGAACGCTATGTTCGATTTGAAGATGGTCTGAGGGATGATCTGCGTGTATTGATAGCACCACAGCGGGAAAGAGAATTTGCTGTGCTTATGGAAAAAGCTAAGATAGCTGAGGAGGTTAAGCGGATAGAGAAACTGAATTGGGATAGAGATAGGGGTGGAGGAAAAAGGAATTTTGGATCGTCAGGGGCAACTGGCCGTACTCAGAAAAGGCCTAGGTCAGATGGACCGAGTCGGAATGAGAGACCTGCTGCTGCTAGTCAGACACAGAAGTGTGCTCGGTGTGTTAAATTCCATGTAGGTGAGTGTTGGGCGGGCAGTGAGAAGTGCTTTAGGTGTGGATCTATAGACCACCAAGTTAGAAACTGTCCGCAGCAACGGGGCAGTGAAGGGCCCACAAGTCAAGAGAATGCACCATCGGGAAGAGGAGGTCAACAACCACCAAGGGGCCATGCTCAAGTCAATGGTGGCAATGGCACAGGACATGGTCGTGGAGGTGCAGGTTATGCTGAGGCGAGGCAGCCAACTTTGGTCTATGCAACACGTCGCCAAGGGGACGAGGACGCTCTAGATGCGAATACCGGTGCGTACTCTACCATAGTATACTAAGTGTTTCTTTTGGCTTTAGAGTTAGAGTGCGCAGCAAAAGCATAGTGTTGAGACTTGGGTAGTGAGTTTAATAGTTAGTTGGAAATTTCGAGGACGAAATTTCTTTAAGAGGGGTAGAACTGTAACATTCTGAAATTGTGGGGCTATGCATTTGTTGTGTGTTACGTATAATGTGTTGATTAGAGTGTTTAAGGGGTTCAGATTGGGCTCAAGGTTGGGCTGGGGTCTTAGTTAGAACTTTCTGTTTGGACACTCTAGTGGAAATCCTGATAAGATAAGGCTTAAAAGATGATTATCTGTGTTTTAAAATATAAAATGGGCTTGTGGCCCAGTGGTAAAGTGGCGCCACTTAAAGAGCAGGGAAGTGGCGTCAACTGGAAGGCCCAAATTCAAGTTGTATGAAGGCCAATTCTTTTAATTAAAATTTAGTTAATTTTTGGCATTTAAGTGGGTAAAGTGGGACGGCAATGAGGCTTGAAAATATGAGGATTTAGTTGTTTGGATAATGTGGATAATATGGCTGATAATGTGGCAGATAAAGGAAGAAAGAGGTGGTGTTATCTAGGGCACTTGTGGATGAGAAATCAGATAGTGATAAGGGAGAAAGTTTAGGAATTATCCATTGGTCAAGGTGGTGGCCGAATTTCCATCTCTTGGAGGGGGGAGAAATCGGTTTTAGTATGGCTAAGGGGTGCCAAAATTTCCCTTGATTAGTAGCTTAGTTTTAGTTTTAAAAAGGGGCATTTTCGGGATTTAGGTAGTAGGTGCCGAAATTTAGGTTGAGTAAGGGGAATATCCTTTTATTTTTGGCATTTAGGGTTTTATTCTCCCATTCTTTTCTCTCATTCTCTGCCAAAGCCGAAATCCCTAAATCCCATTCTCTCATCTTCAGTTTTATACAAAAGACAAAACTCTTGAACTTAATTCTCTTCTTCATTCTTTTTCTACAAGCCAAATATTCATTGTTCTTTGCTTCTTCTCTTTTGCCGATCTCTTCACAAAAAGCCGAATCTACATAGATTTCTTCCTACATAGATCTTCTCTTTTTGTATAGACAGTCGGATTACCCAAAAAGGGTAGGCAAGGGATGCCAGGTACGTAATCATAGAAACTTTTCTATGTGTATCGATGTATGTGATAGACTGTGAACTTTTAGGTAGAATATTGTTTTGATTCTGCATGTATGTATGCATGGGATGGGGTTGATATGATGAAGGGGAAGAGCATGTTAATAGGTCACTTGGTGATCGGTGGTTAAACCACGAATTATAAAGTTAGGTCACAATAGTGATCGGTGGCTAAGCCACGTTAAATTTATTTCTGACTGCTAGGAATAGGCAGCATGGCTGTCGATATGGTGTGTAGCGGTTGGTGGGTTGATTGTAGAAATCCCCGAGGCGTGCTGGTTGGTACGGGCTGATGTGTAAAGGATGGATTTTTAGGTTGGGTTGGGCCATGTTGCATGTAATTATTTTTTTGCCATTGTGTATGGGCCAAGGCCCATAATGCGTTTGTGGGCCTCAAGCCTTTAATGTGTTTTCAGGATTTGCACACTGAGTCTTGGTGACTCACCCTTTTATTTTCCTGACTTTTCAGATGAACAGTAGATCGTGGACATGGGAGCCGAGGCGAACTCGAGGGGCCATCAAGTCTTCTATTTTTATAAGTTATTTTCGGTTTTTTCTTTTAATTTTTAATTTTGGGATTATTTATGTAATAAGGCTCCATAGCTTAGGTTATCAATCTATATTTGCTAATGCTTACATTTTATAAATTTATGTTCAAAGACTTATTTATAAGAAGAAATAAAATGGGATCTTCAAACAAGTTTTACAAAAAAAAAAAACAACCCACAAAGGTTTCCTACAAATAAGACTTATATAATAAATTTTTACTTAACCAAACCGAGATTTCAAATCCCTTCAAAGCAAAGTTTTCAACTATTACTCCGTAGCATACCAGATCCGGTCGGCGTTTGGGCCTGGTTTGGGGTGTTACAATAATAAAATATATTAAAGAACAAAAAATAGTAAAAATAAAAAAATAATATTAGTAATAATAAGAAATACTAATAATAATAATGAAAAATAATAGTAATAATGTTGATAAAAAAATAATAATGATACATATAATAGTAGTTAATTATAAAAAATAATAAAAGAAGTAGTAGTAATATTTAAATAACCTCGAGAGGACAAAATCTGAACTTTTCAATTTGCTTCCTTACTATCTCAGGAAGACTACAATCTTCAGTCTTCTCCACTACCATCTCTAGGGAACAAAATCTGAACTTTCCAATTTGCTTCCTTACTATTCCAGGAAGACTTCAATCTTCAGTCTGCTCCACTACCATCTCTAGGGAACAAAATCTGAACTTTCCAATTTGCTTCCTTACAATATCAGGAAGACTTCAATCTTCAGTCTGCTCCACTACCGTCTCTAGGGAACAAAATCTGAACTTTCCAATTTGCTTCCTTACTATCTCAGGAAGACTTCAATCTTCAGTCTGCTCCACTAACATCTCTAGGGAACAAAATCTGAACTTTCCAATTTGCTTCCTTACTATCTCAGGAAGACTTCAATCTTCAGCCTGCTCCACTACTATCTCGATGGAACAAAATCTGAACTTTCCAATTTGCTTCCTTATTATCTTTAGAAAGACTTCAATCTTCAGCCTGCTCCACTACCATCTCGATGGAACAAAATCTGAACTTTCTAATTTGCTTACTTACTATCTTCAGGAAGACTTCAATCTTCAGCCTGCTCCACTACCATCTCGATGGAACAAAATCTGAACTTTCTAATTTGGTTCCTTACTATCTTCAGGAAGACTTCAATCTTCAGCCTGCTTCACTACCATCTCGAGGGAGATAAGACTGATGGCTTAAATCTACTCCGCTGCTTCATAGAGAAAAAATTTGTCATTCGATCTTGTTCCACTACTGCCTAGGGTAACAAGATCTACAATCTTCGACCTATCCCACTGCTGGTCAGGGAGATAGGACTGGTGAATTCACCGATGTTACTACACCGTCCTCTGGGGACATGTCCTGTAGACTGGAATGTATTATGCTTATGTTTATGCCAAATGATTAGGATGCTATAATCGGAATGAATCTAATGCTTCTAACTAAATGTATTATGGACGACATTTGCATGAATGCAGAATGTCACAAGAATGATCCTATTTTTAAATGTGTAATGATTAGAATGCAATGATCAAAATGAATCTAATGCTCCTAACTAGATGTATTATGGACGACATTTGCATGAATGCAGAATGTCATGAGAGTGATTTCCTCTTCTTCTTTTCTTTTTTTGTACAACGATTAGGATACAATGATCGGAATGAATCAAAAGCTCCTAATTAGAAATGTGAGAATGATCCCTATTTAATGTTTGGGTTGTCATTGCTCATAGTTCATCAAGGTTCTATCACTGATGCGTTACCATGCTTTCTCTTTCAGCTGGTATCTTCGACAGAAAACCCAAAGAAACAATCTTATTCTGCTCAACAAGCTTGCCTCACTGTAATTTTAGAGTCCCCTTCACTGTACCTTCTTGGACATAAAGTTTGTACTCCCCACTACAACTTCAAGGGAATAACATTTGATTTATGTTACCACTCAGTGGTATGGAATTTATATCATCGTCAATCAATTTGATCTGTTACACCATTCCCTGGGTGCAATGACCAGATGTATGAATGCAGGGTATCATTTTTCTTTTCCTGAGAATGATCCCCTTTTACACTTGGGTCGACATTGCTCGTCATTTGTCGAAATGGTATCATCGACAAAATGTCTTATCCAATAAAAATTCGAAGAGATAATCATCTTTCAATGTTTCCAGACCTTAGGCTTGGTGAGTTCTAAACAATAATCCTGCTTCAGATTTTCATGTTATTTAGAAGCTTCTAGAGTAATATGCAAAACTCCTTTTATAAAAGTATTATTAGTCCAATAATTATTATTTCAATATAAAATGCTTGAAAAAGATCACAACAATAGACGAGAAAGGAATTAATCAAGAGCATAGCTCAAAACAAATAAGCTAATCAAAGATAACCAAGGCAATAAAAGAAGATTGATTGGTGTATCTTAAAAAGAATAAAGTAAGCAAAGCTAGCAAATTTAAAATAGGTAAGATAGAAGCTAGGTGCCCCAGATATCGCAGCTTGAGCATCTCTGTACAAACTCCTTGAAGACCATTTTGAGCTCGATACTTGTTTAGAGGATCCAGAGTACTTTGTCAATGCCCCAAAAACATAGCATACTTCCTCGTTGTTAATTCAGGCATGGCAAGAGTACCAGATGCCCTATCTTTGATCAAAATTTGAGCTGCCCTTTTTGGGTTTTCGGCTTAAAACCCCTTTGGTCTCAAAGCACCCTATGCAAGTTTTCGCCTTGGCCTCTCCTCTTTTTTTTTTTATTTTTTGAATTTGAATTTGAACTCAAGGTGCCCTTTGCGGGTTTTCACCTTGGCCTTTCCCCCTTTCAGGTAAAATACTTCTTGAATAAACCTAAATTCATCAGATTGGGTAAGTCTTTGGCTTTCATTTCAGTCAATATCAAGTCTCCTCTACATCATAAGGTTTTTTTTTAGTTTGGCATCTACTTTTCTCTGAAACCCTTTTGTAAAAGAAAGATCAGGTTCTCCTCATGGAATTCTCTATGATAAACATCTTTGTCATAAGCTTGCATCATCTGACCATGATGGATAACTTTTAACCTTTTCCTCGATTAGGTTCAATTGGCAACAATGCTTCTATTCCATAAACCAATGGGTAAGATGCTACCCCGACAAAAAAATCATGGCCAACGTTTGATAACCATAGAAGATGAATAGTAACTTGTTTATGCCAATCCTTACGAGTCTCGGTCACCTTTTCTACAATCCTTGTTTTGTTTTTTTGTTTTTCTTTTTGGCTGTCTTCGTTGCTCTATAATATGGTGTTTGATCTTTGAACAGACTTCAAACTTTTGACTTTGTCCTTTTTGGTATTCTTTGTCGGCGCCTAATCTTTTTTTTAAGAATTTAATGACTTCGACCTTGTAACATTGGCATATGAAGTTACTTCCACCCTCTTATTGAAGTAAACGACGACCACAACGATGGATCGATATTGGCTAAAAGTTGTTGACGAGATTGGCCCTATTACATCCATGCCCCACATAGGGAAAGTTTGTGAAGAAATGGAGAAGGCACATGAATCTTGTCTCCTTAAATACGGCATAGCTTGTGCCATCCCTTTCTATGTAGATTAACAGTACCCAAACCCCATGATTGGCCTGAGTATTGTAGAACCATTATCACGTTCTCTAAACACCTTTTAATATTTTCCCAAGCGTGTCTTGGTAAGATCGTGCAAAAATATCTTTGAATTCTTGAAAACAACTCAATGATGTCTTGCCTTATTTTTGTGGTGAGCTGGGCTTCAATCTTCACCCCTTTCCTAGGCTCATAATATCCAATGACCTTTTGTAGAGTAAGGTCTGTTTTTCATCTTGTTCTACCATCCTTAACAAATCAGAAGGTAGGTTACAATCTCTGCCATCTTGAAAGTCCTGAGATCCCCCTAAACACATATCTTACTTGAAAGGAGACTTTGAGTCAATGGCAGCGTTGCTCACATCATTGATATCTAGAGACCTAGTGTAGGTTCGGAGGAAGATTCCAAAGAATAAATGATTCAAAGAATTGTTATTTGTATGATACGATCATGAATGAATAAAAGAATATTTGAAAGAAAGTCCAAGAATAAAAGAATCTATACATGGAAAGAATAAAAGAATATTTTTTCAAGAAAATACATTTTATTGAAATAAAATTTCGAACACAAGCCTATTTCAAAAAAGGGTTCTTATTGCCTCTAGGCTTAAGGCAACAAGCGTGTTTTGAATATTACTCTAGATTAGCTCTAAAAATACAAAATTCTCTTCCACAGTCCTATTATTCAAAACACTCCCAAGTATACAGGGGCTTGGAAACTTCGTTCCCCGATTCCCTCTTCGCTTTTGATTTCTTCAAGGGGTCACAACTTTCTTGTCTCCTCCTTCAATTATCGCATTTACTGCCTCGTCAAAGTGATCAGGTTTTGATGAATCGTCAAACTTCACAATTCCCATTTTAATGAACCATTCAACCAACTTTTTAAACGTAGTGCAGTTTTCAATTGAGTGACCCTTTCTTCCCGCGTGGTACTCGCATTGGGCATTCTCGTTATACCATTTTAGGAACGGAGGTTGCAACAGTTTCAAATAAAATGGGGACACCATGTGTGCATCAAACAAACTTTGATATAGCTCCTTATACGTCATTGGGATTGGCGTAAATTGGAGCTTTTCAGAGTTTGGCCTTGTGCCCGACTCTTGTCTCACCGACCCTTGTTTCCCAGTAGTGATTACCTTTGGCTGGTTAACAGTAATTGCTTTTGAGTACCCTTTGTTGTATGTACTCATATTGTTCACCTTGTTGCCCTTTTTCCTAGGAGCAGATCTTCTAGTACTTTCTCCTACTTTAATCTTACCACCCCTTATGGCATTTTCTATCATCTCACCTGCCATCACTATATCTGTGAAGCTTTTGGTGGTGCTTCCTATCATATGGGTGATAAAAGGTGCCTTTAAAGTGTTGATAAACAACATGGTAGTTTCCTTTTCTAGGAGAGGTGGTTGAACTTGCATGGCAACTTCCCTCCATCTTTACGCGTATTGCCTGAAGCTTTCATTTGATTTCTTTTCCATGTTTTGCAACATGATTCATTTGACGTCATGTTTGTAACATGATTATACTACTTCATGAAGGCTTGAGCTAAGTCTCTCCAAGAGCTAATGTTAGCACGGCTGAGTTGATTGTACCACCTGGATGCCGCCCCCACTAGACTGTCTTGGAAATAATGAATCAAAAGTTGATCATTGTTCACGTAACCAGTCATGCGTCTACAGAACATAGTGATGTGGGCTTCAGGGAAACTAGTCCCATTGTACTGCTCAAATTCTAGCATCTTGAATTTATGAGGAAGCACCAGATCTGGAACTCAACTCAAATCCTTTACGTCAATACCATGGTGATGGTCGGCATTTTCCAAAGCCTTGAATTTTTCTTCCAGCCATCTACAACAATCTTCCAATTGTCTTGAAGATTCAGTTCTGATCCCATCTCTCTCTGCTATGTCCAAATTAGGAATAACAGGATTAGCAGGGTTATCCCCTGGGTTGGATCCTATGCCAACTTGAAAATTCATGGGCACTCCAGTGTCAGCTTGCCCTTGCTGAGGCCTAATTGTGACAGGTGGCCTTCTGGTATATTCCTCAGGTTGTGTTTGCACGTGTGGTGGAAGGAATCCCCTAGGAAAATTCCCATTGTCTTCAGCTTTAACTATGGGACCCTTTCCCTTGTCCATTGCCCCACTCAACATCTGGGCCATTTGAGTCATCATGTTCTTTTGAGCCTCCAACATCTAGTCCCTCATCTCTTGTTGGAGTTTTTCCATTTGCTCTTGCATCTGGTCTTGCATGTCTCTTTGCAATTGTTCCAATCTTTGATCCATTTTCTTAGATTTGGCACGTATACCGTAAGGATGTTCGGCTTCCAGATTTTCCTTCCCTTTCTCTCTCTCTCTGTGTTATAATTTCAACTAATTAGGTTCTCTTTATGGACTTAAATGTAATGCAAATGCATGAATGCAAGGAGGTATCAATTCTGATTCAACTTCATTTTAGAAAACTTTATTAGAAAAAAATCCTTTACATAAAACGGATTACAAAAATGCTTTCACCCTAAGGCCTAAAGTTTTGATTTTCCTGAACAAAGAAGTTAGCTCTTGACCACGACCCGACTGTAGCTCATACTTCTTATTCAATATATCAGCCTGTGCTGCCAAAGTCTGTAGATGATCAGTTACCTCTCGAATCTGAACTATTGCTTCACCCATGAGGTAATCCCGACTTTTAACTTGGTCATGGGAATGGTGGAGCTCTTCCTTCCAATGCCTTTCTCTTGCTTCAAGCTGCTTGATCCAGAGTTCACAATTCTGCAATGTCGATTCTAATCTTTCAATCTTGCCCTTCATTTCCTCAATCTTGTTCAGACTCAACTTCAGCTCGTTTGCAGAATTTCAGCTTCGATGGTGGTGAAGAGACCGTCCCAATTCAGCCACTCTAGTTTTTAATCCATTCTTTTCCTTTTGGCTTTCTACCAACCTCTTTTCTAGGGCTTCGTTTTGCATTTGCATCTCTAGGAACTTCCTCTCCCAATGGTCAGCTTTAGTCTTTTCCTCTTGAACCTCCTGTTGCCACTGTTCCGAAGTCTTCCCTTTTCTCCAATTGCCTTTGCTCTAACCATATACGGACGACTGCATTGTCTTCCACTTTATCAAGGAATTCGTTCTCCATAACCATCTTTCTAACTTTAGAAACTGACCGTGAATCAATACCTCTAAAAATGTGAAATGACATGCACTGAAATAAAACATAACAAGTTAGCACCGCAGAATGAAATATAAAGCAAGTAAAATAAACACCTATCTAGGTAACTACTAAGGTTTGACATAGATCTACTTAGGGTGGGTTCTTATGTTTTCTACGTGTGGTTTAGCTCTAAAGTTGAAGTACCCGAACCAGTAGATTCCTCGATCCTCACCCATTATAGGCTCATATGGACCGAGTTCGGTTCAGGGGAATACATTCCCCTATGGCCATGCGGAAGTGAAGACTTCACGAAGACATAGGTGCAGATGTATTCCGGAAGCAGTCCACTAGCCCATGCAGAGCTGAAAACCTCACGAAGGCATAGTTTCTCGCTCCCACTTATGGATGCGACCACGACGGTCATGCAATGCAATGCAGAGAGATATATTTAGAACCACATGCAAAACAAGAATAATATTTTTAAAAAAAACCAGAATTTTAAATTCGGACAAAAGGATATGAAATTATCAATTTTACAGCTTGACTCTCTTATTGTCCCTAGCGGAGTCGCCAAGCTGTCGAAACCATTTTTTAAGAAGGTTTAAAAACGGGGAATCGAGTTTAAAAAACGAAAACGGGAGTCACCACCAATCCCTTTTTACTTAGGTGTGATTGGATCACCTTATAAAGCGTTTTATTTCAAAATGTTGATTTTGGTCCACGAAATACAAGAAAACGGGTTCGGGAGTCGGTTACGTACAAGGAAGGATTAGCACTCTCGTAACGCCCAAAAATTGGTGCCTAATTGATTAATTAATGTCCTTATGTCGAGAATTTGAAAAGCTTTTAAAATATAATTTCTTTTAAAGAATGTTTATATAACCCGTTTCGGAATATTAAGACTCTTTTGTTCAAAAAGGATAAAGTATCACATCCAGTACGTTAAGGTGCGACATTTTAACCCCCGAAATTAAGATCGTCCCTTAATTTTCCAAAATACGAAATTAAAAGGATATTTAGTTATTAGGACGTATGAAAAAAACCGAAACCCAGCACGTTAGGGCACAATTTCTCGAACTTCCAAACATGAAACATTGCCTTGTTTTCTGAAATCCTTATCCCGATATGACAAAACGTCATATCCAGTGAGCTAGGACACAACAATTTTGAATTCTCGAGAATAAATTTTATTTTACTTTTAAAAGGAAAGTAATGGGTTCTTTGGACTCGAAGAAGAAAATCGCAACCCAGTAAGTTAGGGTACGATTTCTTTCGAACCCTAGAACGCAGAATATTTGCTTATTTTGAAAATTGAATAAAATGTAGTGATTATAATAAAATGAAAAATGAATTTAAAATAAAATGTAGGTCGATTTACAATGCTAACTTGTGTAGCGACATGATGATAACAAAATATAATAACGATAAAGGTTGAAATAAAATATAGTTAAGCAAAAGTAAGATAGACAACTGAAATAAAATAAAATGAGAATAGTAACAAAAAAATAATAATATAGAATAATAATAATAATAATAATAACAAAAATGCAACAATAATAATAAAATATATTAATGAACAAAAAAATAGTAAAAATAAAAAATAATATTAGTAATAATAAGAAATAATAATAATAATAATGAAAAATAATAGTAATAATGTTGATAATAAAATAATAATGATACATATAATAATAGTTAATTATAAAAAATAAAAAAAAAGTAGTAGTAATATTTAAATAATAATTATAATAGTAAGATAATAATATTAAATTAGTAAGAATAATAGTAATAATAATATCAATAGTAAATGAAATAATAATAAAAGTAATAGTAAAAATAAAATAGTACTAATAATAAAATAATAGTAAGAATATAAAAATACTAAAAATAATAGTAATAGTAATAGTGATTGAAACGCTGATTGCAACGCGTTGTGCCGCTTGCGGCACAAAGAGGGGGCTGTTGGAGGGTATTGCGGCGCAAAACTTGTTTAGGGTTTCAGAAACCCTTAATTTCTGTTTTGGTTTTGGACCTTTTGGGCCCGTAGGTTAATTGGGTTAAGATTGGGTGTAATGGGCTTCGGGTATTTAGTTTTAGGTATTGTGTTCTGTTTTGGGTTTGTAAAAATGGACTTGTTTCAAAAAACTTTTTATTTATTTATTTATTTATTTATTGTTATTGTTTATTTATTTTTTTAACGGGCCTGTCAAAATTGAGTCCCTACAGAGACAATAACTCATTTTACTTACTTATTACTTGAACGACTGTGTACACTTGCACAAAAATCTCAATACAAATTTTTGGCGCTATTTCTAGAGATTGTTGCCTTAATCATTCTTTGTGAAATTATTTTTGCAGTTAGGTTTTTATTTAATTTCTAACATTACTAATATATTCTTTATTATTTATTTTTAATTTATTTATCAGGTATTTATGAGCATAGATCGAATCATCGATCTATTACCTATAGACCCTAAAATTGAGTGGACATTTAGACAGAGAAGACGCGAGAGATTCGCTCAAAGCCAAGCCGAGATGGACCTTGGAAATCAAAATGATGGACAAGGTAATGGAGTCAATCATGTGCACAACCCAATCCTTATTGCTGATGGTAGGGATCGTGCCATAAGACAATACGATGTGCCACTCTTCAATGAATTAAATCCGGGAATTAGGAGGCTAGATATCGAGACACCCCAATTCGAATTGAAACCAGTGATGTTTCAAATGCTCCAAACGGTGGGCCAATTCAATGGTATGCCCACAGAAGATCCACATATTCACCTTTGATTATTTATGGATGTGAGTGATTCGTTTAAGATAGTTGGTGTGACTGAAGATGCACTAAGGTTGAAGTTGTTTCTGTACACGTTGCGAGATCGAGCACGAGCATGGCTAAATTCATTACCACCAAGTTCAATATCTACTTGGAAATAATTAGCAGAAAGGTTTTTGGTAAAGTATTTTCCACCGAGTAAGAACACAAAGTTTCGAAATGAGATAACTACTTTTCAACAATTGGATGACGAGTCCTTATACGAGGCGTGGGAAAGATTCAAGGAATTGTTTCATAAGTGTCCTCATCATGGGATTCCTCATTGTATCCAACTGGAGACATTTTATAACAGTCTCAACGCACATACAAGATTAATGGTAGATGCTTCTGTGAATGGTGTGATTTTGTCTAAGTCTTATAACGAGGCTTACGAGATCATTGAAACGATCGCTAGCAATAATTACCAATGATTGAAAAATCTAGCAATTTTCGGAAGATGAGTAGCTGGAGTGCATGAAGTGGACGCATTGACTTCACTCTCAGCTCAGGTATCTTTTATTTTCTCAATGTTAAAACAATTTACCACTAATGGTTTGAATAACTTTGTAGCTCAATCACCAAGTCAATATGATGTCATTTCCTATGTGTATTATGGGGATGGTCATTCTTTCAAGAATTGCCCTTCCAGCTCCGAGTCTATTTGTTATGTAACGAATTACTATCAAAATAGAAGTGGACAAGGACCACAGTCCAACTTCTACAATCCATTATCACGGAATCATCCGAACTTTTCCTGGAGTAACCAAGGAAATGGACCAAACAACAATCATATACAACATAGACCCTACCAATCCCAAGGGTTTAGTCAACAATGTAACAGCCTGGTTTAGACCCTAGTCAGAACAGTGGTTTTGAGACCACAAATCTGAGGTCAGAATAATATTTTAATGTTATTTTTGGTGTTGATTAAATGTGATATAGCCTGTGTAAAAATTCTGTGTGGTAATTTTATCGACTGTGTGTTGAATTAAGAGAAATGACTTAATCGCGTAAAATGCAAAAGTTGTGTGCTGATTGTTAAGTGTTTAATTATTGATGTCTTTATAATGTGGAGGCCCTACGAAGCAATTAGCCCATTATTTAGATAGTGGATAGTTGAAGGATAATTATGCCCAAAGATTAAATGTTTATTTATTAAGGTTTTATTAAGGGAAAAATAGGAAATGAATTATTAATATGTTAGTAATAAAACAAGTGAAAAAGCTAGTGGATGTGTTCATCCATTCTAGCCGGAATTACCAAAGAAAAAGAAGAAAGAAATCAAGCTAGGGCATTCGGTCATTGTGAGCTTAATTAAGGTATGTTTTGACTTTGGTTTTTGATGATTTTTATGTTTTTGAGATTGTTGCTTAGTCTCCGGGAGAGAATTACGATGGACTTTGTGTCGGGGTTGCCTTTATCTTCGGGAAAGAAAGACGCGATCTGGGTGATAGTTGACAGATTGACGAAATCGGCTCATTTCATTCCGGTGAGAACAGATTATTCACTCGATATATTAGCTGAATTGTATATTGCTGAAATTGTGAGATTGCACGGGGTGCCACTATTTATAGTGTCTGACAGAGATCCGAGATTTACCTCGCAATTTTGGAAGAAATTGTAATAGGCTTTAGGCACAAAACTGCATTTCAGTACTGCTTTTCATCCACAAACGGATGGTCAGTCCGAACGAATCATTCAAATTCTCTAAGATATGTTGAGGTGTTGTGTACTTGAGTTTGAGAATACATGGGAAAAACATTTTTCGTTGATTGAATTCGCGTATAACAACAATTTTCAATCTAGTATCAAAATGGCACCGTATGAGGCTCTTTATGGTCAAAAGTGTCGAACTCCATTATATTGGACTGAGTTGAGTGAGAATAAGATTCATGGGGTTGATCTTATTAAAGAAACTGAATAGAAAGTGAAAGTGATTTGTGACAGTTTGAAAGCGGCTTCAAATCGTCAGAAGTCTTATGCAGACTTGAAACGAAAGGATACTGAATTCGAAGTTGGTGATAAAGTGCTTTTGAAAGTGTCTCCGTGGAAGAAAATACTTCGATTTGGCCGGAAAGGCAAATTGAGTTCGAGGTTCATCGGACCATATGAGATTATTGAGAAATTTGGGCCGGTTGCTTATAAATTGATGTTGCCACCTGAATTAGAGAAAATTCATAATGTATTACATGTGTCGATGCTTCGACGGTATAAATCTGATCCGTCTCATGTGATTCTTTCTTCTGAAGTTCAAATTCAGTCAAATTTGTCTTATAGTGAAGAACCGATTCGAATCTTGGCACGAGAGATCAAAGAATTGAGAAACAAAAGACCTTAGTGAAAGTATTGTGGCACAAACATGGAATTGAAGAGGCTACGTGGGAGCCTGAAAACGTTATGAGAGAGAAATATCCACACCTATTCACTGGTAAGATTTTCGGGGACGAAAATCCCTAAGGGGGGAGAGTTGTGACAGCCTGGTTTAGACCCTAGTCGGAACAGTGGTTTTGAGACCACAAATCTGAGGTTGGAATAATATTTTAATGTTATTTTTGGTTTTGATTATATGTGATGTAGCCTGTGTGAAAATTCTGTGTGGTAATTTTATCGACTGTGTGCTGAATTAAGAGAAAGGACTTAATCGCGTAAAATGCAAAAGCTGTGTGCTGATTGTTAAGTGTTTAATTGTTGATGTCTTCATAATGTGGAGGCCTTATGAAGCAATTAGCCCATTATTTAAATAGTGGATAGTTGAAGGACAGTTATGCCCAAAGTTTAAATGTTTATTTATTAAGGTTTTATTAAGTGCAAAATAGGAAATGAATTATTAATATGTTAATAATAAAAAAAAAAGTGAAAAAGCTACTGGATGTGTTCATCCATTCTAGCCGAAATTACCAAAGAAAAAGAAGAAAGAAATCAAGCTAGGGCATTCAGTCATTGTGAGCTTAATTAAGGTATGTTTTGACTTTTTTTTTTGATGATTTTTATGTTTTTGAGATTGTTGCTTAGTCTACTATCAAGCCCATGTTATAATTCGAAGAATTGATGATGGTTATGAAATGTGTCATTGATGAAATTGTGAGCTTTGTGATGAGTGTTAGTGTTAAATGAAAGATATGTGTTTAATGAACATGTTTTGTTCTTGAATTTTTGATGAATTTAGCTAATCAGGGCTAAAATTGTGAAAATAGCATTTGGAATGACTAAAATGTGAAATAAATGAAATGTGTGGGCTTGTATTAGCATGGGAAGAATTCGGCTAAGCATATGTGATGTGAGATTATGTGTATTTGATGATTTGATAAGTTAGGTACTAAAGTGTCGAAATGTGAAAATATGAGGGCAATTTTGTAAAATGCCCTAAATAAGTGTGTGTGGACTCAATTGAATAAATTGTGATTGAATGGATTGAATTTGAATGTATATAGACCAAGAGAGGAGAGGTACGGATCGAGATCGAGGCAAAGATAAAGTGCTCGATTGATCGACCGTTTCGGTAGTTCGACGTTCGAGGTAAGTTCGGACATAATGCGTATATTTCGTTATGTTTAATGCTATGAAATGAGTGGTATGATAATATAGAAATGTGAATGCTATGTGAGAGCTTGAGTTATGTGGCACTAAGTGTGCGTATTTGAAAATGTGACCGAGATGATTAGCACTGTGTGTGCAAAATAATATAAGCTTTGGCTTTGTGGTTGGCACTGTGTGTACGATACCGATTTAAGATCGGTTTGATATAGATGCACTATGTGTGCGATGTTAATTAAGCTTCGGCTAAATATTTGAGCACTAGGTGTGTGATTGAATCAAAGAAGATACGGAAGTTGATCGAAATGGAATAGTAAGTATTGAGTAGCAAATGTAATTGACAACTAAGTGTTGACTAAGGTACGTTCGGAACCTATGTGGTTGATGTATTTATGAATGAGATTATGAAATGTTAAATGAGCATATTAGCTTTGGATGGTACAATATATATATAAAGATGTGAAATAATCTATGTGATGGTTTGTTTTGATTTAAATGTGTTATTTTACGAACTTACTAAGCTTTGGAAAGCTTACTGTGTGATTTGTTTTTCTGCTTTGCAGTGTCAGTAAAGCTAGCTCGGATCCGGGGATCGTCAGCATCTCTATCACACTATTCGCAATCTATTTTGGTACATTGGAAAGATGTATATGGTTGAATTATGGCATGTATAGGCTACAAATTAATATGTCTTAAAATGTTTAATCCTTGCCATGTGAGTTGGCTTGGAAGTTGAATGATGTTAAAACTATGAATGAGTTGTGAGTTTGGTATATTTCATGATTATGTAGTTGATGAAAGATATGGTTGAAAATGAATTTTGATATGGATTACATGATGCTTGAATTACATATGTTTTGAGATGTATAAATGTCACTTTGAATGGTCTTAGTTGTAATGATAATGAGCATGGAAGTAGATGGTATAGTTGGTGGTTGAATAATGCACGGAGCATATAGAAGCATGAATTGGCATTGTATTGAAGCTTTTTGGTAAACCCTTGTGTGGGTGGCAAATTGGCCTTGCAAATGGCTTGTTTTGTCTACACGGTTATGGCACACGGGCGTGCCTAGTGACCATGGAATAAAGTCAGTAGAAAGCCCAAGTATGCCCGGCCAGGGTACACAGACGTGCCTAGTAGCCGTGTGAATAAGTTAGTATATTGCCTAATAGTACACGGCCTTTGCACATGGGCGTGCCTGGTGGCCGTGTGGAGAAGTCAGAATACTTGCTCTACTTTGGCACGGCTGGACACATGGGGGTGTCTGGTGATCGTGTGAGGCACATGGTCTGATTGCAGAAGCGTGTGACCTCAACAGTTTTGAAGAATTTTTGAAATTTTAAAAAATTTCATTAATGTTCGGTTTAGTTCCGACCCCTTTCTAACACGTGTTTAAGGTCTCGTAGACCTAGATGAGGGACTGTATGTTCGTATTTGAGTATGTATGATTGATGATAGACTTTGTGTCATGTAATGGATGTGAATTATTGTGGTTGTTCGGTAACACCTCTTAACCCTATTCCGGCGACGGTCTCGGGTTAGGGGTGTTACAAACAAGCTCCAAAACCACCTCAAGCTGAGTCATCAAATAGCTTGGAGGACTTATTGAAGGCATACATGGAAAAAAATGATGCTTTGATCCAAAGTCAAGCAGTAACAATGAAAAATCTAGAGAACCAGATGGGTCAGTTAGCTACTGATATTCGTAGTAGACCACAAGGAGCCTTGTGATTGAAGATGAGCCTACTGAGAAGGAGGAAAGTCAACCAACAGTTGAAGTTCATGGACTAGAAAAATCAGATGCTGATAAATCTGATGAGGTAAACCCTAACTAAGTAAATTCTAAGAAGCTAACACCTTCTTTTGCAGATTCACTTCATTAGAAAAGTTGTCCGTATCAACCTAGAGTTTCATATCCTCAAAGACTCCAGTAGCACAAGCAGAAACAAAAGGTACAATTAAGAAGTTCTTGGATGTTCTAAAACAACTGCATATCAACATTCCATTGGTAGAGGCTTTAGAATAGATGCTCAATTATGTGAAGTTTATGAAGGATATTCTGTCCAAGAAGAAAAGGCTTAGTGAGTATGAGATTTTTAACAAAGAAGTACAGTGAGTTCTTACAGAACAATCTACCTCCAAAATTGAAAGACCCTGGAAGCTTTACGATACCCTATAACATTGGAGAATCTGACTGCGATAAAGTTTTGTGTGACTTAGGAGCAAGCATCACTTGATGCCCAAATCTATTTTCAAATTGTTGGGAATAGGTGGAGTAAGACCTACTACTGTGACAATTCAACTAGCAGATTACATATCCTGAGGGAAAGATTGAGGATATTTTGTAAGAGTTGATATGTTTATTTTTCCTGCCGACTTTATAGTGCTAGATTTTGAAGTAGATAAGGAAGTTCTGATCATCCTAGAGAGACTTTTCCTAGCTACGGGAAGAATGTTAATAGATGTGCAAAAATGAGAACTTACAATAAGAGTTCAAGACGACCAAGTAACATTTGACATTATGAAGGCCATGAAATTTCCCGATCCGACGGAGGAATGTTCAGTAATGAAGGAATTAGAAACCTTAGTTTCTATGGAATGCAAGAGCAATCTTGAAGAAGACCCGTTGGAGAACATTTTAGGGTTTGAACCATTGGAAGATGAAAAAGGTAATGAAAACATGGCTTTTATGGAAGCCAATCCGAGGAGTTATGTTCAACCACTACGGTTTGAACCACTAGAGTTGGAAGTTTGAGAATTTACACAACCCAAGTTGTGAATCGAGGAACCACCTAAGCTTAAACTAAAGGTACTTCCATCCCATTTAAAATACATTTATTTAGGTAATTGTTCTACTTTGCCTGTGATTGTTTCAGCAAAATTGACAGAACATCAAGAGGAGCAACTGATTACTATTTTAAAGAAATTTAAAAAGGCAATTGGTTGGACCATAGCTAACATATAAGGTATAAGCCCTTCCTTCTGTATGCATAAGATTATTTTATAGGAAGGTGAGCGAGGTAGAATTGATGGGCAAATAAAACTTAACCCTATGATAAAAGAAGTAGTACAGAAGGAGGTAATCAAATGGTTAGATGCGAGAATTATTTACCCCATCTTAGATAGTTCTTGGGTAAGTCTGGTATAATGTGTACCAAAGAAAGGTGGAATCACGATTTTTGAGAATGAACGTAACGAGTTAGTCTCAATAAGAATTGTCACGGGTTGGAGAATATGTATTGACTATAGAAAGTTGAAAAAAGCCACTCGCAAAGATCATTTTTCGTTTCCTTTTATGGATTAGATGTTAGATCGACTGACAGGTAATGAATTTTACTACTTTTTAGATGGATATTCGAGATACAACCAGATAGTTGTAGCCCGAAAGACCAAAATAAAAATACTTTTGCCTGCCCATGCGGTACATTTGCTTTTAGGCGAATGCTTTTTGGCTTATGTAATGCACCTGCCACATTTCAGCGATGTATGATGGCAATTTTCACTAATATGGTTGAAAATTTGTTGAGGTTTTCATGGATATTTTTTTTTTTTGGTAACACTTATGATGTTTGTTTGAGTAATTTGGCTAAGATACTAAAAAGATGCGAGGAGACGAATCTTGTCCTTATCTGGGAGAAATGTCATTTTATGGTTAAGGAGGGAATTGTCTTAGGACATAAAATTTCCAAAAACAGAATTAAAATGGATAAAGTAAAAGTGGATGTAACTAAAAGATTACCACCTCCAATTAGTGTGGAAGGAGTTAGAAGTTTCTTAGGCCATGTTCGTTTTTATTGTAGATTTATCAAAGATTTTTCGAAAATTTCTAAACCTTTATGTATGCTTTTAGAAAAAGATAATGTTTTTTTTTATTTTAACAAAGCATGTTTAGAAGCCTTTGAGGAATTAAAAATTCGGTTAATCTCAGCCCCAATAATTGTTACACCTGATTGGAATTCACCTTTTGAGTTGATGTGTGAAGCAAGTAATTTTTATGTTGGAGCTGTGATGGGTCAAAGAAGAAACAAAGAGTTTCACCCTATCTACTATGTAAGCAAAACTTTGACAGGAGCCCAGATCAATTATAGGATAACTAAAAAAGAACTCTTTGCTATAGTTTTTTTCTTTTGACAAGTTCCGTTCATATCTTGTAGGTACCAAAGTTACAGTGTTTACCGATCACGCAGCTATTAAGTATTTACTCACGAAGAAAGATGTTAAATCGAGGCTAATTTGTTGGATACTTTTACTCCAAGAATTTGACCTTGAGATCCAAGACAAAAAATATGTTGAAAATCAAGTAGCTGATCATCTGTCGAGGCTGGAACAAAATGAGCTAACTTCTTCACATGTTCCAATTAATGAGAATTTTCCTGATGAGCATATCTTTGAGGTAAGCCGAATTCATGAAACAGATTGGTTTGCTAATTTTGCCAATTATTTAGCATGTGGAATAATTCCTTGAGAAATGACATACTAACAAAGGAAGAAATTCCTTCATGATAGTCGATATTTTTTCTGGAAGGATTTGTTTTTGTTTAAACAATGTATAGATAACATAATCAAGAAGTGTGTAGCTGGAAGTCAGATTGATGAAATTTTGTACCATTGCCATTCATCTCCGAGTGGGGGACATTTTGGTGGTTCCCACATTGCAGCGAAGATTTTACAAGTAGGATTATTTTGGCCTACATTGTTTAAGGATGCATATTATAACAGCCTATTTTCAATAAAATGGGCATAATGGTTTCGGGACCACAAATTCGAGTCCGGAAAGAAAAAATTATTTTAATACTATTTTATGATCTACAGTATAATAATAATATTGTGTGAAATTTTCGTAAAGAAATTTTACCGATTACATGTTTAATTTGATAAAGGACCAAATTGCACAAAGTGTAAAAGTTGAGTTCTAATAGCTAAAAGGATTAAATAGCTATAGGACTTTAAAATGGAAGTTCTTATATGTTAATTAGACCATTAAAAATACTTAGTTGTTAAGGATGATGTTCATCCATGAAAAACAAAATTAAAGAACAGGACAAAATTGGAAAGATGAAAAATAAAGATGATAAATAATAAAAAGATGAAAATATCATCATTTATCATCATCTTCCCCAAATATTTTGCATGGAAACCCTAGGAAAGAGAAAGAAAGCTTTCTTGGCCAAATTAGGTAAGTGTTCAAGTCCCGTTTTTAGTAATTTTTATTTTTTTAAGATCGGGATAACTTACTCTAGCTATTTTGGGGATTAATTTGTAAAGTTATCAAAGTATCAAAGTTTTTCCATGGATGAATATGCTGAAATTTTGAAATTTATGGTAGAATATGAAAGGTTGTTGATAGATAAACAACTTTTACAAAGTGAATTTTGATGAAAACATGATTTAGGGACTAAATTGGAAAGTTGTAAAATTCATGGAAAAATTCTAAATTTTATGAAATACATGGGCTGTAAATACTCGGCTAGGCTTGGAACAAGGATTAAATTGCATGAATTTTATTTTCCGAGCCTAGGGATGAAATTATCATTAATTAAAAGTTTAGGGGCAAAATGGTAATTTTGCCTAAGATGTGAATTGAATTGAAATGAACATGAATTGATGTTAAATTCATTCATATAGATTCGGATAGACCAAATTCGGAGTTAGAACAAGGAAAAGAGGAAAATGTTGGATTAGTATTTTTACGTACACGAACATTTGTCGAGGTAAGTTCGTGTAACTAAATTGTGTATATTTATATGCTTGAATTAAATATTGTGAATGTGAATTGTATAAACATTATATATATGAGACATTGAAGACATATCTGGCAAAGCTCGATAAATGATAATATCTAAAATAAATGATAATGCCCGATAAATGATGAATGATAAAAATGTTACTTTTATGCTTGAAATGAATGTGGAATGTGTTTATTTGAATTATATGAATATTGTAAATGAGTGAAATAATCATATACTTGATAATGCAAGAAAAATGTTAAATCCTGTTTGAATAAATGAAAGTCGATGGATACGCAATTTCTGTAATAAATATAGTCCTGCATATGTTGCGGACAGAATTTAGCTCGGATGAGTAATCCTGATATAGCCCTATCGAGCATCCTGTAATATAGTTCCTACGAGCATCCTGATCGGTAGTGATTCTACATGTGTTGCGTACTACCGCATCTCTTTGTGAGCGTCCTGTTACATGATTTGATCGGTTGTGCTCCAGCATATGTTGTGGACACAAACGCAGTTCTTTGTGAGCGTCCTGATATGGCTCGCTTGAACTCTATGAGATATGGCTATCCGGTGCTCTTGTTACATGGCTCTTTGTGAGCAAGCCTGATAAGCTCTTCGTGAGTTATCTGATTAAAAGTTCTTTGTGAACTTTCTGATTGTGGCTCTTATGAGCACTCCTAATTTAGCCCGGATAAGCTTCCTGTTACATGGCTCATCTGAGCATTCTGATATATGGCTTGAGACTGTGCTCCCTGGTTATGTGCCCTAAATGGGTACCTCTGAATATGAATTGAAGGATCCTGATTTGTACACCTCGAGTGTGCTACATCTGTATCCATCGATATTTTAGATAAATTCAACCGGAAAAATTCTGACATTAGAAGATATGAATAAAAAATGAGTTATTACACGTATATGCCTGAAATACATGAAAGTGATGATACATGATATATGATATATGAAAAATATGAGATGATGATATATGTACATGGAATTTATTAGATGAATACAATCATCCATGATTATAGATTTGTACACCTTGAGTATACTACTCGTCTGGCATTGATATTTCGAATGATTTAATAGGTAAAGTTCCGACATGAAATAATTTGAACTCGAGATGAATTATTATGAAAATGTACTTGAAATAAAAATATATGATTTATACATGTTATATGAATACATGATATGGAAAGCATATATATCTGGAAATCTGATTGTTATTGAGCCCATATATGTTTCTTGATGTTATTGTGGAATGTATGACTAACAAGGGCAATGAGGATATGTGTAGGGCTTGAGATCAAATTGATTGAATGTGCCTTACATGTTTATCTTGAAATAGAATGAATGGTAAGTTAATTACCATGTTATACGAACTTACTAAGCATTTCATGCTTACTCTATTTTATTTTCCTCTGTTTTATAGTAATTTTGGAGGCTCGTTGGATTGGAAGCATTGGCGGAGATCACTCACACTATTCATCGGCCCATCTTGGTAAATAAGGTAAATTAATTATGGTTATAATGACATGTATAGGTTAATTAGCCATTGTTGGCAGGTAAATATTTGGCTTATAACTAGCCATTGTAATGGCTAGTGATGGACATGTATGGTATATGCTTGAAATGGTTGATTGATACAGATTATATTGGTATATTGATGACCAAATTAAGTTAGCATATTTGATAAAATATGTATATAAGTGAATATGGTAATCTAAGTAAATCTGTATACTTCGTTATCTGAAGTATAACATCATGTATATGACTTGGATTTTAAGTTGGTTTACATGACCTATATTGACTTGTGAATATGTTAAAGTGTTGGTATAGGTGGATGAAAATTTGGGTGAGAAATGTGGCTTGAAAAATAGCCTATTTTCGTCCACATGGGCAGAGACACTGGCGTGTGTCTCAGCCGTGTATGACACATGGCCTACCATATGGGCGTGTGGCCTAGCCGTGTGTCCCCTGCATCTTTAAAATGTCTAAACAGAATGCTTAGAATTGATCACACAGCCTGGCACACAGGTTTGTGGCTTGGCCGTGTGACCCCTGCACCCATACACGGCCTAGCACGCAGGCATGTGATTTGGCCGTGTGACCCAAGTCAAAGAGTTACACGGGCTAAGACATGGGTGTGTCCTTGGCCGTGTGAGCCACACGGCCTGACCACACAGGCATGTGACCCTTGCACCTAGGAAAAATTTTGAAATTTCACGAAAAATTTTCTGAGTACCCGGTTTAGTCCCGACCTAATTCTAAAGTACGATTTGGGTATCGAGGACTCATGCAAGGGACTATATGATGAAATTTGATTGGAATTTGATATGAATACTAAAAAATTATGAAATGTTTGTTATTTGTTCTGTAAATTCTAAAAATGCTTTGTAACCCTGTTCTGGCGACAGATTCGGGTTAGGGGTGTTACACATGCATATGTGAAAAACCATGATAGATGCCAAAGAACTGGAAACATGTCAAGGAGGAACGAGATTCCCTTGACAAAAATTTTAGAGGTTGAACTATTCGACGTATGGGGCATTGATTTTCTGGTCCCATTTCCTTCTTCTTATAAGAGCAAATAAATTTTTGGCAACTGTTGTATTGTATCCAAGTGGGTTGAAGTCGAGGCTTACCCAACAAATGATGTTAAGGTAGTCATGTGATTCCTACATAAGCATGTATTTACACGGTTTGGGACTCCTAGAGCTATAATTAGCGATGAAGCATCTCACTTTGTAAATAAATTGCTTAAGTGGTTGCTTGACAAGTACGACGTGAAACATAAAATTGCTAATGCCTATCACCCATAGTCAAATGGACAAGTTGAAAGGGTGAATTGTGAAATCAAAGGTATTCTTGAAAGGGTAGTGCACCCTAACAAAAAAGATTGGTCTCGAAGGCTCGATGATGCTCTATATGCCCGAAGGCTCGATGATGATCTATAGGCCTATCGAACTATTTTTAAGACACCGTTAGAAATGACTCACTATCAACTAGTTTTTGGAAAGACATGTCATTTGCCACTTGAATTGGAAAATAAATCTCACTAGGCCTTGTAACAATTAAATTTGGATCTTAAGCAAGCCGATGAGAGAAAGATGCTATAGCTTGATAAGTTGGAAGAGTTGAGGCTATTTTTATACGAGAATGCTAAGATGTGTAAAAATCTAGAAAAATACCCATTAAATCTTTAAAAATCCCTCAAATTCTAGATATGGAAGTTTGGGTTTTTAACTCACATGATTCATCAAGAAATTGAAAGAAAACAAGAACTTACACAAGCTAGGTGGAAGGGGCGGCAATGGCGTTCTTTTGGGGCATTAATGGAGGTCGATCTTGAGTGCTAAAATTTCAGATTTAAGGTTGGAAATTTTATAATAAAATGATAGCAATAAGAGGAAAATAATGGTGCAAAAAGAAGAGAAATTGATGGTGAATCTTGGTGGCTTGGGCGTTGGCACACAAGGGAGGAAAGAAAAAAATTGAAGAGAAAAGAGGAGAGGAAGAGGGTGAACAGATAGGGTAGGGAAAAATTAACTTAAAGCTGACAAATATAATTAAAAATTGTATTTATACCTAGGGTTCAACGATATGGACGACACGTACATTGAACACAAGGGATTTTGCAAAACTTGATTATTTTGCAAAGGAAACTTTTCGAACTTGAGACCTTAATCTAATTTCAATGCTTTCTCATATTTCTTTTAACCACTGGGCTATTTCCTCCTTGAAATAATTTTGAAATATTTATTTTAAAAACAAGGCGTGTCACATACTAGGGTTGATGCAAAATTTGTAAAATAAAAAAAATGGTGCGATAGAAGGGATTTGAACTTAGGTTTAAAGGAACATTTCACTAACACTTAGCAAACAAACCAATATCTCATTTATTTTCTAAAAAGGCATAGATAATATCAAAGATTAGATCATGACCACTCTCTCTAGAGTCACAAACTTGATTCTTCCAACCCTCGATTTTTGGGATGTTACAGTACATATCATCCCACCCCATGCAATGCAATATGACATGCTCAAAATAGATCTATACGATAGCATTTAATATGTTTTTTAATAGAACAATACAATGGCAATCAATTTGCTTATAACAATTTGATATAATAGCAAATAATATTCTTATAACAGATCAATTCAGTAGAAAAAGCCATGCTTAATATGTGCTCGGTTTAGCAGTAACATAAGGCATGTTGTATGTATAATCTCAAATACAAATTTAACAGACATATGTATTAATCACAATTCATGCAAATATATATAATTTTAATTCAGTCAATCAGATCATGGTTTCTAACACTATTCATATCATTAGGGACTTAATTGAATAAAATAAAACACTAAAAAGAGTTTGGTAACCATTTAGGGACTAGACTGAATAAATCATAAAATTTTGGAAAAAATTATAAAATCTAAAAGAAAGGGGCACACAACTGTGTGGCCATGCCATGTGGGATGCTATAACCCGTGTGGAGGAGTTACACTGTAACACCCCAAACCCAGCCTAGACGTTATGGCCGTATCTGGAAATATCACACGATAATGTTTTTGAAACCTCGTTGTTACGATGAAAACATTCCATGTTATTATCTTTAGTAAACCTTTGTTAGAACTTAGGAAGTCGTCTTTATTCATTTAAAACATTTTTTTTGGAGCATTCCTCATTGCGGAAGCTTTAATAAAATAGTTTAGGTAATCATGCGTTTAGAAATTACTTTAACTTTTTGAAAACTGAATTTCCTACGACCAGCAGGTATAAATTCATAAAGTAAAATAAATAAATAAAAACCCAAATTTAAAACCAAAGTCCCAAAGTGTCACTAAATTACAACCCAAATAATCAATAATAATCAAATCATAAATCGTAAATTGAAAACCACGAAGTCCAAAAATTACTGTGGTCACCGCTGAGTCCTCCGTTGCACCGATTCGACTAAGTCTGGGGATTACCTGTGCACATTAAACAAAAAGGGTGAGTTCACGTAAACTCAATGTGTAATCCCGCAGAAACAAACAAACAATCAGTATTCACAGTGCACAGTTGAACAGTCTTGGGACTAAGCCCTTTTCAGTATCAGTGATAGTTTGGGCCTTAGCCCATCTCAGTACAGTGTCAAAAATGCAGTAGGGCCTTAGCCCATCACAGTATCAGTAGCAGTAACAGTTATGCAGTAGCAAAATCATACCTAACCAGCCTTTACACACCATCTTCGTCCAACCCTACACTCCATGTGGGGATATAATCAGCCCACCCATCCTTACATTCCAAGTAGTACTGAATGCGGCACAATACAATAGTTTACAGTTGAGCTACCAGTAAATTAGGCTTAAAGCCTTTTAGTACACTTCCTCCGAATAACAACCCCAACACAATGCAACGCAACACACAATAGATGACATACTATTATGCAATCTCAGTACATATATTCAGTTCAGATATTAACATGCCCAGTACAGATATCATTCAGTCAATTTAACACATTTAGGGGTCTAAGTAGCGCTTACCGACCTTACAATAGGTTCACAGTCAACTTGGGCGACCTGTGCAACCTTAAAAACATTTCGGTAAAATTGGCCCACACACCTCATGTGATCTGCCTGTGTGGGCCCACACGCCCGTATGGCCCACTCGGCCCAAATTGGCCTTGGCCGTGTGATCCTTTTTTAAAGTAACTCATGCTAGCTCAATACTCATATATGTTTTCACTATTTACATATATGTTCATTCAAAGCTGTCTACTTGAATCATTATCACTAAATTATTTATATCTTGAGCTACCGAATTCCAAATTAAGATCCGCTTGATTTTTTTGAAACTAAACTCAAATACCTTTCTACCATAAAATTTTCAGAATTTATAATTTATCAAATAAGTACAGTAAAATCTTTAAAGTTATCCCTATTCTACTGTTTGACAGCTTCATCCTTTCCTTACTAAAAATTATTTATCTCCTAGTACGAAATTTAGATAATGTTTCTGTTTGTTTCTCTTGAAAATAAACTCATTAAGGATTTAAACATAAAAATTTAAGCCCCTAATTATTTTTTTAAAGTTTTTTATGATTTTTCTAAGTCAGAATAGGGGAACCCAAAATCATTCTGACCTTGTCTCACAAAATTTATTATATCTCATGATTTAAAATTCCATTGCTTACACTGTTTCTTCCATGAAAAACTAGATTTAATAAAATTTAATTTCATATTTTATTCAACCTCTAACTCAATTCCCACTATTTTTTATGATTTTTCAAATTTAGACTATTGTTACTGTCCAAAACTATTTTAGTGCAAAATGTTGATTTCCAAGTTTATAACACCTTTATTTCCTTTCTCTACAATTTTTCGCATCATTTTCTCTTATTTCTCTTATTTCTTGACAACAAGCAATTTCAGATTTTCGTCTAATCCTGTTTTCTGCATTTTGGGTACACACCTGGTATTGTTTCTGATGCGTAAGCACTCCTAAGCCTCTAGAACCTAAAAATCGACCAACATATCTCCAGATTAATCACTTAATTCGTCAATCAAACCAAATATCTCCAACATAAAACTCGAGAAACTAAACCATCAACGATTGAAAAACTTACCACGATGAATCCGATAACCAGTCGTCTCCACACACTGGAATATCCGCTTAAAATTATTGAACAACACCTAAACAAGAGTAAAATGAACCATTTGTTAATTGCCTAATCGAAATACGATAATTAAGGGGGAAAAATCCACTTACCGAAACAGATGAAGTCAAAAATTGGACCCAAAGAGATGACTCGCAAAAATACAGAAATGAAAAAAAAAGTAGGGAAAAGAGAAGAGAATTTTGGCTATAGAGCAATAGATGAACCGGTCAAGAAAACGAAAAGAGAGGGAAAAGAGAAGAAACAAGATTCGGCCAAAGGGAACAAAAACAAAAAATGAACAAGAAGGGAGAAGAAGCGGCAGAGAAAAAAAAGTCTAACGTCAGAAAATTTGTTGGGAAAAAAGAAAATAGAAAACTGATAAGAAGAAAATCTTATTTTGATAACTTCTCCCCAATTTTCTCCTAAAAACACTCCCTATTAACCCACTAAAACACAACTACTCAGCAGTCTAGTTTAATTTAAACTACCCCACGCCACACGCCTCAAACAAAAATTAACTCCCCTGCTTGCGCAGGGACTCGAACACAGGACCTCCTACACACTAACACTCCACTTAACCACCAGACCAGCAGACCCATTCTGATATATTTTTACCAACAATCAAATAAAAGCCTACTGAACAAGAGTAAGGCCTAATTCATTCAAAACACCAAAATTTGCCTAAGTGAAGGCTTGAACTTGGGGCCTCCCAAACACTCCCAGAACACATAACTACTAAAGTTGACAGATATTTGTATCATATTTCACAATAATAAAATTAAAAATTTTGGGTCGTTACAATTCTACCCCTCTAAAAGAAAATTTCGTCCTCAAAATTTACCAGACCATTATAGGTGAGGATACTGCTGACGCATCGCATCCTCAGGCTCTCACGTGGCCTCCTCGGTGCTATGATTACACCATAGAACCTTTTCCAGAGGAATAGACTTTCTACTCAGAACCTTAACGTCGCGATTAAGGATCAGAACCGACTCCTCCTCAAAGGTCAAGTCTGGCCTAACCTCAATCTCCTCAACAGGAACGATGTGAGTAGGATCAGATCGGTAGCGCCTCAACGTCGAGACGTGGAAAACGTCATGAATACAATCTAACTCTGGAGGTAGCTCCAACTGATAAGCGACCAGTCCCACTCACTTCAAAATATGGTAAGGTCTAATAAACCTAAGGCTCAACTTGCCCTTACGACCAAACCTTAGTACCTTCTTCCATGGCGCGACCTTAAGGAATACAAAATACCCCATGGAATACTTAATCTCTCGATGCTTTAGATCTGCATAGGATTTCTGTCCGTCAAATACCGCTTTCAGACGATCCCGAATCAGTTTAACCTTATCCTTAGTCTCCGATACTAACTCAGAACCCAGAACACGTCGCTCGCCCAACTTAGTCTGACATAAAGGAGTGCGACACTTACGACCATACAGTGCCTCGTAAGGTGCCATCTGGATGCTAGACTGGAAACTATTATTATAGGCGAACTCTGCTAGCGGCAGATAATCCTTCCAACTGCCACAGAAATCAATAGCACAGCTCCTGAATTTGAGCCTTAAGCTCCTGAATCTGAGCCTTAAGCTCCACAAGCTCCTTCGATGCCATCCGATAGGTAGCGATGGACACCGGAGCTGTACCTGAAAGTAGCTCAATCTCAAATTCCAACTCGCAATTCAGAGGTAACCCCAGTAGCTCCTACGGAAAGACGTCCGGAAAATCCTTTACCATTATGATATCCTTAGCTGTAGAATCTCCAGAATTCGAAACACTTACGTAGGCCAAGAATGCCTTAAACCCCTTACGAACCATCTTCTCTACCACCAGTGCAGATATCACATTAGACAAGTAATTCCAGCATTCTCCAATCATGACTACCTCGTTATCCTCCTCAGTCCTTAGTACGGCCCTTTTAGTCGCGCAGTCCAAGCTAACACGATGCTTGACCAACCAGTCCATCCCAGAATTAGGTCGAACTCCCCAAATGGAAGCTTCATCAAATCAGCAAGGAAGATTGCCCCTTGTATCTCTAAAGGAATGTCCCTATACAGTTTGCTAACTCTAACAGATTGCCCTAACGGGCTCAGTACCGTAACTTCACTCGTATTGCTCTCAACTGAAATCCCCAAGTTTCAAGATATGTTGCTATCTATGTATGAGTGAGTAGACCCTATGTCTATCAAGGAAATATACGGTACATCAAGAATAAAGAACGTACCCATGATGACATCTGGAGCATCTCCATCCTCTCGGCGACAAGTAGTATAAACTAGGACCAGATGTCTCGCCTCAGCCTGTCCAGCACCTCTACCTGATGCTCTCTACCCACGACCAATACCATTACCACCTCTGGCCTATCCACGGCCCCTCGGTGGCTGCTGCACTACCCTCGGTGGCTGTACAGTACCAGTACCCGGAGCTTGCCTCTGATCAGCCCTTAGCGGACACTCTCTAATGCGATGTTCCAAAGACCCACATCTCAAGCATGGCTCAATCCTCTTCCAAAACTCGCCCTGATGGTGTCTACCATAATTGTACATGGCTGCAGTCTAGTAATATAATAGGGCCGGCCCATCAGCTCTGGTCTTTTTCTTAAGCCTCTGCGCAGAACTCGAGGGCTCTAAATCCCTCTTGTTCTTACCCCTCTCGCGGTCATGGTTCTAGCGCTCAGCGCGCTTAACCTCCTCGGCAATCTTCGCCTTCTCCACCAGGGCAGAAAATCACGCTCCCTCTATGGAGCTATCAAGACTCTCAAATTATCTCTGAGCCCATCCTCAAAATAAATACATTGCTCATACTCAGAGGCCACCATATGTTGCGCATAACAGCTCAGAGGCAAGAACTCGGCCTCATACTTGGCCACTAATCAATCTCCCTTAGTCAGATTTAGAAATTCCCTCCTACGGGAATCCACGTAGCTCACTCCCACATATTTCCCTTGGAAGGCGATCTTAAAGAACTCTCAGGCTAGATGTTTGGGCTAAGTGCCCTCCTTAACAGTGAGCCACCACTGATAAGCCTCACCCCTTAACAGTAAGACTGCACCCTTTAATTTCTACTTTGGGGTGCAGTCTAAGTCATCCATGATCCTCTCCGTGGCCTCAATCCAGTACTCGGTCACATTAGGGGCAACTCCAGTGACACCCCTGAAGAGCTCAACTCCATTCGACCGAAGTCGTTCCGTAACCGACCCTCGGCCCCTAGATCTAGTATTGGGCCCAGTGACCCTCTCCAAAATCCTTAGCATAGCTTGGGACAATGCGTCGTCCCCAGCCATGAGATCTTGAGACCCAGTCTCAGTAGCAGGCGACACGGGCGTCTCACTCATATCCAAATTCAGTATGCTACCCAGTGAAGATGACTCAATTCGAGCTCCTTTACAGCCTCTACCTCGGCCTCTAGTACTCCATCCGCGAATACCTCGCACGCTCATTGTCTAACCATGTTTATCTGTATTAATAGTTTTACGAATCAATTACAGTTTTAGTGTTTATCAACAAATGTTTTATATAAAACAGTATAGGTTATTCAGAGTTCATTTTCGTAAATCGCAGTCTCAATACAGTTTTCAGTTTCTCTACAATTTTCAGTATACACTAACTAGAGTGTTTTCAATACAATTTACTATCTATAGTAGTTTCAGAATATACTATCCATAACAGTTTCAGTTTAAAACAAATCTCTGTTCAGAATACTTACAAGATCGACGCCGGAGACTTGGTGTACCACTTACTGAGTAAAAACATTTCAAATCAATTGGAAATCAATCAATTTTTTGAAAGCCAATTTTTTTTTATAAAACCCATAATCCACAGTAGAGCTTTGTGACCTGGCTCTGATACCACTTAATGTAACACCCCAAACTCAGCCTAGACATTATGGTCGTATCTGGCAACATCACACGATAGTGTTTTTGAAACCTCGTTGTTACGATGAAAACATTCCATGTTATTGTCTTTAGTAAACCTTTGTTAGAACTTAGGAAACCGTCTTTATGCATTTAAAACATTTGTTTTGGAACATTTTGGAACATCGAATGCGTTTAGAAATACCTCGTTGTTACGATGAAAACATTCCATGTTATTGTCTTTAGTAAACCTTTGTTAGAACTTAGGAAACCGTCTTTATGCATTTAAAACATTTGTTTTGGAACATCCCTCATTGCGAAAGGTTTAATAAAACAGTCTAGGTGATCATGCGTTTAGAAATTACTTTAACTTTTTGAAAATCGAATTTCCTAGGACCAGCAGGTATAAATCCATAAAGTAAAATAAATAAATAAAAACCCAAATTTAAAACTAAAGTCCCAAAGGGTCCTTAAATTACAACCCAAATAATCAATAATAATCAAATCATAAATCATAAAATGAAAACCATGAAGTCCAAAAATTACTAGGGTCACCGCTGAGTCCTCCGTCACACGATCCGTCTAAGTTTGGAGATTACCTGTGCACATTAAACAAAAAGGGTGAGTTTACGTAAACTCAGTGTGTAATCCCGAAGAAACAAAAAAAAATCAATATTCACAGTGCACAGTTGAACAGTCTTAGGCCTAAGCCCTTTTCAATATCAGTGACAGTTTGGGCCTTAGCCCATCTCAGTACAGTGTCGAAAATATAGTAGGGCCTTAGCCTATCATAGTATCAGTAGCAGTAACAGTTATGCAGTAGCAAAATCCTACCCAACCAGCCTCTACACACCATCTTCGTCCAACCCTGCACTCCATGTAGGGATATAATCAACCCACCCATCCCTACACTCCAAGTAGTACTGAATGCAGCACAATATAGTAGTTTGTAGCTAAGCTGCCAGTAAATTAGGCTTAAAGCCTTTCAGTACACTTCCTCCGAATAACAACCCCCTAACCCAATGCAATGCAACACACAATAGATGACATGTTATTATGCAATTTCAGTACATATATCCAGTTCAGATATTAACATGCCCAGTACAGATATCATTCAGTCAATTTCACACATTTAGGGGTCTAAGTAGCGCTTACCGACCCTACAGTAGGTTCACAGTCGACTTGGGCGACCCGTGCAACCTTAAAAACATTTCGGTAAAAATGGGCCCACGCGCCCATGTGATTTGCCCGTGTAGGCCTACACGCCCGTGTGGCCCACTCGGCCCAAATTGGCTTTGGTCGTGTGATCCATTTTTAAAGCAACCCATGCTAGCTCAATATTCATACATGTTTTCACTATTTACTTATATGCTCATTCAAAGCTATCTACTTGAGTCATTATTATTGAATTATTTATATCTTGAGCTACCGAATTTCAAATTAATATCCGCTTGATGTTTTTGAAACTAGACTCAACTACCTTTCTACCATAAAATTTTCAAAATTTATAGTTTATCAAATAAGTACAGTAAAATCCTTAAAATTATCCCTATTTTGCTATTTGACAGCTTCATCCTTTTTTACTAAAAATTATTTATCTCTTAGTGCAAAATTTAGATGATGTTTCCATTTGTTTCTCTTTAAAATAGACTCATTAAGGATTTAAACATATAAATTTAAGCCCAAAATAATTTTTGTAAAATATTTGATGATTTTCCTAAGTCAGAATAGGGAAACCCAAAATCATTCTGACCTTATCTCACAAAATTTGTTATATCTCATGATTTTCAATTCCATTGCTTACACGGTTTCTTCCATGGAAAACTAGATTCAAAAAGATTTAATTTCACATTTTATTAAACCTATAACTAAATTCCCACTATTTTTGATGATTTTTCAAAGTTAGACTACTGCTGCTGTCCAAAACTATTTTAGTGCAAAATGTTGATTTCCAAGTTTATAACACCCTTATTTCCTTTCTCTACAATTTTTTGCATCATTTTCTCTTATTTCTCTTATTTCTCGAAAGCAAGCAATTTCAACTTTTCGCCGAATCTCGTTTTCTACGTTTCAGGTACACACCTAGTATCTTTTCTGATGCGTAAGCACTCCTAAGCCTCTAGAACCTAAAAATCGACCAACATATCTCCAGATTAATCACTTAATTCATCAATCAAACCAAATATCTCCAACATAAAACTCGAGAAACTAAGCCAACGATGATTCAAAAACTTACTGCGATGAATCCGATAACCAGTCGTCTCCACACACTGGAATATCCGCTTAAAACCTTTGAACAGTACCTAAACGAGAGTAAAACGAACCCTTTGTTAATTGACTATTCGAAATACGATAAAACGAACCCTTTGTTAATTGGCTATTCGAAATACGATAACTAAGGGGAAAATTCCACTTACAGAAACAGATAAAGTCAAAAGTTGCACCCAAAGAGATGACTCGCAAAAATACAGAAACGAAAAGAGTAGGGAAAAGAGAAGAGAATTTTGGCTATAGAGCAACAGATGAACCAATCAAGAAAACGAAAAGAGAGGGGAAAGAGAAGAAACAAGATTCGGCCAAAGGGGAACAAAAACCAAAAGTGAACAAGAAGGGAGAAGAAACGACAGAGAAACAAAAGTCTAACGTCAAAAAATTTGTTGGGAAAAAAGAAAATAGAAAACTGATAAGAAGAAAATCTTATTTTGATAACTTCTCCCCAATTTTCTCCTAAAAACAGTCCCTATTAACCCACTAAAACTCAACTACTCAGCAGTCCAATTTAATTTGAACTCCCCAACGTCGCACGCCTCAAACAAAAATTAACTCCCCTGCTTGCACAGGGACTCGAACACAGGACCTCCTACACACTAACACTCCACTTAACCACCAGACCAGCAGGCCCATTCTGATATATTTTTACCAACAATCAAATAAAAGCCTATTGAACAAGAGTAAGGCCTAATTCATTCAAAATAACAAAATTTGCCCAAGCGAAGGCTTGAACTTGGGACCTCCCAAACACTCCCAGAACACATAACCACTAAAGCTGACAGATATTTGTATAATATTTCACAATAATAAAATTAGAAATTTTGGGGCGTTACATACACGGCTATATGGCTAGGTCGTGTAACAAACTATGGCTATGTGGAAATTACAAAATTAAGCTACAAGGGAGACATGGCCACGTGAAGGGTTCTTGGTTGTGTGAGATTCGAACTAGCCTAGGGTTTCCTAGGAACATGGCTGTGTGAGGGGCCATGTGGTCCATACTATGGTCCACATGCCCATGTGACTAGGCACAATTTACCCCAATTTGCTAAGCCCAAATAACGTCCCTTACGATCAAATATGATCAACGTACTTCAAACATGTCTTCCAAACGACATTTATACACTAGTTAACGATTGATTTCAAGATTCACCAAGATTGTCGAAAGATTCGGCAAGAATTGAAAAAAGATTAAGTAATTGAATTGAAAGATTAATGTCAGATAGAAATTCTACGAAAATTTGGAATCTAAACATCATAAATTAGATGTACTTACCGATTCCTAGAAAAGATAACGAATGTTTATTGATGACAAATCCAACTACGATAGAAAACGATTGAACAAGGAATGATTTGATTCCGGATTGCAAAGTAATCAACAACATTTAAGATGAAAATATGTTACAAAGAAAAAGGAAGAAAATAAAAAGAAAATAAATAGAAAGATGGAGAGCAAATTCTATTAAGATTTGAAAAGGGACAATATGAAAATCTAATTAAGAAAAGAAGAGAAAAAAATGGTGGAATTTTAATTCTATTAGAATTTTGAGGAATGACAAGACATGAATTCTAATTAGGAAAGAATTGGTTAAATTTGTAGGGTTTGTAAAGCCTAGGGGCATCATCTGCAATTTTCCTAGTATCTTGTCAAAATTTGAAAATCAAAATAAAAGGGAAGGAGGAGGAGAAGGCTCAAACTCAGGTTCTTAAAGAGGAAACTAACACTTTAACCATTGAGCTAGCGCTCATTTCTTATTTTTTCTTATGCTTAATCATATAGATATGTTTTTGAAACGTTTTTGGTGAAATTATGAAATAAAAAGGGAAGGAGGGGCCTCAAACTTGGGTCTGGAGGGGTACTAACACCTTAACCATTGGGCTACTACCCATTTCTTGTTAAATTTTATCCCCAACAGTTTATATTTTGTGTTGAAGGGATTCGAACCTAAAACCTCCAAAAGGGTTCTAACGTGCTAACCATTAGGACTAAGCCTATTTCTTTTCCAATTTTTACCTCCAACAATATTTATTTTAGTATGGTTTTTATCCTAGGTTGCTGAAAATTAAAAGGAAAAGAAATGAGAGGAGTGGGGTTTGAACCTAGGCTCAACTCAACCATTAGGCTTGAAGCCTACTTCTTGCTTAATCTTGTTCCTTAACTGTATATATTTATTTCGGGCTCAACTTACATATTCTTTATTAGCTTACACATTTACTCAATTTTTTATTAACTTATTTAACTTATAGTTCATAACACATTCCATCATATTGTATAAATAACAATTAATACTCATAGTCAAGTCTCAATATTAATATTTTAATTCATTTACCCTTAGTAAACTCTAACAAAATGACTTAGATACACGGGAACCATCAAGTCTAATATTCATTTCTTATTTAACATACGACATAAGTAACATTTGTAATTCAACAATTAAATCATATGTACAGTATAAAATAATACAATAAGGGCAATAATTGAAAGAAAATTCTAGAACTGATAAGTAAAACTCATTTAATTTTTAAAGCAAAGTTTAAAGACTAAATCGTAATTTGAGTAAAATATTTTAGTAAAACTTTTTTTGTAAAATCGAGAGTAAACTTATGGAATTATCCAAATAAGACTTAATCATGCAAATTTTCAAGTCATTTCATCTAGGGACTTCAATTGCATAACATAAAAATCAGGACTCAATTGCAAAGATAACAAAACATGCCCAACCTACATATGACACAGTGACACCTATAAATACTATTTCGTGTTTTCATGCCATTTTTTCCTATTCTAACATGTCATATGTCATACATAAATCATACAAATCATGTTTAGTTACACTAAAACATACATTAACCCATTTTAACAATCATGCATATTCATACTTAGATTCAATCAATCAATTAATCACAAACCTAAATATGCTAACCTCATTTTTGAGATGCGATAAATTTAATGGAGCAGATAGTGAGAGTTGTCCCAGAAAAGAATTAAGAAAATTAAGAGGATAAGTATAACGGCCCTTACTTGCTCCAGAGGCTTGGTCAGACAAGGAGCGCTACATTGATTGCTAGAGTGACAACGTTCGTTCAAGCTTTGATTCTACCATGTTCACATAAGCAATTAAACGGTTATAAAATACTACAAGCACCCACCAAGCATGACAAACGAATTATAAAATACTACAAGCACCCACCAAGCATGACAAACGAAAATTGAGTACAAATACATTATGAATCATCATTCGGAGGCCAGGCAATTTGTGTACTTCATACCAAGATCATAAGTACCGATACTTGGATAAGATTTTTAAAAGTTTTAGGTATAATGTTTTGGAGTAGCGATGCTCATGAGGTAAATACAAATACTTAAGCATTCTTGTGATGCTCAAAATTAGCATTTCATTAAAGGTGTGTTATCTTAATGTTTTTTAAATTGCGAGTTTAATTTAGTATTTAAATTTAATTCTATAAAATAAAATATTATTTACTTTTGGAGTAAATCGTATTTTATTTAAATATAAAATATCTTTGAATATTTTTTGATTAATGCAAATATATGGGTTTTATTTGAAAAACAAATAAAAAATCAATTTGTATTTCGTTTTTAATAGAGATTGGTGAAATTTCACCCACATTAGTTTCAAGATCTAAATTAATTTGTAAATGTTGCCTTAATTTTGAAAAGCCTTGAAAACGATTTTCATGCCTGATAATCTCGAGTAACAAACGTTTGAGTAATATGAACAATGTGAACTGATGTACACATATAAAATACAATAAAATGAAAACATGAACAAGGAAACAAAATGAAAAATTACATCACACACCTATTAAAACATAACACCTAAATTCTAAGCATTCTCATACATATACATACACACATACACATATATAATCTACTATAATACACATAAATACACATAATTCAGTATGCCTATATAACCACATAACCTAATATATATATATATAAACATATATACGGAATACATACATATATATATATATATATATATATGCCCATGTGCACACAACAAAATTACTACACTGAACATATAATGTATAAGGGTTCATACATTTATTATCATGCATAGGTTTATAGGTACGCATATCTATATATTCAATATATATACATTAATGCAAATGCTAAACCCATCTCATGCTTGGAAAGCCCACGTGCCCCCTAGTTTCTCATGCCAAAATGAACTTTCCATGCACACTTGCATAGAAACACTTGAGAAGAAGACATTTGTTCATGGGGAAGGAAGAACAAGCCAACTAAGGAGCTATTTATTTCAACCGACATTACTAGTTCTGAAAAAGAAAGCATTTCGAAATGCATGAACAAGCACCAAGAGAGTTCATAGAAATATAAGCTTTTAAAATGAAAAAAAAAAAGGCAAGCATATAAGACTTGAAAAGAACAAGTTTCAACCCAATTCATGCTTATCAAAAACAAAATCATCATATATTCATTTTCAAATGGCATAACATGCGATTAAAGTACAAATGAAATGAAGTTACAACCCCAAATATACCAGTTAATGCATCCTTTCCTATTATTTTTGCTTCACTAGCCGTGGTTTGCTTCCTTTCGTCTCTCTTTATTCTGTTTCTTTTGGGTTTGGGCAGCGGTTGGGCCGTGAGTTGTCCCACTATGGCAGCCCACTTGTTTGTGCGTTTTGGAGGCAACAAAAAATTTTTTTTAATGCTTCGCCACAAGTCAAAAAGGAAAAAAAAAATGTTATAAAGTAAATAGACAGAGAGTAAAGAACAAAGAAATTAGGAGAGTAAAAGAGGGATCATATTTTATTGATCAATGAGAATCTTTTTTAATGCTTCTCCAAAGTCTATATTTATAAAAATAAGAAGTATAAATGAAATAGAACTCTACTTCTAATGACTATTAAAATTTAAAGTATATCAAAATTTATCTTGATCTTAATAGACATCCACTTAATAAGATATTCATAACACTCCCCCTTGGATGTCCATTGGTAGATAAAAATCCCGTGTGAAAAAAAAATTCCTAATGAAGGAAAAAGAGTACACATATCTATAATACACATAACATGTTGTCTCATTAAAAACCTTACCAGAAAAACCTAATGGGACAAAACCTCAGTTAAGGGAAAAAGAGTGCAACACATATTTACTCTCTCTTATGAAAACATCACATAATATCTCATATTCTATGTATTCAATCTTGAATATTAGCTTTTCAAATGACTATTTGAACATATTTGCTAGGTATTGTGTATCATCATTCTTTTGAAAGTCACGAGTGAGGGAAAATTTGAGGGAAATATATTTTGATCTCTTTAGGAGTTTCAACAATAATCATAGCAAACTTTAATCATGATTCTTCTATAAAAACACAAATAGGTATTTTGGATCATTTTATAATCCTCCTTCAACTACTATTCACTAAGTGAAATTTACCACATATGTTCAAATTATTTCAATTCATATAAATGAACAATTTCTTGAGAATTTCAATATGCTTCTAGCATTCTAAATCCTTCAAGGATTTTAAAATAAACTTTACTATATAGTGATTCATAAAAGGTTGTAACAACCATTAGATGCAAATTAAATCTTTTATGAATTGTCAATTTAATAATATATCTAAAGGTTATTGCATCCAGCACAAAAGAATATTTTATCTTTTCATAATCAATGTCAGGACTTAGCGAAACTCATATTTTTATTCTGCTTTTGCAAAACTACTTCATTTGCACCCTCATTGGCTTTATACCTTTAGATATTTGGACTACTTGTCCAAAAACTCCGCGAGTTTAAATAGTAATCACAAATATGTCATAATTGAATCTCGAATACATTTAAAACAAATAATAATAGAAGGAGATCGTAATTAATATATATTCTTAACTTTCTTTGAGTATTCACTCATCTTTGTTGTGGTGGAGCAATTGGAACATATACGCACATACAAAAATTCAAAGTTGAAAAATATTTAGCTCTTGACCAAAAATCAATTGTAATGGGAGTATTTATAACTTATTGGCTTGATGCATACAACACGTAAATTAACATAATCTCATGTTGAAATAAGAAGTTTAGTTCTCATAAGTATTGGTTTAGATTGTAACGTCCTGAATAATTTAAGTCTGTTTTTGTGAAAATTGACATAAATATGTATTTGCTTTAGTGGCTAAGTGTTCTGGGTGTGTGTATGAGGTCTTGGGTTCAAGTCCCACATTTTTAAATTCTGTTATTTTTGGCCTTACCCTTATCCTTGTTAGGTGGGTTTATGGAGTATTGTTGGTAAATTCATACCAGAATAAGCCTGCTGGTTCGAGTGGTAAGGAGTTAGTGTGTTGGAGGTCCTGTGTTTGAATCTTGCGTGAGCGTAGATGATGGTTTTTGCTTCGGGTATCTGGTAGAGGTTTGGAGGAACCGAAATTCTGAAGAAGTTGAGAGTTAATGGGATTTAGTGGTTAGTAGGAGGTTGTGCCTTAAATTGGGGGGTTGAGGGATTTTTTTTTCAATTTTATCTTTTTATTTTGAATTTTCCTCTCTTCTCCAAATTTTCTGACGTCAGTTTCTGCCTTTCCTCTTTGGTTCTGTCATTTTGTCTTTTCATCCCTTTTCTACTTTTTGTTTTTCTGTTTCTTTCATTTTCTTTCAAATCGGTTCTCACTTTTTCTATCCTTCGTGCGGTCTTGGTAAGTTTTTCGATTTATTCTCGATTAGTGGCATAACGATGGTTATAGGGAATCTCATTTCTATGAACTGTTGTGTAGGAGAAGGCGATGAAGCTGTGATTTTTGCTTCAACGAATTAATTTCTACGTGTAGTCGTTTTTGCGATGGTAAGTTTTTTAGCGTTGCTCGATTTAGTTTTGTTGAATTCATTGATCGATTGCTAATAGGGTGTTGGGATGTTGTTTTTAGGTTTGAAAGGGCTCAGGTTTGCTTTCGCATCAAAATCGAACCAGGTGTGTACTCCTAACACGAAATATCGAGTTTTGGCGAAAGCCAAAAATGGAGTCTATCGACGCCACACAAGCATATTGCCGATCGTGTGGTTGGCCGTGTGCGAGACACGTCCGTGTAACTGATGAAGGTGTGGCCGTGTGCGAGACACGGTCGTGTGACTTTTGAAGGTGTGGTCGTGTACAAGACACGGCCGTGTGATGGTGTGAGTGTGGCTGTGTGGGCCACACGAGCTAGGCCAAGTTGGGCGTGAGGGTCCACATAGGCATGTCACACGGGCATATAAATCTTGGGCCGGGCTGTGTGGGCCACACGGGCAAGGCCAATCTGGGTATGTGGGCCACACGAGCATGTGGGCCCACACGGGCATGTGGGCCCATAATTTTGAAATTTTCCCTAAGGTCGCACAGGTCGTTCTGATCGATTGTGGGCCTACCGTATGGTCAGTAAGGGCTAACCAAACCCTAAATCATATGATCTGATACTCTGATAGTTTGCTCAGAGTAGGACACTGATATATATGTTTGACTATTCTGTTTGAGTATATATGTTATCTATATACGAGCATGTTAAGTATGATATTTCTATATCTGTATTCTGTATCGATGATTAGGGTGGGAATTGTATATATGGAGGAAGTGATCTGTTTGGCGACTCTTTGCCTATATTTGGGCAGCTTGTCTGTATACTATCTGTTATGTGTCGCATCGACACTATATGGTGTGTAGGGATGGGTGGGTGTTCTTAACCCCACATGGTGTGATGGGATGGACAGAGATGGTATGTAGAGGATGGGGGTAGGATTCTGTTTATCTGTTCTGTACATCTGAATCTGATATTTGTTTCTGTTATGGACTAGGGTCCGAATTTATATCTGACTATATATGAGATTCTGTACTTATTGCATGACTTTCTTTGTTGGGTTACACAATGAGTTTACAAAAACTCACATCTGTTTGTCTGTTCTGTTCAGGTAATCCACAGACTTAGGCGGGTCGGTGCGGGGGAGGCTTAATGGTGTCTACTCTATTGAGATCTGTTCTTATTTAGTAATAATGATTCAATTTCAAAATCTGGGTTTCTTGAGAGTTTGTAATTTTTGGGACTCTTCGGACTGTATGTTTTAACTTTTGGACATGGATTTTGGTTTTGCACTCTTTTCCGCGATGTTGACAAAAACGTTTTCCGCAAACAAATGGTTTAGTTTTAAAAGAATTTCAAATTTCCGTTGCAAAATAAAAATTAACTTTAAAGAACACCACATAATGGTTTCAGTAACGAATATGTTTTAAAATACTTGGACGTTTTATCAAATAACTAAACAAGGTTTATCAAAATATAGTCGATTTCAAAACCCTTCTTCGTAACACTTTCGAATTCAGCCATAATATCTAGGCCGGGTTATGGGTGTTACATAGATATTAATCAGTTGCATTCAATCAATAATTTCTCTAAACCATTATGCGCATAAATAACAAGTTTTTCCGAAAGTTTTTCAAACTTAATCAATAAAAAAACTAAGATATAAACTCGTCAGTATTAGTAAGATGAATTGTTTTAATTGCATGATATGAAATTAATTATTTAAATAAGCAATCTTGCAAATGACAAATTGTAAGTTGATAACACATATGTGATTATTTTGTAAATGCATCTCATATAATATCAAAATCATCCATAAGGTGGATGAATGGACCCATATTCATTTCAGAAATGCAAGATATTAAATCTCAACTTTAGCTAGTGAGTTTCTAATAAGCAATTTTCATTGAGAACAAAAAAAATGAAAATCCTTTAAATTAAAGAATCTTCTGGTTCTTTAATGAATGCCCATATGAATTCTCAACTAATTTTCACAACATATATGATCCAGGAGGGTCTAACTGGTCACACCAAGTAGTAAATGCATTCATATTAGTAAACTTCTGGTTTACTGTCATTCATTTTACTTTGTATCCATATATAAGCACTATTGTGACATTTACTATTGGAAATGTCTAAATCAATGTGTAGTTTATAATGCCACTAAGTCAACAAAATAAATATAATTTCCAAGCAGTTATATGCAATATTTGCTTCAGGGAATATGTCAAAATATTCAAATATAAAAAAAATTATAAAATTGTTTTCCAGGTATACAATAGGTACATAACCAATGACTTTTCATACATTAAGTTTTCTCTCTTGTCAGTTCTCATTAGTAATATCTTTTCATGTAATTTTAATTGAGAATTTATTCTAAATATTGTAGAGTTATACTCACAGTTTTCAAGAAAAACTTGTAACTTCAGGTGCATTCAACCATAACAAGATTTAGTTAAAATTACCATATTTTATTGCTCATAAGTAGATCTTTCACAATCAAATATTTTGCTTTCAACCCCTTAACAGGGATGATGACAAAAGAAGATCACAAAGATAGCAACAGTCAATTCAATTTAATAACAAGAGTAATCAATAACTCAACCTTCCCTTTTTTCATCCTTTCAAAATAGATATTTATAGCAATAATGATTCATATGAAATATAATCTTTCTTTTTTCACAATCTCAATATGATATCAATTATAATGAATATCTTTTAAAACTAATGCACTAACCATCACAAATTTTGTGTTTTTTTAGGTATTGATATATTAGCTCTTCTGGAGCTTTCAACTAATTTTGTACTATCAAATATTGGAATAATATTTGTTTGTTTCAGTACCAAATAAGATAAATATTTTCTATCTTTAATGATAGAATTTATTGCTACATTCTTATATCCTTCCTCAAAGGATATTAACAGGAACAAAATATTTGGGCATATGCCACATATGTGGCCAATAATCTTTCATATCATATTGATAACATAATTTATCTTTGTCCTTTGAAGAGTTATCTTGAGAACTCTCATTGTTCTTTTATTTATTAATATGTTCCCACTTTTAGTGGTCCTTGATTATATCTTTTATTTTCTTTATGTTTGCATTCATTTCGGAGAATGCAACAAATCTAGTAAGACAGACTTCAAAACACCTCCATTGATTCTTTATTTCATAATCACCATCACAAACATACGTGGATTTCGAATCAAAATATTTCTATTCATGTTGTCATGATTAGTCTCCAATTATAATAAACATGATATAATAAATAAATCATAGTAAAATATATCTGAAGATCTTTAACATCTTTGTCGTCACCTTGGTTATTATCAGGAGCACTGAGTGGTTAAAGGCTCTAATTATTACCCATATTATATAGGCCTCAATTGAAATAGCAGCAACATTAGGAGGCAAACGACAATAGTAAATTTTGGGATTTGTTGTGACTTAATGAGAAAAACAATTAAAAAAGAATAACAGAGAATCGTTTTTATCTTAATATTGGCAGCGGTTGGGCCATGACTTGTCTCACTATGGGAGCCCACTTGTTTGTGCATTTTGGAGGCAACAAAAATATTTTTTTTTATGCTTCGCCATAAGTCAAGAAGAAAAGAAAAGAATAAGAACAATATTTTTAACATTAAGACTAGCTTTCGTATTTTCTTCAAGTAGGAGGTTCATTCAATGTCCGTTGGAGCTGATTTTTTTTATGGTAGCTAGTAAACTCGAAGATTTTTAATGTGTACGAATCGTTTTTCATTTGGAGTATTGTAGCTTTGGGTTTCAAGCTTTCAAAATCAGCTACTTTTTGGGTTAAATTCTCAACTTCCTCTTTAGTTTGCTTAGGATTACTTGTTGATAGCCTTTGTTAAGTTATATTCTTTTGTTGTGACTTTGTATTGTAATCTTGTAGCAAGACTTTTGATATAGTGGAGCTTTTGGTGGACTTTCGAGTCCTATGGTTTTTACCCTTTGCTTTAAAGGGGTTTTTCACATAAAAATTGCATGCCTCGATTTATTATTTTTGCTTACGATATTGTGGGTTTTTTTTTTTTTTTGCATTGATTGTTGATATATTGTGTTATTGGGTTTGTCAAAATTACTGAATTGATTTATTGGGAGTAAAATAACATCTACTGTGTTTCCACGTTGTTTCGTCAGGTTCAACTTCGTCCCAACAAACTAGTATCAGGAGCTTGGTTCTCATGTTCGGTAATCATGGAAATTAGCACTAGTAAAATGATTATGTTGAATGGCAAAAATTATCAAATTTGGCGGAACAAGATGATAGATCTTCTGTTTGTGAAGACTCCGCACCTTCCTATTTTTGCTACTAAAAAATATGAGTCAAAAACTGATGAAGAGTGGGAATTTGAGCATCAACAAGTGTATGGTTTTATTCGACAATTTGTTGAAGAGAATTTCTATAACCACATTGATCAAGAGACACATGGGTACATTGTAGAACAAGCTTGAAAACTTGTTTGCTTCGAAGTTCGGCAATAACAAGTTGTTCATGCTTAAGATAATGCTGATATTGAGTTACAAGAAAAGGACTTCTATAGCTGACCACTTGAACGGGTTTCAAGGTTTGTTGACTCAACTACTTGGTATGAGAATTAAATTTGATGATGAGATTACGGAGCTTTGGTTGCTTGCTACTCTATCAGGCTATTAGGAAACCTTTTGAGTTTCGCTCATTTATGTTGCTACGAAGGGTATTATGACATTGGAAATTGCTGAGAGTGGTGTGTTGAATGAAGAAGTGGTAAGAAGGTCTAAAGGTTCTTCATCACGATCCGAGGTTCTAGTTACCAAAAGTAGGGGGAGCAATAAATACAAAGGTGAAAAGGGTAGAGATATAAGTTGAATCAATTCGAGATCAAGATACAATAATCTTAAGTGTCATCATTGCAACAAGAAGGCCATATCAAGAACTATTGCTACAAGTGGAAAAGAGAGAATAAAGATGGTGGTGATATGTAACACCCCTCGCCCGACCCAATCACCAGGTCTGAGCATCAAGATGCTATATTAATTGCTGAAGAAACTACAATCAATCAAACATAAAAAATCATTTATACATGCAACCCAACACCAAACACATTTAATTCAAGTTAAACAATCAAATCCAAGTTTTAATCGAGCTTACAAAACCTCTTTTTTCAACCCAAGCACGAAACAAGACCAGATTGTAAAGTTTTCAAAGTTCAGGGTCGACGTCGAGACGTCATCTCTTCCACGTCGTGACATCGCAAAAAGAGTATGTCATGTCGTGGCCATAGGCCACTCAGTGTAGTAACGTGACTCACTGTCGATCGATGTTGCAATGAGGAAAAGTTCTGGTCAGGACGAGGAGCTTGTATTTGGTAAAAACGAGTCATTTTGGTACCTATTTCGTACCTCTCAATTCAAGCTTTAAATATAATTACTTAAAACATACCAACACATAATGATTTACGCCAAAACAAGTCATTAACCATTTCTAAACAAAACCAATTCAATATATGTTCAACTATTACAAATCATCCATTTCATTTCATTCAATCATTCAAGGATGGATTAAAATACCATAATCAATTGTCTTAAAGCCTACCAAAACATGCCAAATAGTTAGAAAAACTATGTTCAAGTATCCACCAAAACATTTATTACATGCACATCATTTAAACTTCAATAATTCAATGTCAGTTACCACATATTCACCAAGTAATTCCATACCAACTTTACCTATGTCAATCCACTTTAAAATATGCAATTTCATATGCCATACATATCTCAAGCATATAAATCAAAGTAAACTTATTCAAATAGGCATCACAAATGCCATATCATGCATTTTCAAACCATATACCAAGACCAACGGTTTAATTCAATTCTCAATCTATACAATTATTCGATTCAATTTTTGATTTTAAATATTTATACATTATCACTGATTTGATTATCACCGGTTTGATTTAATTTTTGATCTATACAATTATTTCATTCAATTCATCAATATTAAATATTTATATATTATTTCACGATATGAATGAACCTATAAAACTTCATTTTTTTAATACCATTAAAGTTTTAAATTTTATTCAATTTTGTCTCGAAAATCAAAATAGTCATAATTTTCATTTGAGTCTCGGTTTGAAAATTGATCTCAATTACATCCTTTAGGGACTCCCTACTTTACTAAAATTTCATATCAAATTCACAATTTATTCACTTTGGTTCTTAAGTTCAAAACTAATAATTAAACATTACAATCTAGTCTCTTTTCACATCTAAGCTTAAAATCTATCAAGTTAACACCAATTTCTTTAAGGAATCCTTAATCGAAACTTTCAAAAACTTTAATAGGTTTACAAATTGGTACATGGGGTAGCTAAATCAAGCTCCCACGACCTCAAAACATAAAAATTACAAGAAAAGGACTTAGAAATCTTACCTAATCAAGGACCGAATAGTGAGAAATTTCTTAGGTTTTCTTTCCTTCAAGTTTCGGTACAATGAAGAAGATGAAGAAAAGATGACAAACTTTACTTTAATTTTCTCTTATATAGTTAGATTAAGTGTTAATTGGTTAGGTTTTTAAACCATAATTAAGCCTTTTAAGAGGAATCTTCCATCAAAATCTACTAACATATGTTATAACATGGTTTAATTACCATTTTGGACCTTTGGCTAATTGCAATTTAAGTCCCTAAGTCTTTAGCCAATTAAAAACCTATAGCGGTAAAACTTTTATAATCTAGTTCTTATACCTAAATTAAACAATTAATAGACAAAATTGAATAACCAAAATTTAATATTCTTTTATACCAACTTTGTAAATATTTTAATTTAATATTTACATACCCGATTTATGGAAATGGGGTTATGAAATGTTAGCTTGGTCACTAATATTGAACCAAAATGACACTTAAATGCACCAGATATTCGTTTGAATTTGATTTTTGCAGAAAAGCTTGATGATGATGGTTTTTGTAACATTAGTGAGGGTCAATGGAAACTGACTAATGGCTCATTAGGTGTGGCTCAAGGGAAGAAGAGTTCAAAATTGTATTTGATGCAGGCTTCGACTTCCCGTATTGAGACGATAATGAGATGCTCAAGCGGAACCTAAATCTAAGGATCCGCGAGTAGCAAAGGCAGCCAGAGATGGATAAGTCCATCAAGGTTCACTCGGAGATAATGATCACACAAACGATTAGACTAGTAGAGTTTATTGGGAATTTATAGAGAGGAAGAATATTTGACTAGGACTAGGTAACGTCGAATAGACCAAATGGGACTAACAGAAGAAGAAGCCTGCCAAGGGCTACCTTGAACAGACAATTTATCAGAAAGTAGCTGAGCGTAAGGATCGATAGGAACTATCTATTAAACCCAATTTTTCAAAAGATTGGGAATAAGGTGAGCTGAAAGCTTAGGGCTAGATTATAAAGTACGAACCCTCCAGGTTGATGAGGCATCCATTCAGTTAGCTTGTCAACCTGTTTAGTGCTGTGATTTTGGAGGAGAGGAAGTGTTAAGGTGGAAAAATGTAAGAACACCATTACACCGCATGATGCAGTGAAAAAATAAATCCGACGATCACATCTAGGGATCCATGTGCGAGGAAGGAATCGAGGTGAGAAGGGTATGAACGATTACCTTAAATCGTCTGGAAAACCAAAGATAACTGTTGTGAAATTGATTACGCAATTGTATGTCGATTCCAAGCCACTACAAAAAGTTTCAACCTCTACGTAATCCACCCGGTGTGACAACGAACGGAAAGAACTCTCTTAAACTTTTCAGAGAGAATTCACCATATAACGACTACTAGACCTCTCGCTTTTTTTTTTATTTTAGGTATATTAGGTTTTCTTAAAAACCCTATATTTCCTAATTCAGGAATATTTTATATTTTAATATGAATCAAAATTAACCGAATATAATAATTATAATTACCATAATTATAGTAATGTTTGACCAAAAAAAAATATAATTACAATAATTATAATAATATTAGATCATAAATTACAATTACAATAATTATAACAAGGATTTCGATAAATTATGTTTAGTTTATAGGAATCAAATTCATATATATTAATTTAATCATGTTCTCATTATGTGTACAACGTACTTGTACATATAATTCGTTTGATATTTAACTATCCAATTAATTAATTCTATAATCAATTTAATTCATGTGACAGCTAAAAACAATACCAAATATGTTTGGATTCCGTTCGTTTCAACCATAGAGTGTGACCCTATAGGTTCTTGTAACGTTAGCAGTAATACTAGAACAATTCTAATATTACAAACAATGAGTGGCATCTAGCAATGCATTATTGCTACCTAAGTTACAAGAAGTCATGATTCGATATAACCTCTCTGTGATTAACCCTTCATGTATTAAATCCTTTTATCTTTTATATCTAGAATGGACACAAGTCATGGAATAGTCACACTTGCATAGTCCATCTAATGTTTCTTGATATCCTGAGTAGACTATGATAAACAAATAAGTATGATATCTCATATTAACTTATTCAAGCATGGCCACGCATTTCTAGTTTTACTCAATCAATTGGCCTAAGATATTGCTCCCATTATGTAGGAGGGACAAATCCTATATTGATCAACCATATCTCACTACATAGATTGTGGAATATCCAACATCATCTTTATAGAACAACCAATTACGGTGGACGTTTGATTGTATCAAAATATACGACTCACGATGTTGGGATAATAATGATCTCAAGTCTGAGGATCGTATACATAGTAATCACTATGAGTAATGTTGTGACTATTACATAATAATCCAAGAAACATACTCATAGCGGCTCAGTCTAATATGTTGTTCTCTAACACACATACTCATGTATTGATTTTGACATCACATGTCAATGACAACACTTTGTCATCAATAAACTACACATTAGTCTTAATGCATTATTGTTGTCTAAGGCCACAATAATACTCGACTAAGGATCTTTTAAGAAAAATCGTATTATTCTCAAGACATTATTATAAAACAATTTATTTATATACACAGAAAAGAAATTGAAATAATAATGGCAATGTCTTATATTAATAAACGAGGTAAAACAAGTATGCTATTACAATCATCTCATGATTGGTCTGTGGGCATACTCTAACAGAAAATCCTAGGTTTATTCTAGCATTAGATGAATGAATCAGGGTACGGATTCGAATTTAAAGAGAACATAAATGGAGGACAGCCAATGGAAGGACACAAACCTTATATCCAAATGTAGGGGTAACGGTGAGTGTTAAGCTTGTTAAGATATAAAGGAAACTAGAATGAGACAGAATCAGGTCAGTACCATAGAGAACCATTATCGTAAAGAACGCGCTTACATCTAAGATAGAGACTAAGTTCGTCAGCGGTGAGCTAGGGAAAATGGCAAGGCATCGACCATGCCAAAGAGATCTGCAGAAAGTCAAGGATAAACAAGGAGTTTGAAATCTCTGCTTTAAAATTTTATCTCTTAAAGACTTCGATATTTTATGGTTACATCGTTTCATAGATTCTCACTAAGTTCATTTGAAATTACGATTATGCCGCCTTGGATGCAGGATCAAATTTATCATAGTCGTTGTGGGAGAAGACCAAGCCAAGCACCACCATCTTTGTGCGAAGGGTATGGTAGCCATATCATGCGTATAGAGAGCATTCCTAGAGGCTATGCCATAGGGATTAAATTAGATGTATAAGTGTTATAGACTTAAGTCAGAATTATAAATACTGTCAAATTTGCTAATGTAGTGAATTTGTAAGAATTGTAAAGTTCGAAGAGGGTTATGACTAAAGTTAATAAGCGATGAATAAAGTTAAATCTTGTAATTTGATAGAGCCAAAATATTTAAACCAATCAGTCTAGAAGTCTTGTCAAGATATTTGAGTTGATTGTGACTTTCGATACCCGGACTCGTGGATCGGGTTGGGTATAGGGTGTTAAATACCCAATCTTGGAAAGCCTTACAATATAAAATTTCAAAACATAACAAATTTTCTAGCATTGGAATTTTCAGGGCATTACAATAAGAGTCCATAATTAAAACCAGATTAATATTAATTTTAATCTTATATTTATCTTGATAAATATTATATTAATTTAATATTAAAGTGATTAAGTTTAACCATATTTGAACTCTCTAAACTCTCCCTATATAAAAAGAGCCTCGGGTCATTATTTACACACACTTGAATTCAAAAGAAAGTTGTAGGGAGAAATTTCTCTAATGAGATTATTCTAGAAAATTTCTAGAGATATTTTCTGATTTACAACTTGAGCCAAAAGTTTAGAGAAATTGCAAAATTACCTCACTGGTAATTTTTGTGAAAAATTTTCTAATTCGAAGTGCGTCCACACTCGACATACATAAGCTTGAGGATAGCGGAGAAGACTACTCGGTCAAGCACTCATCCTAGATGAATCGAAAAGGTATAATTTTGATTTGGTGTTTATTACTTTAGATATCACAACCAAGATCTTGTTTTGGAAAAAAAATTAAAATTCTGGTTTTTCCCTAAATTTATTTTTCGCTGCGTTTTCCAAACCCGTTTTTCTAACACACGTGACTCAAGTTAAAGAGTTACACGGTTTGGCACACGACCTAGCACACGTCTGTTTGTCTCAACACAATGCCACACACGGTCTGTCACACGGTCGTGTGTCACACACGGCCATGTGGCGTCGACAACCCCAATTTTGGCTTTCGTCGTTCGTTGATTTCTCGGGTTTTCATTACATACCTGATACGATTTCAATGGTAAGCAAGAACAGTGGTTTCAAAACCTAAAAACAACATTAAATTAACCAATCAAACAGTTTCTTCGCAATCAAATTGCTAGAATTAACATTCAAAATCGAAGTTACATCGAAGAACTTTGATAGAAAATCCCCAAAACAAAAACTAATGGTTACCGATAAACGACCAGTAATTACAAGAAGCTTAATTCGTTGGAGAAATGTTAGACGTCACTCGTTCCTCTCCTGATTCAAACAAACCAATTAAACCAACACTCGATAAAGAATCAACCTTTACAAAGCATCTCAAGAACCAAGTCGAAAAATTCACCAAACTAACGATCCATATACGAAATTGCACACTTACCCGAACGAATTAGAACACTTAACAGTATATTGAGCAAAGAATTCCCATACCAACATCAAGAATGGATGCAAAAGTACAAGAAAAGAAATAAAAAAGAAGAACAGGGAAAAACAAAAAGGAACAGAGAAACAATAGATTTTGGGAAAGAAGAAAAAGAAAAAGAAAATGTGGGAAAAATAAATTGATTAAATGATTTAAAAAAATAAAACTTATTTATATATAAAAAAATTGCAAAACATTTCCTTATTGCTTCCATAGAGATTCAAACATAAGATCAAAGCGTAAGCCAAAACCTTACCATTAAACCAGCAAGCTCATTCTTCACATAATTTTACACAAAATTAAACTTAAGTTGAAAGTTCAAGGATAAAGGTTGAGTCAAAACAAATAATAAAATTTTCTAAAAGTGGGACCTAAACCCCCGATCTTAAATGCACAATTAAGATACTAAACCACTGAAGCATATACATATCTTATGATAGATTTAAAAAATAAAAGTTCAAATTTTTTAAGGCGTTACATATGTCTTTATGGATCGACACTTGGGCCAAGCGGTTCGATACCCTTGAAGTCAGTAAGGTTCATGTGTTTCAATACCCTCAATAAGTAAATCAAAACACACCTTCAAAATTTACTTTGAAAGAGTTGTTGGCACTTATAAAATTTTCAAAGTGTTTATCCAAGTCTTAAAATCACTTGAAAGGTTTAACAAGAAGTTTGTCAAAACATTTAAAACCCAAATCTAGCATCATTTTCCAGTCAAACTATGGACCAAAAGGCTAGCGAGATAGCAATAAGATAGATGCATTTGTTAATATTGTCTTAAAACCTTTTCCTCCATAGTTTGAAGTATTGAACATGGCAAGCTCAACATCTGTTTCAATTCATTGATACGAGCAATGAGCTCCACGTTTTTTCAAGCTTAGATGCCATATTCATTCAATTCAAAATATCATTTTAATTGATGTTAAAGTAATATTATTACATTTATTTTTTATCCAAATTTTTTATATTTTAATTTTAAGGTAAGTTATTATTAATTGTTATTGTAATTTTATATTTATTTAGAAAATTTGAAACTCCAAAACAATTCAACAACTACCCTGTAAATGAATCCGATAAGAATAGAAGTAGATGAGTGAGTAGAAAATACGCAAAAAGAAATTTATGTTGACCATATTTTTATAATTTTTTATTTAATATGGGTAGAAAAATGTTTGAATTATACATTTACCTATTTATTGTATTTATCTTTCTATTTTCTTTTTCTTATGAAGTTGAAGATAGGAATGGAAGTTAAAAGAAAATTAATTACAGGACAATCAATAACCCATGTCTATTCAAGACGATAGATTGAGAAATAAGGTCAAGATTGATAGTATTTAAATATTATGCAATATTTTATTTGTAACATCCTGAATAGGGCCTATGCATTTCCAGTTTAATTGTATGAAATGACAAGTTTCAAGTACTATGAATAAATTTTTGACACTTTTGGAAATCTAGAAATGCATGAAAATGGAAAGGAAAATGGAAATGAAAATGGAAATGGAAATGAAAATGGACATTTTTGGAAACTTAGACATTTTTGGAAACTTAGACATTTTTGGAAACCTAAACATTTTTGGAAATGATCCAGAAATGGAAACTTGAACATTTGGGAAACTTGGATATATAAGAGAGAAATAAAGGAGTTTTATTCACATAAATATGTGAATAATAAGAGATAAATAAAGGAGTTTTATTCACATAAATATGTGAATAATAAGAGATAAATAAAGGAGTTTTATTCACATAAATATGTGAATAATAAGAGAGAAATAAAGGAGTTTTATTCACATAAATATGTGAATAATAAGAGAGAAATAAAGGAGTTTTATTCACATAAATATGTGAATAATAAGAGATAAATAAAGGATTATTTTCTAATGAGATAATTGAGGAGATAATTGATGGATTAAAGGCTTTTATCTTTTAAATAAAAGAGATAATATTATTAAAAAGAGGAGTGGTGGCCAAGTAAAGGACTCCTAGGCTGATAACTTTGGCTATAAAAGGAGGACAGGAGGGCTACTCATCAACATTTGCTCCCTCTTCCTCTCTGCCGAAATTCTCCCTAGGCAAAACCCCTCTCTGCCGAATTTTTATTAAGCAAAAATCCCTCTCTTTTTCTTCTATTTTCTTCTCCGTTCTACTGTTAAGCTGAATCTTTGTGGATTCTAAGAAAGAGGGCAATCATCCACAACATCAAAAGGGGATTTTTCGGGAAATCTAAGGATCTAAGGTAAGGATTATAAATATAAATATGCGGTTAAAGATTATGATTCACGTTTTCAAAGTTAGATCTAATCTAACACGAAGTTATAGGATTTCAACAGGCTTATAAAGGAATCCTCTTCAGATTTGGAATCCCATCATAAGGTAAGGGATATTCGGCCAAGGCATAAATTGTTTAAGTGTTTTCCATTATTTCAAAAACCAAAAACTGACTTGGTTACATACCTAGTATTAGCCGATTTCAAGGAAGAGGAATTCTAGCAACTGTTGGGACTTGATTAAATCAATTCGGCAACTAGGTAAGTAATTCTACTTCTAGTAGGATTTGGTTTTAAGACCAAATAGGTTTATTTATATGTTTTAATTAATGGCCGAATATAGGAGTGAAAGATCTAGATCGGTAGATCGCTCTACGGGAATTCACGGAAACTATTAAGCGAAAAAGGTGTGTACTCTTACTAACTTTCAATAAATTGCATGGCAATCATTAAATATATAAATATGTAACAGTATGTGAATGTGGCTAAGCACCACAAATGTGGTAAGGAGTACCCAGGTACGTTTCCTACTTTTGATAGGATTGTGAATGTGATATATTTTGAACATGTGATTAGTAACATGAATGAAAATTAAGTATGTGGAATATGTTATGAAATAATTGGGGCATTCGGGATAGTTGTGGAGGAAGAAAGTGAAGGTGATGACTACGGTCTCACCAACGTAAAGTGGTGACTACGGTCACATAAAGTGAAAAGTGGTAACTTCGGTTACATCCAGTGAATACAGTGTCTAATGACACAACATAAGTGGGCGATGAGCACGTCGACTGCAGCGACTGCCTTCGATGGTGTGTAGCGGATGGAGGGTCGACTTAGTAGTCCCCGCGGTGTACAGGTTGGTACGGGTGGTGCGTAGCGGATGGACAAATAGGTTTGGGTTTGGGTTGCATCATCCTTTATTTTGTATGAACATGATATTGATATGACTTGTATGCCTGATTTGTTGGAAATTAGTACTATGTACACATTGAGTCTGTAGACTCACCCCGTTGGGGAATTATTTTTCAGGTGATGAGCAGTAATGGACCGGGTCGGCAGGATCTAAAGGTGGCCATGCATCGCTTGAAGAAATTATTTGGAATTTGGACTTTATGAAATTTTAGTACTTTATTTTGGGTTTGAATGATGTAATAAGGCCATAAGGCCCAGTTGGATTTTCTTTATTCCTGTTTATTTTTATTTGAATATGATACAAATTATGTTTGATTAAAGATAAGTAAATTTATTTCTTTTAAAATAATAAACCCAAAAATTATTTTGTCACCTTATTTAAGTTGGATTTCCAGAATTTATTAAATAGGTTTCAAATTAAGCCCAACCCAAAGCAATTTTTTTTAAAATTACACAAATTTTCTCTAAGTCATTTAGAACATTGAAAACCGATTTATTTAAGGAACATACCAGATCCGGTTCAAGCTCGTGGGCCGGGTGTGGGGTGTTTCAGTTGGTATCAGAGCCCAGTATTAAAACTCTCGGCCTGTGGGCTCAGGCCCAAAACGTTTTCAATTCGAGCCCAAATGAATTTCTTTGAAATAAGCAGGTTTTATGGCATGGCACCTAAGTCTCCGACCCGCAGTCCACCAGGTAAGTACCTTTAACCATCTGTGTGATTATGTGAATTATGAATTGTAAAAGGGTAGAAAAGGCATGGAACGTAGAATAGTGTGATAGGAACTTGAACCCTAGGATTAGACTACTCAAACACTTGAAACTCATAAGACTTAATGAACTTAACAAACCTATGACTAAGTTATTAAGCTAGGGTGTGGCAACCCCTGTACGCATGTCTAGGATTGGATCCGGAAGAGCCTGGTATTTAAGCAGTCCTAGTGACTCACCTCCTCTTCGCAGGTATCCTACCTGGTGCGTAGCTTCGGTTCGCCCTAACTCAGAAGGCTCAGTGGTGTGGCAACCTCTGTGCGCATGTCTAGAAAGGTCGGTGAGAGCTTGGTATTTAAGCAGTCCGCGTGACTCACCTCCTCTTCATTCGAATCCTGCCTGGTGCGTAGCTTTGGTTCACCCTGACCAAGAGGGCTCGGTCATAGGCTAAACATAATGACTAAAACCCGAAAGGGAACTAGCCATGTTTTTTTTTTTTAAAAAAAAAAAGAGAACAAAACAACAAACCCTAGTTTTTTCAAATTTTTTAAAACTTTCTTTTAAATCTGAGAAAATTATTTTTACAACATTTTTTGAAAAACTCCTGATTTGCGAAAATTACAAAAATACCCTTGGTGGTAAAATTACCAAAATGCCCTTGGATTATAAAATGTTCAACTACTCAACAGCTTTACCAAAAAAAAAATTTCATTATTTTGGAAACATTCAAAAACCCTAATTTGTAAAACATCAAAATACCTTGATTTTGGAAAATTACAAAATTGCCCCTAACTTACAAAATGACCAAAATGACCCTGATTTCCAAAATTTTTGCAACATCCCCATTTTTGAAGGAACACTTTTCAAAAAGAACCCTCAAAGTTTTACAACTTTTGAAATGTCCCTGATTTATTAAATTTACAAATTTACCCGGATTTGTGAAAAATTACCAAAATACCCCTGAGGTCTAAAAATTACCAAAATACCCCCGGATTTCAAAATTTTTCCAAATTACCCCGAGACTTTGAAATTTTCAAAATACTTTTTGACGAAAACACCAAGGAACGTTTTCTTCTAAAAAATTACGAAAATACCCTTGGGTAGTGGAAAACAACAACAACAAAAACTACAACGTTTCTCTGAATGAACGAAAGTTCATATTTGTTTGATGGATGAATGAATGAATGGAAAAGACTGTGTGTTTGTATGAGTACGAAAGAACCACTCTTAAATCCCTTTTCATAAAACTCCTTCGCGGGTAAATAAGTGGAACAACGACTAATCCATAAAACTTTCTAATCAGATCTCGACGCTAGAAAATGAGCTCTAGAGGACGTGGTCGTCGTGGACGAGGTAGAAGAAGGATGAACGTGTCGGAACCCGTTAGATCGGGTCAAGGGTCTGATAACGAAATACCGCCACCACCACCCCCAGCTTTTAATGTTGAGCAGCAGGCTCAGACGGGGGAAGATGCTGTGTCGCAGGCTGTGCTGCGAGTTTTGGAATTGGTGGCTGGTGCGGGAGGAAATTCAGGAAATCGTAAGTCTGTGCCTGAACGGCTCCGAGCTAATGGAGCAGAAATATTTCGTGGAGTGTCTGGAGTAGCACCCAGTACGGCTGAGTACTGGTTGGAAGCAACGGAGCGCATCATGGATGAGCTTGATTTGACTCCAGAGGAAAAGTTGAAAGGGATGGTGGCACTGTTACGCGACGAAGCTTATCAGTGGTGGTTAACTGTGCGAGATGGTGCCACGGCGGAGGATCTGACCTGGGAATATGTTAAGGAGGTATTCCAGAAGAAATATGTGGGAACTAGGTATATAGACGAGCAAAGGAAAGCTTTTCTGGGGCTGGTTCAAGGGAACAAGTCCGTAGCAGAATACGAGGCAGAATTTCTGAGGTTGAGTCGTTATGCTCGAGGTGTAGTGGCAACTGAGCATGAACGCTGTGTCCGTTTTGAGGACGGACTAAGAGACGATCTAAGATTGTTGATAGCACCGCATCAAGAGAGGGAATTTTCTGCGTTAGTGGAAAAGGCTAAAGTGGCTGAAGGAATTAAGGATTCTGCAAGGCAGAACACTGATCGGAATAGGCCAGAAAGGGGTTTTCGATCGTCTGGATCATCTGGGAATAAGAGGCCTAGAGTTGAGGGGCCGCGAGGTCAGCAAGTTGGTTCAGAAGGTCGGTATCAACCTTGTGATGTGTGTGGAAAGAAGCACTTAGGAGAGTGCTGGAGGAAAACAGGAGGATGTTTCAAGTGTGGGTCCAAGGACCATATGCTTAAGGATTGTCCCAAGCAAACAGATGAGAGCCAACCGGCAACTCAGAATGTTAATCAGGCTGGTAGAGGTAGACAGCAGCCTCAGCAAGGTCGTGGACCGAACCATGGAGGAAATGGTTCGAGCCGTGGACGTGAAGCACCAAGAAGAGGTGCTGAAGGTGCAGACGCGAGGCAACCAAGGTTGGTTTATGCAGTTGGCCGTCGCGAGGAGGAAGATGTGCCAGATATGACAACGGGTACGTTCCTCATTTTTGAAATACCCTTAATTGCTTTGCTTGTTATAGGGTTAGCTTATTCTTGTATTGCTGGTGAAGTGATTGAAACTTTGGATGTGAACCTAGAGAATGTGCCTAGAAAGTATGATAGTTCTTTAGGATCAGAGTGCGCAGCAATAGCGTAGTGGGGTGAGTTAGACCGTACGATTGTTCGTCAATAAGTAATTTCGAGGACGAAATTATTTTAAGGGGGGTAGAACTGTAACATCCTGAATAGGGCCTATGCATTTCTAGTTTAATTGTATGAAATGACAAGTTTCAAGTACTATGAATAAATTTTTGACACTTTTGGAAATCTAGAAATGCATGAAAATGGAAAGGAAAATGGAAATGAAAATGGAAATGGAAATGAAAATGGACATTTTTGGAAACTTAGACATTTTTGGAAACTTAGACATTTTTGGAAACTTAGACATTTTTGGAAACCTAAACATTTTTGGAAATGATCCAGAAATGGAAACTTGAACATTTTGGGAAACTTGGATATATAAGAGAGAAATAAAGGAGTTTTATTCACATAAATATATGAATAATAAGAGATAAATAAAGGAGTTTTATTCACATAAATATGTGAATAATAAGAGATAAATAAAGGAGTTTTATTCACATAAATATGTGAATAATAAGAGAGAAATAAAGGAGTTTTATTCACATAAATATGTGAATAATAAGAGAGAAATAAAGGAGTTTTATTCACATAAATATGTGAATAATAAGAGATAAATAAAGGATTATTTTCTAATGAGATAATTGAGGAGATAATTGATGGATTAAAGGCTTTTATCTTTTAAATAAAAGAGATAATATTATCAAAAAGAGGAGTGGTGGCCAAGTAAAGGACTCCTAGGCTGATAACTTTGGCTATAAAAGGAGGACAGGAGGGCTACTCATCAACATTTGCTCCCTCTTCCTCTCTGCCGAAATTCTCCCTAGGCAAAACCCCTCTCTGCCGAATTTTTATTAAGCAAAAATCCCTCTCTTTTTCTTCTATTTTCTTCTCCGTTCTACTGTTAAGCTGAATCTTTGTGGATTCTAAGAAAGAGGGCAATCATCCACAACATCAAAAGGGGATTTTTCGGGAAATCTAAGGATCTAAGGTAAGGATTATAAATATAAATATGCGGTTAAAGATTATGATTCACGTTTTCAAAGTTAGATCTAATCTAACACGAAGTTATAGGATTTCAACAGGCTTATAAAGGAATCCTCTTCAGATTTGGAATCCCATCATAAGGTAAGGGATATTCGGCCAAGGCATAAATTGTTTAAGTGTTTTCCATTATTTCAAAAACCGAAAACTGACTTGGTTACATACCTAGTATTAGCCGATTTCAAGGAAGAGGAATTCTAGCAACTGTTGGGACTTGATTAAATCAATTCGGCAACTAGGTAAGTAATTCTACTTCTAGTAGGATTTGGTTTTAAGACCAAATAGGTTTATTTATATGTTTTAATTAATGGCCGAATATAGGAGTGAAAGATCTAGATCGGTAGATCGCTCTACGGGAATTCACGGAAACTATTAAGCGAAAAAGGTGTGTACTCTTACTAACTTTCAATAAATTGCATGGCAATCATTAAATATATAAATATGTAACAGTATGTGAATGTGGCTAAGCACCACAAATGTGGTAAGGAGTACCCAGGTACGTTTCCTACTTTTGATAGGATTGTGAATGTGATATATTTTGAACATGTGATTAGTAACATGAATGAAAATTAAGTATGTGGAATATGTTATGAAATAATTGGGGCATTCGGGATATTTGTGGAGGAAGAAAGTGAAGGTGATGACTACGGTCTCACCAACGTAAAGTGGTGACTACGGTCACATAAAGTGAAAAGTGGTAACTTCGGTTACATCCAGTGAATACAGTGTCTAATGACACAACATAAGTGGGCGATGAGCACGTCGACTGCAGCGACTGCCTTCGATGGTGTGTAGCGGATGGAGGGTCGACTTAGTAGTCCCCGCGGTGTACAGGTTGGTACGGGTGGTGCGTAGCGGATGGACAAATAGGTTTGGGTTTGGGTTGCATCATCCTTTATTTTGTATGAACATGATATTGATATGACTTGTATGCCTGATTTGTTGGAAATTAGTACTATGTACACATTGAGTCTGTAGACTCACCCCGTTGGGGAATTATTTTTCAGGTGATGAGCAGTAATGGACCGGGTCGGCAGGATCTAAAGGTGGCCATGCATCGCTTGAAGAAATTATTTGGAATTTGGACTTTATGAAATTTTAGTACTTTATTTTGGGTTTGAATGATGTAATAAGGCCATAAGGCCCAGTTGGATTTTCTTTATTCCTGTTTATTTTTATTTGAATATGATACAAATTATGTTTGATTAAAGATAAGTAAATTTATTTCTTTTAAAATAATAAACCCAAAAATTATTTTGTCACCTTATTTAAGTTGGATTTCCAGAATTTATTAAATAGGTTTCAAATTAAGCTCAACCCAAAGCAATTTTTTTTTAAAATTACACAAATTTTCTCCAAGTCATTTAGAACATTGAAAACCGATTTATTTAAGAAACATACCAGATCCGGTTCAAGCTCGTGGGCCGGGTGTGGGGTGTTTCATTATTAGTATTTATTTTTATTTTATTTCTTTTTTAGAAAAAAATGTTGTTCTAATTTGTCAATCCCTTTTCTACCATATAAATTCTACATCTCCTTAAAGTATATTATTATTGTTAAATTTAAAACATTATAAAATTATTTTACTACTGTATTTTTAATTAGCTAAAATTTTAAATAAATAAAATCATTGAATATATTTAACATAAAATAATTATAATTAAATAAATTAAAAATAATAAAAATTTAATTTCTATTTTTTGGAACAAACATTTGAACTAAATCCAAGAAGATAGGCTTATAGTTATAAAAAGTCCTTGAGAAAAAAAAAAATCAATTGAACCCCTCAATTTAATTCGCACCTAGTTGAGGTCTTACCATTAACCTAAGAAATTAATTAAGTTCCTCTGCTAATAGTTTTTCTTTTTGACCACGTTAATCTTTAAAATCAATTAACAAACCAATAAGATGTTGACACATGATAGCCTCTGATTTAATCTTTCATTTTTCTAATAAAAATATATAAAAGATTATAAAATCATAAAATAATACAAAAATATTACATAAAATATTAAAATATTATGTAAACTTATAAAAATTATAATATTTATATAAAATTATAAAAATATAAAACTTCTTAAAAGCCTATAAAAATTATAATTTGATTAAATATATATAAATATATAAATTATAAAAAAATTTTGGGGTTTAAATGAGGAAGTAATACATGACTTTTTATAACTATTATATTTTTATAATTTTTTATAATTTTTATAGCTAATACAAGTTTGTATAAATTTTTAAATATTTTTAATATGTTTTATTTTATATAAGTTTTTATAATATTTATAATATTTATGATTTTCCTTATAAATTTTATAAGTTTTTTTGTATAAAATTTATAAGTTCATATAAAATTTTAATAATTTTTATTAAAAAAATTGAAGAATTAAATCAGGACTATGTCACCATCTAAAACACCCATTAGTTGATTTTAATGGTTGACGTGACAAAAGATGCAAACCATTAATAGTGGGGCTTAACTAATTTTTTTGGTTAGTTAGAAGTGCTCAATTGGATGAAAATTAAGTTGAGGGGTTTAATTAATTTTTATTTCTTAAGAACTTTTTATGTATACAAGCTTAAGATTTTAATTATTTATATTAAGACTAAATAAAAAATTAGAATAGATAAAGTCCAATAAATATTGAATTACATTTTCATTATAATTTAAACTATTCATAATTATATAAAAGAAATGTCTTATTAATTTAAATTATTTCTTACTTTAGCATAATAAAATGTTATTATATTAAAATTAAATAGATAAAGTCCAATAAATATTGAATTATACTTTTTTAGTCATATTAAATTACACTTTCATTATAATTTACATTACTCAAAATTTCAGAAAACAAAAATACAAAAAAAAAAGGAAAAAAGAAAAAATTCTTTAGTTGTGATATGATTTTTTTTATTGGAGCATTTTATATATTTTAATTATTCTTGATAAAGATTTTTAAAATTAATTATATAAAATAAAAATATTTTGTCAAATAATAAAATTAGTTGAATATATATTCATATGCAATGCACAATAATATAAGAAAATAATGTTGAGATTCATGCTATTAAAAAAAATGAGAATTATCATACACTATTGGGGGGAATTTTTAGAATTATCATACACTATTGGGGGAATTTTTTAGACTTAGAGTGGAACAAGTATATTGTAGGATAGGGGAGAGCATAAATCAATTTTAACCAAAAAAAAAAAAAGCCGACACAATCGTTTTTTCTTTTTTCTCTTTTTTTTTTTTTTTAGATTAGCCTGTTGGGGCAATTTTGTCTATTTTTTCATCTGTTTAGATGACTTTTTCGGTCAGTTCTCGGTTTTTGACTCCAAAACCGGATCAACTGAAAAAACCAATTTCATATTATATTATTTTTTAATTATTTAAAATTTGAGTTCGTTAATAAAAAATCGATAAAATTAATGTCAGTTCAATTTGATCGATTTTAACAAAAAAAAAAAAATCAATCGGTTCAATTTTGATGTGTTCCAATCAATTAAATCGATTCCAAAAAAAATTAAATGTATATAAATATGATACTTATCAACTGCGATACTTTTAACTCGTTAGAGTTTAAAAAATTCGGCGGAACCACAAATTTTGCTTAGCCCTGTCTAGGTCCAACTCTGCCCAAAGTTTCACTTTCCTGAGTCGGCTTATCTGTATTTGGGCCCTTTCCCCATTTTTTGTAAGCTAGACACTAATGTTGAAGACATTTTCTTTTTTCTTTAAAACTGTGATCTATATTTAGGCCCTTTCCCTCAGTTATATAAAACTAAACGCACTATGATCTGTATCACTATCTCTTGTCTTCCATCATTTTGTAAGGGTTAAAGAGAAAAACCCTTTCCTAATATATCAAATTTAACAAGCCTTTTGTCATCAACACCTCTGGCTTATGCATTTCAGTCCAACTTCTTTAAAAGTTTGCTTTTAGCTTTTCTTACATGGCTTTGGATGGACAGGTGGGTGTGGTGCAAAGACGAAGTTAGGAGGTTGGTATAAGCCCCGACCCTCCCTAAAATGTAAAATTGTTATTTAGGCTTTTAAAATTTTTTAAAAATTTTAAATTAGTAAAAGTAAAATTATACTTTGGCCCCCTTAAAATTATAAAAAGTTGATTTAATCCTTTTAGGGGTGAGCAAAACTCGATTCAACTCGAAAAAATCAAAAAAAATTTGAATTTCGAGTTAAAGGAATCGAGTTATTCAAGTTATTCGAGTTAACTCGATTTTTTTTTTCGAATTTCGAATTCGAATCGATTTGAGTTTTCGAATTCGAATAATTCGAATATCAAACTATAATATTTTACACTTTTACCCCAAACTCCCAAACTTTTTACTTTTCCCTCAAAACTTTTACTCCTTCCCACTTTCCCCCCAAAACTTTTACTTCCCTCCCATCCCAACCCCCCAATCTACCCAAAATCATTTCCCACCAAAATTTTACTCTCCCATTTACTTTTTCTCAAAATTTTACTCCCAAAAACCCTCAAAACTTTTTATTTTCCCCCAAAATTTTACTCCCTCCGACTTTTCCCTAAAACTTTTACTCCCTTCCCATCTCACCTCCCATCTACCCCAAACCCATCCCCCATCCATTTTTTTTTAATATTTTCCTTTCAAAATTTTACTCAACCTATTTATTTTCCCTCAAACTTTTATTCTCCAAAATTTTTTATTTTCCCCCTAAACTTTTACTTCTCACCCTTTACTCTCAAACAAAAAATCAAAATTATCCAAAAAAAATCACTAAACATAAATAGTAATAATTTTATTTATATCTACTATTTATATTATTAAATTAAATTTCACATTTTATATTATTTATATTATTGAATTGTTTAGTCATATTGAATATTTATATTAAAATTGAATTATTAATTATGCCATAAAATATTTGTGTTAAAATTTTATATTGGTATCAATTTCACATTTTATCTTTAAAATAACTTTTATTAAAAAATTACATTTTTACATTTATATATTTTTTAATTCTAAAATACATAGTGACAAGAATCTGAAGATAATTGAAAGAACTAAACATGCAAAGAAGCTAACCCGTATATAAAAGATTAATAAATAAATTATTTGGTGATGAAAGTTAATAAAAAATTTGGTTAAGGTGGACAAATTTTATTACGATGGGTGATAATGGTTACAAGGACCCAAGATTATTTTTTAAAATTTTAACTCGAATAAATATATTCGATTCGAATTCTATCTCACTCGAATCGATTCGAGAAAGTTTCCAATCAAATTAGGATGATAAAATATGATTCATCAACTCGATTAACTCAAAATTTTTTCATTCGATTCAGTTTGATCGAACGCTCACCCCTACCCCTAAATCCTTTACAAATTATAAAGATATAAACTATAAAAAATTAAAATTTTATCCGGCCCCCCTAAAAAATTATTCTGACTTCGCCCCTAGGTGCAGTACAGTACGGTGCGTTTAGTTTATTTTTTGTCTAACGTTATAATATTGTTACAGTATCTAATATTATCGCCACCACTATTTTTACATTTATCGTAAGTAAATGCACTGCTATCCAAACTCACCATTAGTGGTATTTGAAATAAGCATGGCTACTTTGCTGGATGTTTAAAAGCGATGTTATTGAAAATGGGAATGAATTATACATACATCTCTATCAATATCATTTCAATTCTCTTGTGCTAAGAGCACGTGAAAAAGAACGTGTGTAAGTATGCTAGCGAATATAACAATTGAATTGAAGAGTTTGTCATAGAGTTTTGTGCGTGTATATATATATATATATATATATATATATGTAAATGCACCCTTTTCAAAGTTTTTTATAATTATGCAAATGAAATACTTTTTAAGGCTTTTAAATTGGAAATTTAAAACTTGATTTTTTTAAATTTATGAAGTTTTAAATTAGTATATAGTTAAAATACACTTTAACCTCTTAAAAATGATAAAATTTTGGTTTAATGCTTTAAAACATTATAAAGTTATAAAGTATTAAAATGATGAAATTATATTTTAACTCTCATAAAATTATACAATTTACTCCAACCCCACTCAAAAAAAACATTTTTTTATTTCACCCTGAACATTTTATTTGGAGTCAAACTGTAAATAAAAAATTATATAATTATTTAAATAGTAATACCATGTTTGATTACTTATGTAATAACATAAGAAAAAGTTTAAAACATAAGGAATAATTAGCACAATGTTTGTAGGCATTTTAAATTTATGTAATATATGTATTTTATTTTATTTGGTTAAAATGTTGAACATGTAATACTAATTTACTATTTTATAAAATGTGATTTGTGGCTTTAAAAAATTTACAAAGCAAACTTTGAAAAACCTATAGGTATTTTTTTAATGTCAACCATGTAAGCACGAATATGAAAGAAATTTTAAGTGTGTCAAAAATACAAATACAAATATATTACGATTACGATTATGGATGTGACTACCGTTACAAATAAAATTATGAGGTTTTACTTTTGCCAACTAAAAATGATTATACGAAATGAAATAACAATCAAACAACATCGTTTTTTTTTTTACAAATACGATTCCCATAAAGGTGAAACTAGGCTGAGAAAAAAAAAATCATCATATTAAAATTGAATTAATCCACAATTCGGTTCAATTCGATTTGAGTTTTTTTATAGTTTAGTTTGATTTCTATTAGATGATGTCATTAAATTACATCGATTCAGTTCAGTTTTCGTTTATTCCATTAGACATCAAAAGTTCAAAATAAAACGTTTAAAAATTTCAAAAAATAAATTCAATATTTTTCTTTTAATTTCTCAATGTATTTACTGGAGCGAACCCACTAACTAATTATTCGCATTCTGTAGACTCAAATTAAGGGGTAGATGTTGGCAAAGGGTTTTAAAAACTCAATATTTTTTAAACATACAAGCTCAATATGTAAACCCATTTAAAACCCAAAACAAAACACGTTGTTTCTAAATTCTAAATATAGCTTATATTATTCTTTTACATATTCTATAATTAAATGAAAAATGAAAAATAAACCCTAAATCTAATTTCAGGGTTAGTCTCTTACGAATTCATTGCTTATTTATTATTGTTGTTAAAACTTCCAAGAATTCAAGTGTTCATCTCTTTTTTACTTATTATGCACTATGTTCTTTTTCTATTATTATTATTGTTGTTGCTATAACTTCTAAAATTTTGGTTATCATTATTAACATTTCCAAGTTTGGTTCTTTTTATATATCATTACACATTAATAGTTATAAAATACAAATAATTTAACATTTAATTATATTCAGTGAAGATTGAGAGCGATTAAATTAAGATTTAATTATAGATTTTAAAAATTATTAGATAAATATATTCATTGAGATTTTATGTATAATTGTAAAAAATTAAAAATGTCAAATAGTGTAAAAAAACATAAAATAAAAATAACTTTATCTAATTAAAGTTGAAAAGTCCAAATCCAAAGATAATTTTGTCAAAATAAAGTCCAAAAGGTTAAAAACAATATGAAAACCCGAAACACGAATTGAGACAATTTAGTACGGTTTGGTAATAAGCGTTTTTTTATATCCATCGATTTGGTTTTGGTTCGAAAAATGAAACAAATCAAATACCAAGGTTCAATTAAAAACTAAAAAAAAAGAATCGGACCGGACTGATCTCACACCTTCTTAGTACTGTCAAACAACAACATTCTAAAAGCATAAGAAAATATGCATAAAACATAGTTTTTAAACATAGCATAATGTCTAAAAACAATAAAAAAAATCCTAATATAAGAATTAGAGTCCTCTAACCAATTTCAAAATTTGATGAGCTAGATCACTGAAGAACACAAAACTCTCATTTTTTATTGATGTCATCCAAGATATCAATAGTATCTTGAGCATCCTTTCTAGTAGCTCTATCCTTCCAATATATCATGGTGAACTCATCGAAATAAGCGAAACCTCTAGTCCTCCATATGGCAACATTTTTGTGGCTCTACTAATAAGAATGCATGGAAAACACAATTACACCCCACTAATAGAAGAACAAGCTAGAAAAACTCTATTTTTATTCTAAGTATTTGGTACTATTGGTACAAAATGATAATCACAAATAATCATACTTATAACTACTTACAATTTCAATTTAGCACATACAAAATAAACATAAATACGTACAAGTGTTTATAGATAATTGGTTTATCCTAACTATATCTCTATTAAAAATGCTTAACTAAATTGGCAAGACATCCATAAAAACATATTGTTTTAAAACCTATATTCAATTTTTTCATTTCTTGAAACAACACAATCTAAAAATATATTTTAGTAAACAATATAGACAAAGAACAAATGTTAGCAATGAGTTAACATGAAAAATGTTTATAGGGAAGTTGAAAGGAAAAAATAATAGATTATTCATTGAAATGTCAGAATGTATCTAGTACATTCATGAAACCAAGCTTTTTCAATAAAATAATAAAAAAATTGTAGAATCTGTTTTAAACCAGCTCTATGTTAAACATAGAACTAAAACTTGTTTTGAAATTAAAAGAACACGAAATTCTTGTCAATAAAATAAACTCATTGCAGACCTCAAATACATCATTTGCATCATATAGAAGAAGAAAAAAGAACACTTATAACAATATAAAATTATAATTATATTGTAACACCCCAAACCCGGCCTAGATGTTATGGTCGAATCTTGGCGATGTCACATGGTAGTGTTTTGGAAATAAATGAGTTGTTGTAAAAACCTCTTTTCGAATTAGCCTCATTACAAAAACTTATGTTAATTCTAGGATGCGTCGTTCATTTTCAAAACGTAGTTCATTAACACAAAAGTATTATCTTTCAAAACGATATTAATTTTCAAAACGTCACTTGTTACGGAAGCTTTTTAAATCAGTTTGCGTATTTGAGTGTATTTTGTTAAAACATTTTATTCTTTTTGAAAACTCGATTAACCCTACTACTAACAGTTGTAAATCAAAATAATAGAAATCCCAAATTAACTCTGAAAATCCAAAAAGGCCATTATTACAGTAAAATACCCCAAAATAAAACCAAAATTATAATTAAGTACTAAAATAGAACGAAATGGGTCATGTGGCCACCGCTGAGTCCTCTGCCGCACCGATCCGCCTATGATTGGGGATTACCTATACAGTTAAAATAGAATGGTGAGTATACGAAAACTCAACGTGTAATACCAGATAGCACAAACAGACAAACAGAAGGCAATCACAGTCTGGGCCTAAGCCCTATTCAGAATCAGTGACAATATCAATTTGGGCTTTAGCCCATCTCAGTACAGAGGCAGTCATGCATTTCGGCCTTGGCCCATTACAGTATCAGTAATCAGTACAGTACCACCATATGCAGTATACAAGTCTTACCCAGCCAACCTCTACACTCCATCTTCGTCCAACCATGCATTCCATGTGGGGATATAATCAACCCACCCATCCTTACACTCCAAGTAGTACCGGTTGCGGCACGAAACAGTAGTTTGCAGCTGAGCTGCCAGTAAGTTAGGCTCGAAGCTTTTCAGTACACTTCCTCCGATCCATATAAACCCATCCCCATGCAATGCATCATACAATTATGTCATGCCAAATCATGGTATCATATATGTATTCAGTACAGTTTTAACAGCATGCTAACAATACAGTCGTACATATATATATATATATATATATATATATATATAAAGTACATGGATATAACAGTCATTCAATCAATTAGGGATCCAGGTAATCTTACCAACCCTACAGTAGGTCCACAGTTGACTCGGGCGACCCGTGCAACCTTAGCAATCAAAACAGTGAAATGGGCCCACAAGCCCATGTAATTTGCCCATGTGGGCCCACACGCCCGTGTGGACCACAAAGCCCAAAATGGCCTTAGCCGTGTGGATCACATGGCCTGGCCTAATAATCTCACACGCCCGTGTGGTTCATCCGTGTGGGGGCCCACACGCCCGTGGGGCCCACACGACCCATTTCGGCCTAGCCCATGAATCGCACATGGCCTGCCTCGTCGATCACACGCCTGTGTCCGATCACACGGCCTACCACACGAGCGGCCACACACCCGTGTGGTGTCAATAGTCTCACTTTTCGGCTGTTCACCGATTTCCGTTTGCAGAGTTGTGTTTACACACCTGTAGTGCTTTCGATACCTAAGCCCTCCTGAGCACTTCAATACCTACAATTGACCAATCCAACACCACAATCAATCTTTCTTTACAATAAAACAACAAATCCCGAAACCAACGGACTCCTCTAAAAAGCAATGAACACTTACTGCAAGGTTTCCAATCGACTTGTTAAGAAATAGTAAGAATGGAGCCTCAATCCACACGATATGCTGCTACTAGAACCCCATAGTTAGTTTACCGAAAATTACTCAATCAAAAAAATGTCAACAACTTACCACTTACCGCACGAGTGGCTAACGTTTGCACAAAAGAGAAGAACGAAACGCACTCAGGAGCAAAAGGGGAGAAATAAGGGAAACCAAAGAAGAAAAATGAGAAGAGAGGATAAGGAAAGGTAGAGTTTCGGTAGTGGGTAGAGATGAAGAACAGAAAAGTATGTAAAAGAAAAAGATGAAGTAAGGAAGGGAGAGAGCAAAACGTCAGAAACTTTGAGGAAAAAAAACTAATCCGTCAATCCCTCAAATTTCTCTTAAAACTGTGCCCTTCCATATCCCTAATTTTCTCTCCACACTTCCCACTACACCTCTACCGCTTCAGCATTTCAGTTGAGTTCAAACATTACACGACACCACTTAGCAAAAATAATACTCCAGCTACAACTCGAACCCAAGACCTCTAGCATAGTGACACTCCACTTATCCACCAGACCAGCAGGCCCATTCTGACATGTTTTACCAACATTTATTTATAAGCCTACTGATTAGGGATGGGGGTTTATTCATTTAAAAACAAAAATTTACCCAAGCTAATGCTTGAACTTGGGACCTCTCAGTCACTTCCCAGAACACTTAACCACTGAAGCAGACATACAATTGTGTCACAAACATACAAAAATAAATATTAAGGATTTTTTGGGCGTTACATATATTTAGATTATATAATTACCTATGTATATGCATGCTATATAGGTTTTTCAACAATATCTCACACCTTCCTAGTACCTTTTAGCAACAACATTCTAAAAACATAAGAAAATATGCATAAAACATAGTTTTTAAACATCGCATTATGTCTAAAAATAATAAAAAAGCCTAACATAAGAATTAGAGTCCTCTGACCAATTTCAAAATTCGATGAGCTAGATCACTGAAGAACACAAAGCTCTCATTTTTTATTGATGTCATCCAAGATATCGATAGTATCTTGAACATCCTTTCTAGTAGCTCTATCCTACCAATATATCATGTTGAACTCATCAAAATAAGGGAAACCTCTAGTCCTCCATATGGCAGCATTTCTGTGGCTCTATTAATAAGAATGCATGGAAAACACAATTACACCTCACTAATAGAAGAACAAACTAGAAAAACTCTATTTTTATTCTAAGTATTTGGTACTATTGGTACAAAATGACAATCACAAATAATCATACTTATAACTACTTACAATTTCAATTTAGCACATACAAAATTAACAAAAATAGGTACAAGTGTTTATAGATAATTGGTTTATCCTAAATATATCTCTATTAAAAATGTTTAACTAAATTGGCAAGACATCCATAAATACCTATTGTTTTAAAACTTATACTCAACTTTTTCATTTTTTAAAACAACACAATCTAAAAATATATTTTAGTAAACAATATAGGCAAAGAACAAATGTCAGCAATGAATTAACATGAAAAATGTTTATATGGGAACTTGATAGGAAAAAATAGTAGATTATTCATTGAAATGTCAGAATGCGTCTAATACATTCATGCAACCAATCTTTTTCAATAAAAAAAATTGTAGAATCTATTTTAAACCAGCTCTATGTTAAACATATAACTAAAATTTCTTTGTGAAATTAAAAAAACACAAAATTCTTGTAGTAAAACAAACTCATTGCAGACCTCAAATACATCATTTGCATCATATAGAAGAAGAAAAAAGAAACACTTATAACAAGACAAAATTATAATTATATTTAGATTATATAATTACCTACATATATGCATGCCATATAGGTTTCTCAACAATAGCCATTTTTTTATCTCATTCAAAATCATTGTTACTGTGACCATAAATCATGTCATACACAACTCTCGACTTATTTTTCAAAGTCCAAAGTCTTGAAATTATGTGAAGTTTAACTTTCAACCCATATTCTGTATACTTATCCTTCATCATATTCTTCAAGACTAGTATATAACCTTGCATGAAATAAGCTTTGAATCCTTAATATCATTTCAATGTCTCCTTCTTGGTTTAGGCGGTTGATTCAAAAATTGATTTTGTGATATAGAACCTTGTGTTGCAATATTACAAACATCATGATAAAAAAATATAACAATATTACGAAAAATAACAAACTAACATCATTCATTAAAAGACTTGATATATTAAATAACAAATAGAAAATACAATGTATAACAATATTAAAAATGTCTTAATAAAAAAATTCATACAATTGTAATGAAAAAGTATAAGATAAAAACATAATAAAGCTCAATTCTCTTCTCTTGTTGTCCTCCATTGATTCCACATTTCAGTTGCAAGTTGGGTTATGAAATTTTTCCATTCGTGATTAAATCTATTCTCATTTTTAATGGCATACATTTCATTGTTTTCTATTGCACTCAATTCCCCCTCTATGTAGATCTACTTACATTTCTCTCTTTATACAGTTGCAAAAGACAACATGCAATGATGATAGCATTTTGGGTCCTAACAAGGTAAAATACAAGGCTTGTTAGGATTTTTTGGGACTTTAACTTCCTTTGGTTTAGCTGTTGCATGACTTATTCGAATATCACTTGGGACAATAGTTTTGAAGTTAAAGTGTAATAAGTTTTGTTAGCATTTGTGACTTGTTTTATCTTGGTTGGTTTCATATCAACAAATGATTTCTAGATCGATTTGAAATTAATGATAAGTTTTTTGGTGGATTTATTTTCAAGTGTTTGTTGTTAGCAAACTGTATCCTTATCATTAAAGCCTTTGAGTTAGTCTTATGTGGAGCCAAAGTTGATTTGAATTTGATTAGAGATGAATGATTTGTTTTAAAAGTAAAAAAAAAAAGATCTTTTTGTGAACAATTCTTTTATTTTAAATGTTGATTTATTTATCTCCTCAGTTTCTGGGAAAAGGTGTCGGTCTTAGCCTATAAATAGGCTAATTCGGCTCTCCTTAGAGTGCATCTTTTTGAGTGAACATTTGGTCTTAGCCTATAAATAGACCATGTCCCAGCCCGTGTCCAAATTAGGGTGGTTACTAACTTGGGTCACATGGCCAAGACACACGCCCATGTGCTAGGCCGTGTGAACATTTTAATTTTACATTAATTAAGTGTAGTGGCCATACGGCCAAGTCACACGCCTGTGTGCCAGCCCGTGTGCCACACACGGCTGAGACACATGCCCGTGTGAAAATACTTGAGCATTCTGTTTTGCAATTTTAAAGATGTAGGGGACACACGGTATTTTCACCCTTGTGTCACACACGGATGAAACACACGTCCGTGTCTCTACCCATGTGGATGAAATAGGGCTATTTCCAAACCATATTTCTCACCCAAACTTGCTTTCCAACTGCATTAACACTTTAAAACATTCACAAACCAATACCAAACACTCAAATCAAGCCATACTCAAGTTTAATACATATCATAACACCCCATATGTCCAAATACACAATCACCCCATATGTCCAAATACACAATCTTACCTAATGGTTCATATGAACATATATGCATTTTTCATCAATCATGTTATCTCAAATCACTCCTCAATATACCTATGTAAATTTCTATCATTCATCCATTTCAATCCATATCAAACATATTAAGACCTTATATATATATATATATATATATATATCTCAAACTATGTCAACCACAAGTCATGACAATGGTTAGATTCAACTCAATATTTACATGCCATCATTGACCAAATTTAGCCTATATATGCCATTATAACCAAAATGTAGTTTACTATATATTTATACCGAAACAAGCTGATGGATAGTGTGAGATATCTCTGCCAAGGTTCCAATCCAACGAGCTTCCGAATTACTATAAATAGAGAAAATGAAATAGAGTAAACATTTAATGCTTAGTAAGTTCGTTTAACGGGAAATTAACTTACCATTTAATTGCATTTAAGGTAAATATACTTAATATATTCAAAGCAAGTTGGTCAATAGCCTATACACATATCCTTATAAAAATGTTAGTCATTTATTTCTCTTTAATATCAATAAACAAGTATGAACTTATCATTAATCAAGTTTCCATTTTCATGTACTTTCCATATCATATATTCAATCTTCATATACAAGTCATATTCATGTAGTCAAATATATATCCATAATCTTTCATCACAAACTCATATTGTCATTTATCATAACCTTACCTATTGAAACACTTATAATATTGATGGATACATGGTTAGTACACACAAAGTGTACATACTATATTCCGTCAATTCATATTCAGGAATGTTCATTGAGCATTTAAACGGGAAGCTCTTCCAAGCCAAATAACAAAAAGCTCATGTGAGCTTGTAACGGGAAGCTTATCCGAGCTTAATAATAGGAAGCTCATAAGAGCTTAAATCAGAAAGCTCATGCAAGCTTGATGGGTAACTCCGAAGAGTTACTATTAGGAAGCTCGTGAAAGAGATTTTAATTGGGAAGCTCCGGATAGCTATATATCGGGACGCTCATAAGAGCTACAGTGTGTTCGCAACACATGCAGGATCACTACCGATCAGAATGCTCATAGGAGCATATAAACAAGAAGTTTGGAAGAGTCATATATTGGAAAGCTCAAGAGATCTTATATCGGGATGCTCATGTGAGCTATGGTGTGTTCACAATATATGCAGAACCACTATAATAGCCCAAATTTCAGCGATGTCGGAAATAGTGGTTCGAGACCACCAAATCCAACAAATGAACTCGTATATTATATTATTTAATATTTACGAGCCAAATGTAGCTTTTAAAAGATTTTTTGAAATAGTAAATTGTGTTTTATAAAGATTTATTTGGCCAAGAAATTGAGAAAAAAGAGGGACTGAGATCTCAGTGTTATAAACCGAGTCATAAATATTTTTATAAATATTTACGGAATGTCAATAAGGTAGTATTAAAATTTCGTTAGAAAATTTTGACGTTTGGGTGGTTAATTAAATAAAAAGGACTAAATTGAAAAAGGTGTAAAAGTTACTAGAAGGATTAAATAACTTAATTGTCAAATGAGGAAGGACCTAAAGTGCAAATAAGCCCAAAGTAGATATTTTGGGCGGAAATAGCTGAGAAAAATCAGGAAATGGGTGAAATAAGGGCAAAATTGGAAAATTGCCAAAATTAGCTAAATAAAAATGGGACCAAATTGGAATATCTAGAATTCTCTTCATTTCTCTTCATTTTCATCAGCTGAAAAATAGCCATGGAAGAAGTTTCAAGCTGGTTTTTATACTCTAGCTTCATGTAAGTTTAATTCTTGCTTTCTCCTTGAATTTTCTATGTTTTTGGACTTTTACAATTGAGTCCAACTTACTATGTCATTAGTTTTTGATTCTATGGCTAATTTTTAAAGTTTCTATGGATGAGTTCTGGAAGAATATGATGAATAAATATATAATTGAACCTTTAATTTTTATATATGATGATTTTATCAAGTAAATTTGATGGAAATTGATTTTAGGACCTAATTGTAAAAGAGTTTGGAATTAAGGTCTAATGCTAAAGTTCTGATTTCAAGAGTTATGAAGTAGTATAAAATGATATAATAAAATATTAATTGAGAAAAATTAGCCCAATTCAGGGGTAATCGGATAAGGACTGAATTGTATGAACTGTGAAATTTGGGGCAAAATGGAAATCAATATTTTGCACCAAAACAGTTTTGGACAGCAGCAGTAATCTAACTTTGAAAAATCACCAAAAATTGTAGAAATCGAATTAGAGGATGAATAAAATATGGAATTAAATCTTATTGAGCATAGTTTCTTATAGAAGAAACGGTGTAAGCAATGGAATTGTAAATCATGAGATATAGTAGGTTTTATGAGACAAGGTTAGAATGATTTTGGGTTCCCCTTTTCCAATTTTGTAAAATCATCAAAAATTGTAGAAAAATAACTGAGGGCTCAAATTTATATGTTTAAAATCTTGAATGAGTCTATTTTCATGAAAAATAAACAGTAACATCATTTGAATCCTATATGAGGAGATAATTAATTTTTAGTGAAAATGGTCGAAACTGTCAGACAGCAGAACATGGGTGACTTTAAAGAATAAACTGTACTTATTGAATAAACCAAAAATTTTAGAAATTTTATGGTAAGAAGATATGTGAGTCTAGTTTCAGGAAAAATTAGCAGATCTTAATTTGGAGTTCTGTAGCTCAAGATAAAAATAATTTAGTGACTATGATATGGATGAACAGCTTGAATATTCACATAAATAAATAGTGAAAAAATTATAGATAATGTTACTTACAAATGTGTTATTTATACTAAGGATGTGCAATGGAGAGGAGGAGGAGGAAAATATATGAATGACTTATGCATAAATTGATCACATGCCCAATTATAATCGATAAACGTTGAATTAGAAATGATATAATGTTTTATTTCAAATATTTATTATGAAACTAAGATTATCGTTATGGTATAAAAATCGAATTGCAAGTTCGTGTAACTTGAATTATATTCTTAAATGCTTGAAACATATTTTTATTGATGTGAATATGATTTGGATGTTTATTGTATGATAATTGATGAAGTATTGATATTCTTGATGAAAATTGATAAACCATAAAAATAACATATTTTAATCCCACATTTAGCATATTTTCGGATGATTTATTCCTTGATTCATGTAAAAAGGTGCTTTTAATCCTTTCTTTTCATGTCTTATACTCAGGAAAGCACCCGAGGATGAAAAGAACGTAAAATGGGCCTAAAACGGAGTAAATGGGCCATATCACGAAATCCATACGGCCTGAGTCCAAGTCCACACGGTCGTGCCTCATTGATCTACTAGAACACGACCTAATCATGATCCACATGACCATGCCCCATTCAACAGGGTCGAACACGGCCTGGCCACAACTTACACGGGGCATGTGTTATGGGCGTGTCCCTGTCGCGGCCAAGAGAAGTTTTACTCGGATTTGGATACTTGGAGGCAAAGAAACACATTCCAAAGCCTATTCAAACACCTTAGTAGGAATTCTACTTGAATTAGGATACTTAGGGACCAAGTAAGGCATCTCAAAGTCTATATAAGCACCCAAGGGGGCAACTTGAAGGAGAGTTCGGCAGAAGCCGGAACAGGCGGTTAGCTAGGCCAAGGAGCCAAGCCGAAAAGGTCAGATTTGTGGGAATCACTCGAAGAGAGCTAGTTGATCCATCTCAAGAAGCCGAAATTCTACTCAAGACGGCGAATCTCTCTTTCAATTCCTTCAGGGAGTTTTAGGGATTTCTTATGTTTTGTTTTATCTTTTCTTCTGAGATGTTTTCTTTTATTATTATGAACTAAACCCTTCAGATACCTGAAGGGGATGAAACTTAAGACGGATCTTGTTATTGTTTTCTGAACTATATGATAAATACTTGATTTGTTCTTAATTATGTGTGCTTAATCCTTGTGTTAATATTTCTGGGATATTGATTCAAGTTGGATGTGCTTAGGTGGAGGAGCAAAAGTCCCTGCTTAAAAGTAGATCTAGCATAATTAAGCGGAGTTGATCGCGCGCCTAGAGATAAGGTACGAGATTTTGCCGGATTAGGGTAAAACGTAATATGAGAATCCATAGATCGAGTTAATGCGATTCTAGGGGTTTTAATTAGAAAGAGATTTCAATTAATCAACCTAGGGTTAGACTTTATTCGCCTCGAGAGAGGGTTTAATATAACTTAGGGAATCTTACGGACCAAGTCAAGTGAATAAATCGTATGGTTCAGTGTTAGATAACAAGTGAAGTCTAGGTGGATTCTTCCTAGGGTATCGTCGTAATCAACTGAGTTTTCCCCAATTCATTCTTTTTGTCTTGAGTCTTTAGCTTAGTAGTTAGTTAAATTTAGATTAGATAACAACTTCACCTATTTTAGGCTAGATAATAAAAAGAAAGTTAGTATTAGTACTTTTAGTTCCTTTAGGTTCGACAACCCGGTCTTGCCTAAGCTATACTACTGTTCGATAGGTGCACTTGCCTTAAATCGTTGTCAGAGTTGGTTTCCAGGTTCGATCATTCTCATTCATATAAATTTGAAACTCGACAAAACAACGATCAAAAATGGAAAACAAATCCCGGTTGAATGAAAGGAAAATTCAATGGAATTCTGAAAAGGAATTGACGGTAAAAAGGATCTAAGCCCGGACAAGTGATCCTATCCCGATATAGCCCTCCCGAAGAATATGTGTGAAAAGGATCTAGCCCGGACAGTTGATCCTGATATAAGCCCTCCCAAAGGATATGTGTGAAAAGGATCTAGCCCGGACGGGTGATCCTGATATAGCCCTCTCGAAGAATATGTGGAAAATGGATTTAGCCCTGACGGGTAATCCGAATTAGGGTCTGAATTTAGCCTAGACTGGTAATTCAAATCCAAGCTCATTAGAGTAATTGTCGTTGTAGGGGATTTATCCTGGACTGGTAATCCCGACAATACTCTATGAGTTTATATTACAGGGGATTTAGCCTGGACTAGTAATCCCGCTGTAAGAAGTGAGGTTCGCGGGAGTATGCTCTCTTACAGGGGATTTAGCCTGGACTGGTAATCCTACTGTAAGAAATGAGGTTCGCGGGAGTGTGCTCTCTGAAAAGGACTTATGTATATATGAGTATGAATTGACGGTTAATGAGATTGTACACCATGAGTGTACTACAGGAAATCCATCGAAATTCCGATGAATTCAACGGGATAAATATGGAAAACGGTAAATACATGGAATTATGAAATTGGTGAGCGCATTCACAAGAATTTGTCATTTGAAATTGTGATTGACAGGAAGAAATAACGAATTGCATACTTATGTATGGTTACAAGTATTTATCTGAAATACAAGAAAATGATGGTTATTGATATATGGAGACACGAGACTATGATATATGAACATGGAATATGATTGATAAATATGTTCATTCATAATTATGGAATTATGTACCTCATGTTACTATTTGCATAAAGATGATATTTCAAATACTTTGATGAGTAAATTTCACATATAAAATAGTATGAAATCAAGACAAGTTGTTATGGAAATGTATTTAAAATACTAAGATATGGTTGCTATATGTTATATGATTACATAATGTGAAATTGTCTATATATATGAGAAATTTAATGTGAATTGAGCTCATATACGTTTCTTGTTATTTATATGAAGTGTACGACTAACAAATGGTATTAAGTATAAGGCTCGGTTGAATATCTTAAATTGGTTTTTGTATGTATTAAATGTGGGTGAAGAATAAGGATCAAATGAGTGAGAAATATGGTTTTTAAAATAGCCTTATTTGTGAAAATTAACTTTACCACACGGCCTAGCAACACGGGCGTGTACTAAGGCCGTGTGACCTGAGTTCCTTCATAGATGCAAGTCAGAGAGTTACACGCCTCAGAGGCACGGCCATGTGAGCCACACGGCCTTGCCACATGGGAGTGTCCCCAGTCACACGGGCGTGGGACCCTTGTAAATGAAATAAATTTTGGGATTTTACAAAAAAAATTTCATTCGATTCTGTTTTAGATTTAGTCCCGACCCGATCCTAATGCATGATTTGGACCTCGAGAGTCCGTTAAAGAAACTTTTATAATCAATTTCGGTATTTGAGCGATAAATGATTTAAATTGTCTGTAAGTGTTCCATACTCCTCGGTAATGCCTCGTACTTTATTCCGGCAACGGATACGGGTAGGGGGTGTTACAACCACAATCACTTCGGGAACCTTGTATCCATCTAATTTCATTTGTTCAAACGAGATTTATTTCTTGTCTGATATGTGATTTATTTTCATACTTAACAATTATACATATCACATACATATAAATCAAGCATATCACATAAATATACAATTTAGTTACACGAACTTACCTCAACAATGTTCGTGAACTCGTATGCTACTAATCTGTTACTTTTTCTTTTCCACGATCTAACTTCGTATTTGAGTTATCCGGTCTATACGAGTAAATTTAACTCATTTTAATAAAATTCATAATCAATTCAATTCAACTCACATCCTAGGCAAAATTACTATTTTACCTCTATACTTTTAATTAATGACGATTTCGTTCTTAGGCTCAGAAAATGAATTCCATGCAACTTAACCCTTATTCCAAGCCTAGCCAAATTTTTCATATAGCAATAATAGTCCATGTGTTTCACAAAAATCAAAAATTTTCCATGAATTTTACATCTTTTCAATTTAGTCCCTAAATCACAATTTCATGAAAATTTCCTTTACAAAAGTTGTTTATGCATCAACAACCTTTCTATTTATACTATAAAACTTCATAATTCATGAATATTCATTCATGGAAAAAATTTAATGCTTTGATAACTTTGCAAATTAATCCCCAATATAGCTAGATTAGGTTATTACGATCTCCAAAATATAAAAATTACTAAAAACGGGACAAGAAAACATACCTAATTCAGCCAACAAAGTCTGGTTGAACTCTTTTCTTTTAGCTAGGGTTTCCATGTATTTTTAATTTGGGGAAGATGATGAAATAAGATGATATTAGTTTATTATCATCTTTAATTAATTTAATTTCCAATTTAGTCATTTTCTTTTTCTAATTTTCCTTGGATGATTCATCAAACTTATCTACTAACTCCTCTTAATGGTCTATTTTGAATTCCATAGCTATTTGATACTTATAGCTACTAGAACTCAACTTTTGCATTTTATGCAATTTAGTCCTTTATCAAATTAGACATGTAATCGGTAAAAATTTTTTAATGAATTTTTCATATGTTATTTCTATCATAATACAAACCATGCATTAATATTAAAATAAATTTTCTTTCGGAGTAGAATTTGTGGTCCCGAAACCACTGTTCCGATTTCACTGAAAACGATCTGTTACACAATAAGTGATTTGGATCAACTGTTAAATAAAATATTTCATTGTGCGAGACTACACAGTGTAGGATCAACAAATCTAAATTGCACTAACAAATATCAGTGTAGGATCAACAAATCTAAATTTCACTAACAAATATCATGTGTTGATTTTTCTCCTTGCCTTATTCTCTTTTGAATATGTTAGTTATTTATTATTCTAACTTGTGTTACAACATTAGTTAGTGCAATTGTTTCGAACATTTAGAAAATCGAGTGCTTTTTCAGTATTTCCCAATGTAACTTAAGCAAGCCAAAGCATACTTAAGCAAGCCAAAGCATCTTTCTATAACATTATGAGCAAAAACATGATTTATGTTGAAAAGTCCTTTAGCAATGACAGGTTGATGGTCACGTCACCACTAGCTTAAATAGTAACGCTTCCCCCTATAAGGGGCTAAAACTATCAAAGTTGGCATACCCACCATAAACAAGGTAGTAGAAACCTAAAAACAAATTAATAAGTTTTATATCCTATATTGGAAATAAAATTTTCACACTATGAATTTCATATTAAATTATCTTACCCTATTACAGCTTCAAACCGTTGGGCACAGATAATGCATCCTGAAGGACTCTATTATCGACTGCAAAACCTTCCCAACAAGGAAGGACATAAATAAAATGCATATCAAGTGTATAAACACCTCATATATTTGTAACAGTATTTTTTCCTTATCCTATATCTAGGTTTGTCAATTAAAAGTACTTTCAAGCTCTTAAACAATTCTATCACTATAATGAAATATTGTAAAAAATAGTATGTTAAAAATTGATATTATGAGTCATATTCAATAAGATATATTAAATTATCTTGAACCACTTTCATATTTTGTCCAATCGTTTTGTTGTAATAAGCTCAAGTCTTCTAAAAAAAAGGTGTTGTATTCAAATAACAAATTTTAACACCTTACTAAAATGATTATTAAAAACCTCACTAAGCCTATCAAATCTATCACACTTGGTTTTGTAAGATCTTATGATGCAAAAGAGTTGGCATACTAAATTGAAAAGTTTTCTAATTTGGAGGGTTCTTTTGCAAATAAGAACAAATAGAAGGCTAGTTGAGGAAAAGTTGGATTTCAACCATAGTTTGGTTGGTTTAGAACTAGACAATTTCTTAGTGGGAGACAAAATGATTAAGGCATTTTCTAGGTGGTTGTGAATTAATTTCGGTGAAAAGGATTAGAAAGACTATATATTGGAGAAGCGTTCTTTTTCGAGGAGGATTCCTTTGTTTTCTATTCTTCTTTTTTTCTCTGGTTTACCATAGAAGAAAGAAAGATTGAGGAGTATTTCTACATGAAGGGGAGAGACTAAGTATTTAGCCTTAGAAATAAAAAATCTTGCATACTGAAGGCTCGTGAAACAATGGAAAAGCTTAGTGGAAGGAATTGGTGTCTACTTCCAAGTGAGCTCCTAAACTCAACTTTAAATGTATGTTCTTTATTGAAGTTGTGTGCTAAAAATGTTGTATTCAGACTTGCATAAATGACAATTCAACCTATAACTGAAAGTTGAGTTATCATGTGGCTTGCCATAAGTATTATATTGTACAAAAGATGATGTGTTGACTACAAATGTGTGATGATGTGAAAGTGTATAACTGCGAGTAAGTTGATTATGATGCATTAATGATATGACTGGCGTAATGCACTTATGCTTGTTAAAGTGATACGATTGGTGGGTAGTATATATGATATATCAATGGAAATGTTGGCGTGTTGTGTGTGTGATATGCAAGCTAGCATGTGGATATGATGAGGTTTCCATGGTCATGCCTGGGTTTGCATAAGAATTTTATTTATGTGGCTTTGAGTTTCGATTGGACTGAGCCAAGAAAGGAGATAAATGATACGAAGACTTAGTGCACACTTGTAGGAGAGCCCTTGAGTGGGACGTATAAGAGCCCTTTATGGGACGTTGGAGAGCCCCTCGGGGGACATATAAAAGCCCTTAGTGGGATGAATGGAAGTCCATGGACATGGCATTACCGTAAATATCAAAGTCCATCAGGACAATCTAATTAGGAAGTCCATAGGGACAATCTAATATGGAAGCCCATTAGAACAATCTAATTAAGAAGTTTGCTAGGATGATCTAAAGTGGAATCTTGTCAGGACAATCCAATTGGGAAGTCTACCAAGATTATATAATGTGGAGTTTGTCAGGACAATCTAATTGGGAAGTCCGCCAGGGCAATCTAATAAGGAAGCCCGTCAGGATAATCTATTTGGGAAGTCTGCCAAGACAATCTAATATGGAAGTCTGTCAGGGCAATCTAATTGGGAAGTCCGCCAGGACAATCTAATGAGGAAGTCTGTCAGGACAATCTATTTGGGAAGTCTGCCAAGACAATCTACTATGGAAGTCTGTCAGGACAATCTAATTATGAAGTCTGCCAAGTCGATCATAATTGGGAAGTCCATTAGGACTATCATGGAAATGTATTTGGGCTAGTTACAAATAGGATTCCACGACAAAGGGATTCGCTAGTATGAATCCGCCAAGGAGGAGTTAAATCTCTTGTAGTCTATTGATATGTGTAAGTTCGGTTATTCTAGAGTTATATGAAAAATATGACATTTAGTCATGTCTACCTCATGGTCGATACTCTATATATTGGGAATTCATCCTAAAGAATTCGTCTGTTGGGTTATCTAATTTAAAGAAAAAAGACCCCAAGAACGGGTCTCGTTTTAAAACAAGGGTGAGTTATGGTAGACCACCAAATCTGTTTACTTGATTTAAGTAGACAGTTTTTCCTTACTAATCTATTATAAGGCCTTCCTTATAAACCGAATATGTGGGTTCGTATAATACCTGCAAGAATTGTATTGCAAATTGGGTCCATTAGTACCTAACACTAATAAGAGTCTACACATGGGATTACATCCCAAGATTTGCTATGTAATTATTGGAGGAAGGCATACTAAAGAGATTATCTATGGTTATATTTCAAGAGTGTGCAAGAATGTACCCGCAAATTTCTCTTTTAGGGAAAGAAAGTGTAAGAAGCCACAACAATAACGGATGAACAGAGAATCCATAGGATTTATCTAGCTGGAGGCTCATTGTCTGTGTGGTCGTATTAAGGGAAGTGGTAATTAAGTTGGGCTCCATACAATCGTACATGAAGTTTTAGTTTATTAAGTACGTTGGAATTAAGCAGAACTGTGTACTATTTGGAGTGATGTTCTAAATACAACTAGGCCAGTTCAGATGAAGTGGACATTACACCAAAGGCTAAGAAAATTGTTCTTCTACAAACCTTCAATAATAAATCTAAAGTATAATTGTTTTTGGAGAAAAGGTACGAGAACTCACTAATATTTTAGACTTACTTTCATGTTGTTACGTATTGCAGTTAAAATATGATATTTGAGAGTTCAAATAGGGACCATGCCAGAATTCGTCAAGCGAAGGCAATTCTGCCACTTAGTTGTAATGCGTATACAATAGGGAGGCCTTGAGGTGAAGCCTCTAGACTTAGTCAATTTGACATTTAGTTGCATTTAGAATACCACGATTAATGTAGGCGAATAGGTAGTATGTTGAAGATTATTTTGAGAACAGTTTGTATTTTGAACATGAATTTTATAACTGTTAAATAAATACATACTCATTATGAGGTTATTCCAAATAGTTGATAATTTGTTTACATTACGTGTCTGTGAAAACCTAGACTTATGTAACCACTACGAATAGATAATTGGATTATGAATCTATTTTTATTAAAGTACAATGACATTTTAGGAATTAATTTTCTTCAACTAAGAAGTATGTTTATAAATCCGGGTCTAGCTGGTAGCACTCTGTAGTCCAGACCCAACAATCAGGTCAGGCATGGGGTGTTACAAAACCAATCTTCACAAATTTGATTCTTTATATGGTGGGATAAAATAAAATAAACATGGAAATTTTCTAATCTATTTACATAGGTTTGGTAGGTGTAAGTTTAGCTATTGTTCCTAGGAGTTCACACAACTTAAAAAAGTAGATTTGGACATCCTAAGTTAGGTTGATGAAAACAAAGATAAGAATAAGTTTATTTTGCTACAAGGTGGAGAGCATTTGACGTTAAAGGATGTGATGAATGCAACTGATCAAGTCATGGAAAAGACAAACTATGGGATTGTCTATAAGGTAAAGCTTGCTGATGGAGGAAATATAGCTTTGGGGTTACTGAGGGAAGGTAGTTGCAAGGATAAGAGCTCATGTCTACCAGCATCAAAGCTTCTGAGGAAGGTTAGACATGAGAATTTGGTTTTTCTAAGAGCTTTTTATCATGGAAAAGGGGGGAAAAGCTTCTCTTTTATGACTATCTTCCAAATAGAAGCCTAAATGAATTTTTTCATGGTATGCTTATTTTTGTTCCACGATGGCCAACCATGCAGTTGACTTATTTTTTGGTGCATGCAAATTCAGCATGCAAGCTAGTTCAGTTTACTTTCTTTCTAGTTCCATTTGGCTTAATTTCAAATCAATTTTTTGTACTTAAGCACTAATGTTTAGGTGCTGATTGATTTGGTTAGTTAGTTGCGTACAAGTTATGTTATTTCAAGTTTCAACAATACTTAGTGCGAGTTGTTAGAAGTTTGGTTGTATTTGGTAATTGATTGGCATTATATGATGTGTTTTTTATGAAAATGAAATGCATATAAGTTTAGCATAAATTGCTACTCGTTTTTATTCCTTTGTTCTCTATTTTCTCTCTTTTCAAAACACTAACAATTGGTATCTAAAACTTGTTGTCTTTGAGGGCATTTTTTTTGTGTGTTTCATGTCGAGAAAGAAAAAATCTATTTTGTTTATTTGTTTTTGTTGTTGTTGTTGTTGTTAACATGTCTTTAGGAAGTTTCTCACCACCTCCACCTCCTATCTTTGCTAGAGAGAACTACCACATTTAGGTAGTGAAAATAAAAACTTACTTCTAGCCTTATGATTTGTGGGAGGTGGTTGAGACAAATAAGTAGCCACTGCCTTTGAAAGTAAATCCAATTATTATTCAGATAAGGCAACACATTGATGAGTGTGTCAAGAATATAAATCAATGCCATGCTTGTAGAATGGTGTATTTGATGTGATTTTCACCAGAATCTGGCTTGTGAGACTCCCAAACAAGTTGAAAGGAGAGTTCCAAGGCTCAGAAAAAATAAGGCAGCAGCAATCATCAATTTAATGAGAAACTTTGAGAACTTGAAGATGGAGATTGAGATAATTAAATAGTATTTAGACAAGATTATGACCATTGCCAACAACATCAGGGTGCTTGGATACCAGTTCAGTAATGAAAGGATTGTGGAGAAAGTCATCACAACTCTTCTTGAAAAATATGAGTCTTGGATCTCATCTTTGGAAGACTCGAGAGGTCTATCAATGATTTTTTTGTCTGAGTTGATAAATGCTCTCTATGCTCAAGAGAAAAGAAGAGAAAATAGACAAGAGGAGCACTCTAAAGGTGCATTCCAAGCCAAAAATAAGGAAGGTCTAAGTTCTTCAAGCAACAAGGGCAGGATGAACTGGAATGAAATAAGAGAGAAGCAAATGAGAGATAGTGGAAAGAATGGAGAAGCAAAGGAGAGAATAAGTATACATAATGCTCTCATTGCAAGAAGACCACACACTTGGAGAAATATTGTTGGTTTGGGCTAGACATCCGATGCAGAACTTGTAAACGACTTGGCCACATGGAGAGGGTCTGCAAAAACAAAGGGCAACAACACCAACAGAATATCCAAGCTTAAGCTGCTAATGGGAATCAAGCTCATGAGGAGCAAGTGTTCACTTCCAGCAGCAATGTCAAGAAGGTCTAGCTAATTAATAGTGGTTGTACAAACCACATGTCCTCAGATGAGAGAATCTTTAAAGGGATTGATAGACGCTTCACCTCAAGGATCAGGATTGGAAATGGCCAGTTTATTAAGGCTAAAGAAAAATGAGATGTGCTAATCAACACACCAACATGTACCAAAATAATCTTAGATGTTCTTTTAATACTTGAAATTGATCAAAATATCCTTAGCATTGGTTAGTTGCTTAAAAAAACTAAACTATTATTTTTAAAGATAGGGGTTGCATGATATTTGATTCTCTAAGATAGGAAATAGTGTCAATTGCAATGAATGACAAGAGTTTTGTTTTGGATTAGAAGTTGGTGGCTTCAAAAGCCTACACCAGTTCAATAGATGAGTCTCACCTATAGCATAAGAGATTGAGGCATGTCAATTACAAATCACTAGGTCAGCTATACAAGCTTGACTTGGTTGAAAACTTGTCCAGAGTAGTTGATCAAAATGAAGTGTGTCAACTTGGAAAACAAGTTAGGCTTCCATTTCCTACAACAAGGCTTGGCGAGCCATTGATAAGTTGCATTTGGTCCATACTGATGTATGTGGACCTATGAAGACACCTTCACTAAATGGTAGTAAATACTTTATTCTATTATTGATGATTGCACAAGATATTCTTGGGTTTATTTTTTGAAGATTAAGTCAGAAGTAGCACAAGTTTTTGGAAGTCCGAAGCACATATTGGAAATCAAGCTTCCTGCAAATTAAAGATACTCAGATCAGATAATGGAACTAAGTATACATTAGAGAGGTCTGAGAGGTTCTGTGAAGAAACAAGCATTTAACATCAGATGAAGAACACCTACAGCCCTCAATAGAATGGTTTTTGTCAAAGAAAGAATAGGATTATGATGGATATGGCAAGATGTTTGTTGCTTGAAAGGAAGCTTCCAAAGAATTTTTGGGCAGTGGCAGTCAATACTTTGTACTTTCTCAATAGGCTTTCTACCAAGGCTGTCAAAGAGATGACACCTTTTGAAGCATGGTTTGGATTTAAGCCCTATGTGTCTGACTTGAAAATCTTTGGATGCATTTATTATGCACATATTCCTGCTATTTAGAGGAATAAGATAGAAAAGAAATCATAGCTTGGGATTTTTGTTAGTTATATTAGCAGGGATATCAAGTTCAATAAACAAGCTGCTTGGGATTGGGATGCATCAGAAGTTGAGTTGTTTGAGGAAGGGCAGAGTGAAGAAAATGTGCAGTCCGGTGAAATTGAAGATCAAGAGGTTGTTGACTATGATGATTTTCCAACTAGATGCACCAGGCCTATTTCAAAAATATATGAGAGATGTGATGTAGGTGTGTTGGAGCCTACCAACTATGAAGAAACAATAAAGGAAAGTAGATGGAAAGTTGCTATGGAGTAAGAAATGTCAATGGTTCACAAGAATCAGACATGGGAACTGGTTGATAGACCAGTCCACAAAAAGGTCATTGGTGTAAAATGGGTGTTCAGGACAAAGTTCAATAATGATGGATCTTTCAACAAGCTAAAAGCCAGGATGGTTGTAAAGGGGTTCAGCCAACAATATGGAGTAGATTATTCTAAAACCTTTGCATCAGTTGCAAGGTTAGATACCATTAAACTGCTACTGGCTTTGACAACTCAAATGGAATGGAAAATACATAAACTTGATGTAAAATCTTGGCAAATACATCAACTTGATGCAAAATCTTCCTTCCTAAATGGATTTTTTAAGGAAGGAATATTTGTTCCACAGTCAAAAGGTTTCAAAGCAGTTGGAGACGAAACCAAAGTGTACAAGCTGAAGAAGGCCTTGTTATTAGGAAATGTGTCCATATTGTAGTAAATATGTAATTGTTTTCTATGTATTTGAATGATGAATAAATAAATTTCACATTTTACTTTTATGTCTTCTGAATTTCTATCTTTCATATTTTGCATTCATAGCGAAATTGTGACAAACAAATATTAGCTCATGGATTGTCTAAGTTCAAACTGATGATAAGTAGCATTGTAATAACGTTTATATTGCGAGAAAAACAACTTACTTCTGTTGTTAATCTATGTAATGCCCCGATTAATTTATTTTCATTCTTGTGAAATCTGACATAATTATGTATCTGTTTCAATGGCTAAGTGTTCTAGGTGTGTATGAGGTCTTGGGTTTAAGTCCCACTTTTGGGAAATTTTGTTATTTTAGATCCAAGCATTATCCCTGTTGGGTTAGATTATATAACATTGTTTGTAAACTCATATAAGAATGACCCTGCTAGTTTAAGTGGTAAGGAGTTAATGTGCTGGAGGTCTTATGTTTGAATCCCTGCGTGAACAGGGGTGATAATTTTAGCTTCGGTTGACTGTGGGAGTTTCGATGGAGTTGGAAGTTTGTATAAATGGGTAGTTATTAGTTGGTTAGTGGTGGATATAGTGGGATAATGGGAGATGAGAGATTTTAGGGATATGTTATTAATTAATTTTAATATTAATTTTTCTCTTTCCAAAATTTTTCCCTTCCCCAGTTTCACGTTCATTTTGTTCCATCTTCCAGATTATTTTATTTCTTTCTTCTTTCTTCTCTCTTTTTGCTTTTTTCTCTTCCTCTTCCTTTATTTGGTCAAACGACGGCGTGGTGAGTCTGTCGATTTTGTTTAATCATTCGGGTGCTTGAATTTTTTTGTTCTACAGTTGGGGTATTTCGAGTGGGGCTGGAAACGATCGATTCTTCTGCGAATTCGGTTTGAGAATCATTGATCGTCAAAGGTTCTGGTGCTCTTGGGATTGTAAGTGCTCCGAAAACGAACCAGGTGTGTACCTAAAACATGAGAAAATGATGTCGACGAAAGCCAAAAATTGGGTCTGTTGAAGCCACACGGGCGTGTGGCAGGCCGTGTGGTTGACCGTATGTGAGACATAGTCGTGTGAATGTTGTAGGTGTGGCTGTGAGCGAGGCACAGTCGTGTGATGGCGAATGTGTGGTGGGCCACACAGGCTAGGCCAAGTTGGGTGTGTGGGCCACACGGACGTGTGGGCCCATATAGACATGTCACACTGGCGTGTGGGTTTTGGGCTAGGCAGTGTGGGCCACACGGGCAAGGCCAACCTGGGCGTGTGGGCCCAAAATTTTAAAAATTTCTCTAGGGTCACACGAGTCGTTCCAATCGACTGTGGGGCTACTGCAGGGTCAGTAAGGGCTAACCAAACCTTATTTCATGTGATCTGATAATCTGATAGTCTAATAAGTAGGAAACTGATATGTATGTCTGATTGTACTGTTAAGTATGTATTTATTTGTATACGAGCATGTTAAGCATGTTTATTTTGTTATTTTTGCATTTGTATTCTGTATCTATGTTTGGGGTGGGATTTATATATATGAAAGAAGTGATCTATAAGGCGACCTTTCGTCTATATTCTGACAGTTGACTACGTATTATTTGTTATGTGTTGCATCGACACTATATGGTGTGTAGGGATGGGTAGGTGCTTTTAATCCCACATGGTGTGATAGGATGGACGGAGATGGTGTGTAGAGGATGGGGGAAAGATTTGTACATCTGATCTGTTATCTAATTTTGATATTTGTTTCGATTATAGACTTAGGTCCGAATCTGTATCTGTATGTTGCATGACTATCTCTGTTGGGTTACACACTGAGTTTATGAAAACTTACATCTGTTTGTCTGTTCTGTTCAGGTAATCCACAGACATAGGCGGGCCGGTGCGACATAGGCTCAGCGGTGACCACTTGAAGGAAACTGTTTTCATTATTATTATTTAACAATTTTTACTGAAATTTCTCGTTTTCCTGAGAGTTTTGTAATTTATAGACTCTCCGGACTTTTTGGACTGTTTGGTTTGAATTCTTCGGTTTGATTGCGTTATGATTTCTAATCTGCGATGATTCAACAAAATATTGATATCACGCGAACAAATGTTATTTTTGAAAACATGAGCTTGGTTTCGAATAAAATGGTTTTCAAACTTCCGCTGCAAATTCTTGATAACTTAAAATGGTTTCAAATAAGATTATAAACACAAGTTTTTCCGGATATTAAGACTACGATTGGTAAACTAATATAATAGTATGTTTTAACTTAAAAGATGTAATTTAAAACCCTTCTTTGTAACACTCCCAGATTCGGTCATAACGTCTAGGCCGGGTTTGGGGTGTTATAATCTAATTGAGTTTGTAATCCTGTAAAAGAATCAAAGTAGGCATTTGATTCAAATATTGAGAAGGATTATTATGTTGTCTACAATTTCAATTGAGGAGATAGCTAGTCTTGGTTATCGGAGTAGTTGACTCCACGAGTAGAGACATAGATGTATTCATTGGCAGAATGATACATTGGACTAAACCCAAGATGAATTAATTCTTAATCCGTTTGTTAATTATTAATTAACTTGTGACATTCATGGTGCGATTTACCTAATTCCTGAGTTAGTCACTGACCATGCGTATGTAACCCGTGTGCTTTGATGTAAGTGGAGGCTTATGCTCTAAAGATGACCGAGCTGATAACCGATATGTTGGGTACATGAATTGTGTATAGCATGACTTTACTAGAAGTAGTGAAATTCATAGCTTAATTAAAGAGTTAATGATACCCTCTTATTGGCATTGTATGGATTGATAAATATGGGACGTGGCCACAGGTTGATTGTTCTCAAATGAGCAATTTATCACAGTCATTTGTTAATAATAATCATATCAATCATTAAGAAGACACAATGGTGATAATGAGATAAAATGTGATTGTATTGAGTGAACGAATTTAACTTAAAGGAATCAAGGATATCATCTAATGGTAACACACACATGACAAGGTCATTGGACAAAGCAGTTGGATAAATTTCTTTCGTAAGGAGTATACAATAAGGAGTTTTCAATCATGGTACTTCTTGTGGATTGACTCTATTATAAAGTAATTGCAAATTATCGGAATGATGTTTCTAGACATAATTGCAATTACTAGAGCTTAATTATATACGTACGATTGGTCCACCCGCTAGTCCAACAAAAGCTCGATCGGACTGCATTTTAATTAGAAGAAAATTTTATGACTTTGGAAATAATTTAATTGAGTAATTTTATGACTTTGGAAATAATTTAATTGAGTCGATTTATTTGATATGGAATTAAATTGGGTGGTCATGACAATTGTTTAACTAGAGAATTTGATTAAAGAATTTTCTTAAAAATTTATTTGGAAAATCTAAGTGACTTTTGGGACAATTAATTTTGATAAAGTAAAATTAAATTAATCAAATTAATTAAAATTAATATGATATTTTTGGAAATTAATTTTCAAGTCAAAGAATTGGGTCAATAGGTAGTTGAAGTTCAAAATTAGACCTGAGATCATAGATTGGGCCCGAGAGCCCAAAACCGTGACCAAGACCTATAAAACTAGTCGAATTGGGTCTGGTATGTGAAACTGGGATGATGGTCCAACCAGTGGCTAGATCGAACCGATCGTGTTGTCAGTGGCCCAGACCAAACCAATAGTAACTGCACCTGCTCGGGGTGCCAATGAGTGCGACTGTGGCATTTCGATCGGCGGCAGTAGTTCTTCGGTGGTTGAGCAGTGGAAGAATTACACTCCTACTAGGACTCTACTAGAGAATTTGATTTCGGATTAAATATTCTAAAAATAATATTATTTTAATATATTTAATATTTAATTTAATTTAATACTTATCTTAATAGTATTTTATTATTTTAATATTAAAGTGACTATCTTAATATTATATTTAATCTAATATTTATCTTGATAAATATAATATTAATTTAATATTAAAGTGATTAAGTTTAATAATAGTTGAATTCTATAAACTCTCCCTATATAAAAAGAGTCTTAGCTCATTATTTACACACAAATGAATTCAAAAGAAAGTTGTAAAGAGAAAATTTTCTGAAGAACTTATTTTAGAAAATTTCTAAAGATGTTTTTCTTATTTAAAACTTGACCAAAAAGTTTAGAGAAATTGTGAAATTATCCCACTGGTAATTTTTGTGAAAAAATTTCTTATTCGAAGCAAGGCTGCACTCGGCAGATGTGACCTCGAGGCTAGCGGAGAAGACTACTCAGTCGAAGTGTTCCTCCTAGACGAATTGAAAAGGTACAATTTTGATTAAGTATTTATTACTTTAGATATCACAATCAAGTTCTTGTTTTGGAAAAAATTTAAAACTCTAGCTTTTCCCTAAATTTATTTTTCGCTACGTTTTTCAAACTCGATTTTCCAATAATTGGCATCAGAAACAAGTTTTGCTCTACCTGTAAGTATAAATAGGTAATCAAAATAAATTTATTTTCTTTTTTAATGATTTGATTACATAGAAAGTGACATTCTTTAGATCTTATGCATGTTTTGAGTTATATATGAGATTGGATATGATATTATATATATATATTTTTGCCAAGGTTGTGATTATTAGGAAATAGACCTTGGTCTATCATCTCCACATAAGACTTTTTTTTAATTCATAGAATTCTTGTGAGCCGAAAACAGATATAAGACTTAAATGTAATTTTTCCAAAAGGTGTCCATGATGAGGAGAAGATGGAATGATGGCGGTTGAAGACCCAAGGAATGCCTTGTGGCGAAAAACTATGTAATTTTATTTTATTTTTCATTTATTTTCTAGAAATAAAATCATGGAAACTTTGGCTAACAATTTTATTTTAATTGCCTATCCCCTTATATATTTGTTTTATAATTGTTTATAATATTTATATTATGTAATTTTATAATTGTGACAGATATAAGATGATCCACAGTTGATCGATTAAAAAATAAGAAGTGTGGTAATGAGAAAATACATGTGTTGTATTGTTCTATTCACTTCTTTAAGTTAATTGATTACTGTGAGAAATGTAGTAATGAGAAGGTTCATGTCTAGGATTGGCTCTGGCTAGGAAAGACTGGGTTTTTAAGCGGTCAAATTTGACTCACCTCCCTTTCTTGAGACCCTACCTGGTGCACGGTGCACTTTTCACATTTACTTCTTCGGTTTTTCCCTCTAAAGAAAAATTGTGGAGAATCAAAATTATTTCTTTTATGGTTGTTTGATTCTTATGATTAAATGCATGTGAATATTATAAAATTATCATAACATGTCATGCATATATTAGAAGCATGTCATATAGATTAGGTAAGAATGCCACTAGGACTATTGTATGATCATTTTTGAAATATGGGATAAAAAAACCTTGCATGTTATTTTAAAATATTGAGTGGGAGAAGGTCTTAGAACAAGACCTACGGCCTCTATTGATGGCATCTAAGTGATAGTATGATAAAGTTTCAAGTTGGTTCCTACCCTGGTCCCACTCCAAAGTTACTTTATCATGTGGGATCGCTGGATGAGATTTCCTTTTAAGGACAACTAGTCATGCATGACTCTCAGTGAGATTGTCCCAAGATGACTCACAAATGAAAGCATGTTCATGATGGGTGTTGAATCAATGGTTGCACACCAATATCTTCTCTTATTAAATAGTTTCCCAAGAAATGATATTTAAGTTAGAGATTATGGCCAAATGTTAAACGGTCGTTGGTCCATGTGGAGTCTTGAGATTAAGATTCATGAACTAATTAGATGTAATCCATATTCTTGCAAGTTAATTATGAGACCCCAAGGCAACATCATTGATGAGTGTGAGAATGATCGTAGCAACACAAAAATGTTTTTTTTAAGGTTTCAATACAAGACATATGCATCATACTGCATTCTTGATATGTTGCTAACATGAAAATATTTGCTTAATACAAATATAGTAATTATTGCATATTTAATTTTCAATTCAAATATGTCTCATACTCCTCTTATTAGCATTCTTACTGAGAATAAACTGAATGGGGATAACTTTTGAGAATGACAACGAAACTTGCTAATAGTTTTCAACTGTGAGAAATATAAATTCGTTCTTGACGAAACGTGCCCTCCTGAAGCTCAACCTAAAACGAAAAATCGCTGGAGAGATTCTGACTCGATTGCTCGATGTTATATGTTACTGATTATGAGTAGTGTGTTGTAAAAAAAACACAAGAATTTTCATAGTGCCAAAGAGATCGTGAAAATTTTGGAAGATTTGCTCGGAGGCCAGTCGCATTGGCTCGACAATTCGCTATTAAAAATTTGATTAACTCTCAACAAAAACTCAACACTCCAGTCAAAGAACATATGCTTAAGCTTATGAGATTTTTTGCAAAACAGGAGGACAATTAGGCTAAACTAGACGTGAACACTCAGATTGAAATAATGTTCAAATCCTTAACCAAGGAGTTTGTTGGTTTTAAGGTCGCTTACAACTTGGGGAACAAGGCGCTTACCTTAACTCAACTCATGAAGGCATTAAAATCCTATGAGTTGATGTTGAATGGTGGTAAGTTGGTTTAGGAGAAACCTGAGGCAAACTTAGTTGTAGGCCCTTTGTCCTCTAAGGGGAAGCAGAAAGCTAAGGGAAAGAAGAAACCGACTACGTCTTTGGTTCCACCTCTTGTGGAAAGGAAGAAGGCTAAGAAGTCAAAAGATCTTAAAAAGATCAAATGTTTCTTCTGCAATAGGAAAGGGCATTTCAGATCAAACTGCAATGAGTATTTGGATTACCTAGCCAAAAGGGGAAAAAGTATGGAATTCTTTGTGGTTGAAGCTTGCTTAGTGGAAGAATCAATTGAAAACTAAGTTATTCATTCTGGAGCCACTAACCATGTGTGTGTGTTTTTTTATAGGGGTTCAACAAAACGAGAAGTCTGCATGACAGAAGCTTCTCGTTGCGGACCAGAGATGGGAGCTATGTTTCAGCCGAAGTAGTGGGAGAAGTTATTTTACATTTTGATAACTTTAGGAATATTGTTTTGAATAACATATTTTATGAACCTCAATTTAAGAGGAATTTAATTTTTGTAGCATGTTTATTTTATAACAGTTCTACTGTGACATTCAATAAAGGGATTGTTATTCACAGAATTCGTTCTTTAATCTATAATGGATGGATGGAAAACAATTTCTACTTCATCGAACCAAATAACTACTTAATGCTTCAAACTAAACTGAAATAGTGAATAAAAAGCTTAAAACTTCTCACTCTAATAAGGGATACCTATGGCACTTAAGATTTTATCATACTAACCAAGGAAGAATCACTAGACTCGTGAAAGATAGTCTCTTAAGTATGCTTAAGGAAGTTAGTCTTCCACAATGTGAATCTTGCTTGGAAAGTAAAAATGACGAAGAGGGTCTTTAATGCGAAAGGTACAAGGGCCAACCAACATTTAAAACTTGTGCACACTAATGTATGCGGTCCTATAAGCATTAGTGCCTAAGGAAGTTATGATTATGACATGACTTTCATTGGCAACTATTCTCGATATGGATATGTATCTAAATGCACTGCAAAAGCGAAACCTTTGATAAATTTTGAGAGTTCCGTGTGAAAGTGGAAAAGCAATTAGGTTTATCCATAAAGAATCTTCGATCTAACCGAAGTGGGGAATACTTGTCTGACGAGTTCTTAGTTTACTTCATAGGAATGGGATTTTATCCCAATTGATTGCGTCGAGCACTCCACAACAGAATGGCGCAGCTAAGAAAAGGAATAAACCTTACTTGACATGGTTCGTTTAATGTTAAGTTATTAGCAACTTCCTATTTCCTTCTAGGGATATGCGATACAAACGGCTTGCTATATTCTGAATTATGTGCCAACCAAGTTTGCTTGTAAGACACCTTATGAACTATGGCATGGAAAGAAACCCACTCTAAATCACTTTAGAATATGGGGTTTTCCAACACACGTTCTGGATAAGGATGCAAAGGAGTTGGATGCACGGACGAAATTGCATATGTTTGTAGGATATTCGAAAGAAACAAAGGGTGGACTATTATACAATCTAAAAGATAATATGATCAAATTTTTTACCCATGCTACTTTCCTCGAGGAAAGCTACATGGATAACTTTAAGCCTCGAAGTAAAGTGGTACTTGAGAAACTTTTGGAAGTTGTAGAACAATCACCAAGTTCAATTCTCGAGAAAGTTGTAGAAAGACTTGCAAACAATAAACAGCATAGGGTAATCCGTCGTAGTGGGAGAGTTTCTAAGAAACCGGACTTCTTCATCTATAATGGTAGTATTTATAATACCAAATCCAATCATGAGGATGATGATCCACTCACTTATAAGGAGGTTATTCAAGACGTTGATTCCAAGCTCTAGAAACAGGCCATGGATGCCGAGATGGATTCTATGAAATCCAATACGATGTGGGAACTTGTAAACTTACTGGTTGGGATTAAACCCATAGGGTGTAAGTGGATCTACAAGAAGAAGAGAAATGTAAAAGGGAAAGTGGAAACACATAAAGCTAGACTTGTAAGGAAAGACTACACACAGAAAGAAGGCATCGATTACGATGAGACCTTCTCTCCGGTAGCTATGCTACAGTCTATCTGTATTCTCTTATCCATTGTCGTTGCTCTTGATTATGAGATCTGGCAAATGAATGTTAAGACAGCATTCTTGAATGGTTATCTTGATGAGACCATTTATATGTTTCAACCCATTGACTATGTTGCTAAAGGAAAGAAAGAGAAAGTTTGCAAACTGCTAAGATCCATTTATGGACTTAAGCAGGAGTCCCACTCATGGAATGAAAGATGTGATCAAACGATCAAGAGTTTTGGGTTTGAGCAAAACACTGATGAACCTTGTGTTTATAAGCATATAAAATGATAAAAAGGTGGTCTTCCTTATTTTGTATGTCAATGATATTTTACTTATCGAAAATGATGTAGGAGAATTATCGTCAGTTAAATTGTGGTTAGCTCAACAGTGAAGCATGAAGGACTTGGGTGAAACTAGTTATATTCTTGGAATTCGAATCATTAGGGATCGAAAGAATAAAACGATAGCTCTATCACAAGCTTCTTACATCGATAAGGTACTGGAACATTTTTCAATAATTGATTCGGAGCCAGATGCTCAGTCAGCTGCATAAGGTTTTCATCTTTCTTTAGATGATTGTCCTAAGACAGTAGAAGAAAGAGAGCATATGAGTAAGGTTCCATATGCTTCAGCAATTGGAAGCCTTATGTATGTGATGCTTTGCACACATCTAGATATCTGTTTCGCAAGTGGGAATAGTTACTTGATATCAGGCGAATCCTGGTCTCAGACATTAGCAAGCTATAAAGCATATATTGAGGTATCTTAAAAGAACCAGTGATTATATGCTTGTATATTCTGGGGAGAACCTTACTCCTATTGGATACATAGACTCAAACTTCCAAACTTGTAAAGATTCGAGGAAATTGACATCGGGAAATGTATTCATTATAGGTCATGGAGCCATAGTATAGAGAACTATAAAACAAACTTACACTATTGACTCTACTATGGAAGCCGAGTATATGGCTGCTTATGAGGCAACGAAAGAAGCAATATTACTTTCAAAGTTCTTAACCGATCTTAAAGTCATTCTTGGTATGGAAAAAGCTATAATATTGTATTGTGATAACAGTGCTGCAATAGCTAATCCAAGGAAATGAGAAGTCACAAGAAGATGAAACACATTATTCAGAAGTATCACTTGATACGAGAGGCAGTAGCTGAAGGAATTATAGTTGTGGTGAAAGTGTCTTTTGAAGATAACCTTGCAGATTCGTTTACTAAGACTCTTGTAACTAGGATTTTTAACAAACACGCCGAGGATATGGGAATGCGAAATATGACACATTTACTTCACTAAGGAAAGTGGAGATTTTTTAGAAATGTGTCCATATTGTAGTAACAAGTAATTGTTTCTATGTGTTTGAATGATTAATAAATAAATTTGACATTTCATTATTGTGTCTTTTGTATTTCTGTCTTTCATATTTTGCATGCATAGCAAAATTGTGACAAGCAAATATTAGCTTATTGATTGTCTAAGTTCAAACTGATGATAAGTGACATTGTAAGAACGTTTACATTGCAAGAAAGATAACTTACTTCAGTAGATAATCTAAATGAGTTCGTAATCTTGTAAAAGAATCAAAGTAGGCATTTGATTCAAATACTGAGAAGGATTATTATGTCGTCTACAATTTCAATTGAGGATATGATTAGTCTTGGCTATCGGAGCAATTGACTTCACGGGTAGAGACATAGATGTATTCATTGGCAGAATGATACATTGGACTGGGCTGGATTTCCATAAGCCAAAAGAGCTTTGCCTTGAAGATTTTGAGAAATTCTGCAAGGAGAACTGCAAATCTGCCAGCACTCCAATTGCACTAAGAGAAAAGCTCACCAGCAAAGGAGATTCTAAAAGGGTCAATGAAAATAACTTTAGAAGCCTCATTGGATGTTTGCTCTGCTTGACAACCAGGAGGCTTGATATCATGTTTGTAGTAAGTCTCTTATCTAGATTTATGCATTGCTGCAATGTGACACATTTCAGGACAGCAAAAAAGGTTCTAAGGTATATCAAAGGAACTCTAAGCTATGGAATCAAGTTTGTGAAGACTGAAAAGCTGAAACTTTTTGGCTACATTAATAGTGATTGGGCAAGAACAGTTAAAGACATGAAGAACACCTCAAGCTAATTTTTTACATTAGGCTCGACTGTTTGTTGGATCTCGAAGAAGCAAGAATCAATGGCACATTCAACAGTTGAAGCTGAGTATGTAGCAACTGCAACTGTTGTAAACCAAGCCCTTTAGTTGAGAAAATTGATGTGTGACTTGAATCTGATGCAAGGGGAAGCAACAAAGATTTATTATGACAACCAATCTGTTGTTACAATTGCAAAGAACCCTATCTTCCATGGCAAGACAAAGCACTTCAAGATAAAGTATCACTTTGTGAAGGAAGTTGAACAATTAAATGAAGTGAAGCTAGTTCATTGCAGTTCTGTAGACCAACTTGTAGATATTTTAACAAAGCCCCTTAGAACTACTAGATTCGAGAGCTTGAGAGACAACATTAGTGTTTGATGTATAGAGGCCTAGGAGAAGTGTTGCACAATGGCCAATCATGCAGCTGACTTATTTTTTGGTGTATGCAAATTCATAATACAAGCTAGTTCAGTTTAGTTTCTTTATGTTTCCATTTGGTTTAGTTTCTAACCAATATTTTGTGCTTAAGCATTGATGTTCAAGTGCTGATTGACTTGGTTAGTTAGTTCTCTTTGTGTACAAGTTATGTTATTTCAAGTTTCAACAATACTTAGTGGGGGTTGTTAGAAGTTTGGTTGTATTTGGTAATTGTTTGACATTATATGATGTATTTTTTATGAAAATGAAATGCAGATCAGTTTACCATAAGTTGCTGCTCATTTTTGTTCCTTTCTTCTTTGTTTTCTCTCTTTGCGAAACACTAGCAATTTTTAACTCTTCTATTTGATCCTGTTCTTCTAAATTTATTTATTATCATGATCATATAAAGCTTTGATGATTGGAGCCATTCTTATTGTGATTGATACAAAAGTTTTCCCTGTTCTAGAACTAATACCTCATGACCCCTTTAATTGTTTGATTTGATCAATACAATCATTTCAAGCATTGCGAAGATATGCAAATGAATTGAGAAAGAACTTGAAATTTGTTAGATATGCAACTTGTGAGGATGAAGGTACACTTTAGACTTAAGTGTTTGGAAGATCATAGAGATATGAAATGAAAATTCATTTTACCATCCAAGTTTCAAGTCGACTACTTGATAGAGATGTAACAAATAGGTTCAATAAATTATTATGCTTTCAAGAGCTTTATAATTCTAACATACAATTTTACATTGATTTGGAATCCAAGCTCCAAATGCAACTTCGGCAAAAATGGAAATGAACATTCAATTATCTAATTTGAGTTGTTGACAAGCTTAGCAGAAGAATTATCTTTATGGAGTAAAGTATCACCAAGAGTTGGGAGTTTTTCTCTTTCATTTTTAAACCGAACTAAGTTATGCCCTTTTCTTTAAGGTTTATATAAATCCGCAGCAGTAGGAATATATCCTTAAGAAGACCCTTTTGAAAAATGATATTAATGTTAGTTGATATTAATTTAACTTTTTTAATTAAGATTTGAAGTAAATTATTTCTGATTTGAGTGTGGATTCTTAAAATTTTAAACAAATCAGTAAAGCTTCAGGTTTATTTATGTTCATGTTATTAGTTATCTATAAATGAACATGTAGAGTATGATTGAAAGATACGTAAATTTTACTTTTCAATAGATTGAAAGAGGATTGAAGCTTAATCCTCAAACGCAAGCAATGTGAACCAGTTTACATGCAAGACAATGTCCTTAAAAGCTATACTCACAAGTCACAACATGATTTTTTGCCTTCATGTGCAACTTATGTGCTAACTAATTAATCAAAGAAAAAGAAATACAATGACCCAAATGCTTAAAAATAATCTAAAGGACTAAAGAGAAGCAATGTAGAAGTAACACCTCATGGCACCTTAGAGAGAGGCCAAGGTCGATCATTGGCATTCTATGGCAAGTGAAATGTTTTTGGTATATGAGGGAGCGAAATAAGGACAATTTCTACAATTTTTTGTATACTTGTCAAAAGGGATTGATCAGAATAATATATAGGGCCGAAAACTCAGGGAATAGAATACTACTATATAAAATGGTATATATATTATCTAAAGGAAAATGAGTTTTGTTTCCATCTTCTGTACGGAGTAGCAAAGAACTAACACATGAAACCACGGCGACAAGAAAGGGCGCCTGCATTTGATGTAATGGTGCCAACTAAGGAAGACGATTTGGCTGCTAAGCTAGAGGCCTTAGCGTAGCTGGCTGCTGCTCCTGCTCCTGATGGAGTGAAATATGCTCCATTTAAAAACATGTCTCCTTCTGACCTCCAATTCCAATGTCTCCATTTACTATTCGATCTCTCCACTCTCTTTGTAACCTCTTTAGCAAAGCGGTTGAAAGGGGCAAGGTATCGGTTGCCCTGGCTGTTAATGGTGGGATTTGCACTTCCACCAATGGCATACATCTCCCAGTGGGTGTAGTCGTTGTTCACTACATGAAAATATCCATGTCTACACCTGCAACAATTGGCAAAGAGGGTTGAGTCAAGGTTAAAAAAGAGATATTACAGTAGCGACCATTTTTAAGGATGCTTTATTATTATTATTTTTTTACCTTGGCATTCTTTGGATAAGACCCTCACCGAAATGGTTATAAGCAACGGTCACTTGCATCTGCTTGTCTCTTACGTAAGAATCACTATGTCCCAACAACATAACCTATCATCGAAGTACTTGGACGAATTAGTTTAGTCGTTTAAAAACATAAATTTAGTTCAATATTGGTAAACCGATGTGAATTCTGACCTCGTTGTGGTGGGTGAAGTAGTTGTTTGAGATGGTAATTGCAGTGGAACCCATTATGGCATCAATGAGTCCATCAGCACAGTTAGAGAGTGAATTATGGTCAACCCAAATATGGCTTGCCCCAAAGATGGAAATGCCATCCCCATCAGCCATGGTCCTCCACCCGTAATGAGATGGGGAGCTTCTAACCATGGCGTTGCCGGTGGGCTTACAATCATGAATGTGGATTCCATGGATGATAATATTAGTGACATACTGGATGGTGATGCAGGCCCCATTAGCGATATGCACATTGGCACCACGACCATCGATGGTCTTAAAACTGTTCATTATAAGCTCCTGCTTCAACCTGATCACCATGTCACGCTTGAACACGATCCAAAGTGGGCGGTCCTGGATAACAGCATGGCGGAGGGTGCCTGGTTTGGGGTTCACAGGGTCGTCATCCCTAGGGTCAGTCACCACATAGTACCTCCCATCACGACCGCCAATGGCGTTGCGTCCAAAGCCAATGCCACAGTTGGCAAGGTTCTTTCGCCTGAGATACCAATGCCGATCACATCGCCAGCAATCATCAACCGGATTCCCTGTTCCACACGAGAAATATCCCAATTTCCTCCTCTCTGTGCTATTTCTTATGCTCCTGCACGATTACCATAACATCATCATATATGTTGCTAGATTAATTAAATGGAGTGAGTTAATTAAGCATGTGGAAATTGGAATAGGATTAAATGATGATGGACAAAATAACGTGAATGGATCTGTTGAGTTGAGTTGGCCATGTGACATTTCGTGGGAGATGTACATACGGTCCATACGGAAAATTCGATATAATATTATTTTCTAGACTAGATTTTGCTACTTAAGGAAAATAGTAGTAAATGATAAGGAGGAAACCAGTTCCTGCCTGCTCCTGTTTCTATGTTTTCTGTCGGTGCCAAAAAAACAGTAAAGGCAATTAAAAACATTAAAATTAAATACGATGGTGGCGGTGTCCATGAATTCAACTAGTTTTGTCAGTTATATGCAGCTACGTCAGTGTGGAACTTGATTCCCCAAGTTTTTATTTACCATGCATCGAAATTAAGACAGATCTGTCTTTACAAATTTCTTTGTCTGCCTTCACCATATATATAAAGTTTACTTCATGTAATTATTTTTCTAAGATAAATTAAATTTTAACAATTATTATAAAAACTTTTTATTAAAATTATACAAGAAGGAATCATTTTAACAATTAGAGATTTTATGCCTTTTTACTGCATGGAATTCATAGTACTACTTACTACCACTGTATAAGTTATAAAGTAAATGCTGTGGAGCAAAAGACAAACTGTCAATTAATTATTAGGTTGCTCCCTGCATTATTAATTTCGTTTTTTCCCTTTTAAGGACCCTTTTTGTTTTTTTGTTTTAATGAAAGATAGGGAAAATCCAACATGAAATAGGTGTGAACTGAAGATTTGACCTTGGAGAATGATAAAATGTAAGAGAAACTAAAATTTACAGTAAGGTTGAAATTAGTGGTTAACACTTTTAAGTTTCATTGACAGCAACTTAAAACAAAAATTAGATATGGACGTGTAAGTGTGAAGATTCGACCCATCCTTTACTTAGTTTGACTGAATTCTATTGGATGAAACACATTTTTGACTACTCATGTAAGAAAGAGAAACAACAGACAGTGGGAAAAAGACCTGTCAGACACAACACATACTAGGGCAAGTGTGAGGGGATCCATGTGAATCAATCAATCCTCTCCTCAAATTTCAAACATTTAATGCAATGTTTATGCTATAGATTATTTTCTTGGGAATGAAATAAAAGTATTCATGAATTTGTTGATCTAAATGCAAAACTAGAATGAAAGTTAAGTTAGAAATATATGTGGGGAAACTCACATATCCACCATTGAAGCAATTTCCTCTGGATTGTCCACTGAGTGCTCATTTATCCATTGCTCATCATCCAACCTGTTCCAATAAAAAAAACTTTGTCAACCCCAAAAAGCATTAAAACGAAACAGTGAAAAGCAAAAACCAAGTAATGCATGCAATGCAAAAATAATAATAATAAAATCAAAAGGGCCTTTTAGTATTTGTTTTTCAGAGCCAAAAGAGGCTAGTAGGAGTTAGTTGATCCAATCTAACTCACCCCTCTTCCATTGATGAGTTTTTCAAGCCCTGCAACTTGTTTTCTTCACTGAGCCTGCCATTACAAGCACCACGAAAATCAGAAGAAAACAAAAACCAGTTGCATTGAGAAAAAGTACGTTTAATGTTTTCCTTGACTGGAGAAGCTAAATGAAACAGAGGGAGAGAGCACTGGAAGACGAGCTGATTGTTTCCCGGGAAAATGTACCTTGAATTCAGCTCTGTTTTCTCAGCTGAGGCCTTGACACAAACGAAAAACAAAAAAAACGTGACTAGCAAAGCAAACGAAGAGAGCAATCTCTTAGAAATCCCCATCTCTGATAATTCCTCTCTGTGTGTTCACTTTTTACTGTTTGGATTATATGAATGAAGGGGAAAGAAGATGTGTATGAAAAAAACACAGATAACGTAGCCTTTATATAGGGAGAAACAACGACAGATAAAATAAATAAATAAATAAATAAAACAAAGTTAGATTGGATCTTCGTCATCGGCTAACTCCGTGAAGTCAAATTAAACTTTTGTTTTTTTTTCTATATAGTGGCAAATTAACCTCTCTGTTTTTCTTCATTCATTTAATTAGTTTCTAACCAGGGCCTTCCCACTTGCCTCAATTAACCGTCGCTAACTGAAAAGAAATTTAAAGCTACAAGGTGTCGATGTGTCGGTAGGTCACGTGCCTGGCCATTTTTCCTTCTGACACTTGTGCACTTGCTCCATTCTTCCACGCCAGCTTTCTTAAATTTTCATTGGATGGAAAATGTTTTGGTTGATGACGGTGGAGAATTATTGGCTTTACGTTAAGCCACGTGGCCACATGGGCGACGTGGAAGTATAACTAAATATCAGGTAAATGTACGAATTGTAGGCTTTCATTTTTAACTCTTCTTAGGATTTAATTATTAATTAGGGATGAATCGAACTAGGCACATAATTTTAGCAGATAATTGGTGCAACTCGTACCCACAACGAGGGCATGAAAGCCTTACATGACTTATTATTTTACAGTAAAAAGGATATTTCAATAAATAAATAATGGGCCTAACATTTGGAATCAATGTTTATGATTTCATATGTATTCCTTTTTTTTTCTTTTTTTCTTCCATTTAATTCTAAATATGTTAAATGTAAATATGAGTACTTGTGGATACCTTCCAATGTGTACAAAATGGAACATGGGTTAAACTTGTACGGGTTGGCTTGTCTTTCCCCCAAATGAGCGCTAATGGTTCAACATTTACATCATATTATAAACACTAAATTGTTTGTGCAAAAGTTAAATGTCAAAGAAGGAAGGTCGTCTTACAAATGCGAAAGAAAGAAGCACATGATGATGCAAAGAGGTGTACATGTTATCTTAGTTGTTCAACTAAAAGAAGAGAACATGTCATTCCAATCAACCCACAACATATGCCTTGTATCATGAACCAATACTTTCATTAAAAGTACTATGGAGGCCCTTGTACTAGGTGTCAAATTACATTTTGCTTCTTCTACTTAAACAAAATGAGTAAATTAGTCTCTATACATTAAATCAACGAGTAAATTAGTCCTTCTATTAAAAATATTATCTATTTCTATTGTTAAAAATTAGTTTATGTACGTTAGCATGAGGTACATGTGGCATTCCACATGTTTGTTTGGTTATTCTGTCAACCACTCTAGTTTTTATCAGCAGAGATTAATGGTCTTTTTAACAAAATGGATTAGTTTGCTCTTTGATCTAATATACAATGATTAATTTTCTATTTTTTTTAGTAGAGGGAGCAAAATGCAATTTGATACTTAGTACAAAGACCTCCATGATATTTTTACCAATATTTTCCAAGCAGCTTAATTTTATTATATCCAATTAGTTTATATTTTTTATGCGCATTTATATATAATTGTATTTACTTAGAAAAAAAACAACGATGAAAATAATTAGCATTAATTGAAAAATGGATAATATTTTATTATTATTTTATTAATAAAACTTTTTACTAAGTTGATGTTATTCTCAACCGGGTCACCTATTCGATTAAGAAGTTATGAAAATATCTTTTCGTACTTAAAATAAGTTAATAACGTACATATTTCATATGCTATTATTAATTAGTTTCAAACAATAATTTTATTATTCATTATATATTATTTTTAAATAGATATTTATATTCTAAAATTATAGTTTTCATATGCATACAGCATACGCATGTGATAAAATTTATAATATTTTATAATTCAAATTGAGTTAGATCAAACCTACTATTTAATATAGATAATATTATAATATAATTCCGCAAAATGGTAAATTTTGTAAAAATGTCAGATACAATAATATATTCTATATGTCTAAAATCAATTATTTTAAAGAAAATTAATGTATTTAAAAAATTATAACTTAGTATAAATACGCGTCGAATATAGATGATGAATGTGGGTATGTAGGAAAAATTAAAAAAATAAAATCAAAGTAGCATGGCTTAAGACAAAAGTAAACAGGGAAATCCTTAAACCCATGTTTTGTTAATTGTTACCAGGAATCTAGCTGCAGGTTTCCCTGGTAATTATTTATTTATTGCATGTTAATTCTTCAAGGAATCATGTTTGAGAGACTACGATTTATTTATCCAACAATTGAAATAAATAAACAATAATAATAAATAAATAAACCATATATTTCAAACCCGAAAATTTTAAGATACAAACATGGGAAATATATAAATTTCATATTTTTAAAAGTATCTGATATAAATATTTTGTTTTGAAAAAGAAAAAAAAATTGGTTAAGGATAATGCCAAAAATTGAGTGGGAGACACATCTGTCTATAACTTGCATGAGACATCTCTTGATGCAATTATCTATAATTTTTTTTTAATTATTTTTTGGCATAATGATTTATTTGGCTCTCACCTTTATAAAAAGATTATTTTAACCTTTTATTTATTTTTTTGTCTCTTTTAGTCCTTGAATTTATATTGTTTGTCAATTTACACCAAAATGGATAGAAAAATTGATGTATGTTAACTTTACCTTGCGAACGTACTCCCCAGGCGAGATACTTAACGTGTTAGCTACAGCACTGCACGGGTCGATACGCACAGCGCCTAGTATACATCGTTTACGGCTAGGAATACTGGGGTATCTAATCTCATTTGCTCCCCTAGCTTTCGTCTCTTAGTGTCAGTGTCGGCCCAGCAGAGTGCTTTCGCCGTTGGTGTTCTTTCTGATCTCTACGCATTTCACCGCTCTATCGAAAATTCCCTCTGCCCCTACCGTACTCCAGCTTGGTAGTTTCTACCACCTGTCTAGGGTTGAGCCCTGGGATTTGACGGCGGACTTAAAAAGCCACCTACAGACTCTTTACGCCCAATCATTCTAGATAACACTTGCATCATCTGTATTTCTGCGGCTGCTGGCACAGAGTTAGCCGATACTTATTCCCTAGATACCGTCATTACTTCTTCTCCGAGAAAAGAAGTTCACGACCCGTGGGCCTTCTACCTCCACGCAGTATTGCTCTGTTAGGCTTTCGCCCATTGCGGAAAATTCCCCACTGCTGCCTCCCGTAGGAGTCTGGGCCGTGTCTCAGTCCCAATGTGGCTGATCATCCTCTCGGACCAGCTACTGATCATCACCTTGGTAAGCTATTGCCTCACCTACTAGCTAATCAGACGCGAGTGTTGGAATGCCGGTGCCCCATGGCGCAGCAAAATAAAATTAGATCCGGTGATCCAAACCATGAATCCATGTGTGAGGAACGAATCGGGGTGAAATAAAGGTTTCGAAATTACCAAAACTTCAATCTGAGTAGACAGCGACGCCTTGGCAACAAGAGTTTTGATCTACTGTCGAATCAAGCCACAACCTTTTCCGATGTCGGCCTCTACGTAATCCACCCGGTTTGACTATGAATGGAAGAAACCTCCAAAACTATTTTGGAAGTTTATTTGCTTGACGGCTGCTAGACCTAACAAGCAATCACTTAGGGTTTTCTACTTTTGCTTTGTCTCCTTTTAATACCTTTTATAATGGGTGTCTTTTTCATTGGGCCTTTTATAATTGGTATCCTTTTAATTGGGCCTTTTATAATTGGTATCTCTTGAATGTATTATAAGATTAAATAAATACAATAAAGTTTTTAACCGAAAATTATAATTACATTAATTATATCCGAAAATTATAATTACATTAATTATAATAAGGATTTCGGTAAACTATATTTATTTAAATTCATATATTAATAAAATTATGTTATCATTATGTGTACAACATCCTTGTACATATAATATGTTCAATATTTGATTGCCTAATTAAATTAATTCTTTAATTAATTTAATTCATGTGACAACCAAACACAATACCAACTATATTTTATTCCGTTCATTTCAATCATAGGGTGTGACCCTGTAGGTTCTTGCAACGTTAGCAGTAATACTAGAACGATTCTATTGTCACAAACAATGAGTGGCATCTAGCAATGCATCATTGCTACCTAAGTTACAAGAAGTCATGATTCGACATAACCTTTTGTGATTAACCTTTCATGCATTAATCCTTAAGTCCTTTATCTCTGGAACGGATACAAGTCATGGGATAGTCACACTTGCATAGTCCATCCCATGTTTCTTGATATCTTGAGTAGACTATGACATACAAATTAGTATGACATGTCATATCAACTTATTTGAGCATGGCCATGCATTTCTAGTCTCACTCAATCAAGTGGCCTAAGATATTACTCCTATTATGTAGGAGGGACTTATCCTTTATTGATCAACCATATCCTTCTACATAGATTGTGGTATATCCAACATCAGCCTTTATAGAACAACCTGTTACGGTGTACGTTTGACTGTATCAAAATATACAACTCACGATGCTGGGATAATAATAATCTCAAGTGTGAGAATCATATACATATTAATCACTATGAGTAATGTTGTGACAATTACATAATAATCCAAGAAACATACTCATAATGCGTCAATCCAATATGTTGTTCTCTAACACACATATTCATGCATTGATTTTGACACTCCATATCAATGACAACTCTTTATCATCAATCAACTACATGTTAGTCTTAATGCATTATTGTTGTCCTAGTCAACAATAATACTCGACTAAGGATCTTTTAAGAATAATCATATTATTCTCAGGATATTATTATAAAACAGTTTATTTATACACACAGAAATAAAAACTGAAATAATAATGACAACGCTTTATATTAATAAACATGGTAAATTAAGTATGTTATTACAACCATCTCATGATTGATCTTTGGGCATACTCTTACAGCGAGCCCCTCCTCGAGCGGATTCCTCCTTTTGCTCCTCAGCCTACGGGGTATTAGCAGCCGTTTCCAGCTGTTGCTCCCCTCTCAAGGGCAAGTTCTTACGCGTTACTCACCCGTCTGCTTGAAAACACCACCTCCCGTCCGACTTGCATATGTTAAGCATACCGCCAGCGTTCATCCTGAGCCAGGATCGAACTCTCCATAAGATCCATAGTTGCATTACTTATAGCTTCCTTGTTCGTAGACAAAGCCAGTTCGAAATTGTCTTTCATTCTAAGGCATAACTTGTATCTATGCGCTTCATATTCTCCTGGAGTTCGCTCTCAAAAATATAACTATCCCTACCCTCTTACGTCAATCCCGCGAGCCTCTTATCCATTCTTATTCGATCACGGTGGAAATCAAGGCAAAATAGAAAAACTCACATTGGGTTTAGGGATAATCAGGCTCGAACTGATGACTTCCACCACGTCAAGGTGATACTCTACCGCTGAGTTATATCCCTTCCCTGCCCTCATCAAGAAATAGAACTGACTAATCCTAAGTCAAAGGATCAAGAAACTCAACTACGCCACTATTCTTGAACAACTTGGAGCCAGGCTTTCCTTTCGCACTATTACGGATACGAAAATAATGGAAAAAGTTGGATTCAGTTGTCAACTGCTCCTATTAGAAATAGGATTGACTACAGATTCGAGCCATATACACATGGTTTCATAAAATTGTACGATTCTCCCGATCTAAATCAAGTAAGTTTTACATAAAGAAGGTTTGCCTCAGCATGTTCTATTCGATACGAGTAGGAGAAGTGGTATTCTTAAAAAAATAGAGAAATCAGAACCAAGTCAAGATGATAAGGATCAGCCCCTTCTTCTTGCGCCAAAGATCTTACCATTTCCGAAGGAACTGAAGTTACATCTCTCTTCCAGTTCCATTCAAGAGTTCTTATGTGTTTCCAAGACCCTTTAAAACCCCGAAATTTTGACAAATTTCTTTTCTTAGGAACACGTACAAGATTCGTCACTACAAACAGGATAATGGTAACCCCATGATTAATTACTTCATTTATGAATTTCATAGTAATAGAAATACATGTCCTACCGAAACAAAATTTGTAACTTGCTATCCTCTTGCCTAAAGGGCAAGGATTTAGCTCCGTGGAAAAGATGATTCATTCGGATCCGCACAAAGGCCCAACTCC